>OX453039.1:8384440-8873800 GCA_949699805.1 Tromatobia lineatoria | reverse complement strand
AAAGAACTCGAAGCTGTGAAGAAAGTGAGAGAAACGAAGAAATAAAAAATAAAAAGAGCAAGAGTAGTGAAGATACCGAAGAAATAGAAGACTCGTCAAACGAAGATGACGAATTGGATGATAGAAGAATTGTAAAACTTGGGGGACTCTTGAAAAATGAAACAAAGGAAATAATACGTTACATTGCAGAAACCTTAAAAAATGAATTAAGCACTAACTTGAAAAATATCATTGCTGAAGAACTCGAGAAAACTATCAAACCACTGAAAGAAGAAATAAAAGCCCTGAAAGAACAAATACGAAACACTAAGCAAGGTGCAACAAAAAAAGTAGAGCCTGACAATGGAAATAATGCCTTGATTGGTAGAGAAGATAAAAACACGTATGCGCGAGTTTTAAGAAAAAGCAAAAACGAAGAGATTATCATACAACCAGTAAAGGACCAGACAAGTAAACAAACTGAAGGCATGATAAAAAGTAACATAAATTTAATACAACTAGGAGTGGAAGTTGATAGAGTTGTTGGAGATTCGAAGGGAAAGGTACGAGTGAAGTGTGGTGGGAGTGAGGATAAAGAGAAACTAAAAGAAGCATTAAAAGAAAACTTAGGCGGTCAATATGAGGTTTATGTTCCAAGTAAAAAATTACCAAAAATAAAAATAATAGGGATAGAGGAAGAGGATGGAAATGAAGAAGAAAGTGCTTTCATAGATAGACTAATCACTCAAAACGACCTGAGAAAGTCCAACAAACAGTTCAAAATGAAGATAGTGAAGAAGATGCAGACAAGAAGCAAGGACATAAACATGATAGTGGAAGTAGACCCGACCACTCATAAGACACTGATTGAGAAGAAAAAAATAAAACTTGGGTGGAAAAGCTGTCAAGTGTATGATTACGTAAGTGTAATCCGGTGTTTTAAGTGCTGGGGATATAACCATTTTGCCGCTCAATGTAGAAACGAAGTCGCCTGCAAAAAATGTGCTGGAAGACATTGCTATGAAGAATGTCGTTCGACAGAAGTAAATTGTATAAACTGTTTGAAAAATGTAGAGAAATATAATGTTACAGATCTACCGTGTGACCATGTAGCTACAGACATTGAATGCGAACTGTATAAAAGAGCTGTTAGTAGAAATTGTAAATATATTGAGTATTGTGAAGAATAGCAATCACGGTTTGGAAATAAATGCTCCTGCCCGTTTATACTACTGCTAAATGCTCAAGGATACTTAACAAATAAAGACGAAATAGATAAATTGACCATGGAATTGAAGCCTAAAATATTAGCATTGACAGAAACACATGTAACAGCTGAAATTGACGATAATGAAATACGTATAAAAAATTATGCAATGATAAGGTGTAACTCGAGTAATAGAAGAACGGGAGGGGTGTTAACATTCGTGCGACAAGAAATAAAATACAAGACAATGATGAGCAAAAATATAGAAGATAACACATGGATGATAGTCATCAGATTACTGGGGGAATACCAAGGGATAGTAGTCAACAATGTATACCATTCACCGAATATAAGTGATGGCATGTTTATAGATGAAATAACAAACGAGTGTGAGAGACTCCTAGAAACAGGACATGTTATAGTGATAGGTGATTTCAATATTGACATGAACAAAAACAACCAATATGAGATATAAAGGTTGTGGCCGCAGTTAATAATATTGGATGAAGGTTTTGGCTATTGGCGACCAAATAAAAAAGAAGATAGCTGCTCTTCTGTTAAAACGATTCGACCTTATTGTAGGTCCTCTTCAGTTATTATTCCTCATCTTACTTTGATGCAACATGTCTGGAACAATGTTACTATTTTGGCCGGATTGTCTGGCCACGTTGTCAGTGGCAGGTTGGTTATTTCAATAATAATAGAAAAACAAAACTATTTTGTTTATGTCTTGCATTGTAAAACTTATAAAACGATCTATGTGGCCAGGCAATCCGGCCGGTTAGTGGAAACAGTTCATAATTTATGAATTGTGGTGATCTATGTGGCCGGATTGCCTGGCCACATAGATCGTTTTATAAGTTTTACAATGCAAGACATAAACAAAATAGTTTTGTTTTTCTATTATTATTGAAATAACCAACCTCCCACTGACAACATGGCCAGACAATCCGGCCAAAATAGTAACATTGTTCCAGACATGTTGCATCAAAGTAAGATGAGGAATAATAACTGAAGAGGACCTACAATAAGGTCGAAACGTTTTAACAGAAGAGCAGCTATCTTCTTTTTTATTTGGTCGCCAATAGCCAAAACCTTCATCCAATAATAAAAACAACCAATATTCAAAGCGACTGATAAAAGACTTACTATGTCTAGGTTTTAAACAATATGTGACAGAAGATACAAGAATCACAAATTCATCACGGACACGTATAGATTTAGCTTTTTCAAATTTCCAAATAGCGACTGAAGTTCTCATTTCTCCAAAGATTACTGATCACCAGATAGTAAGAGTTGACTTAAAAATTAACAATAACGACAAGGAAAAGATTAGTGAGTTCTACATAAGGGACTATAAGAATATGAACGACGAACTATTTCAAGATATATTGTATAAACATGTGCAGATGAGTTTCCATAGAACGATCGATTTCAATGATACAGCAAATAGTTTAATGGAATGTATAACAGATGTAATAGATGCAATGGCTCCAGAGATTAAGAAGCGCATCCCAACAAGCTGGAAAGATAAACCCTGGATAACACCAGAAGTTAGAGAGGCAGGTGCGAGACGAGATAACGCATATCAAATTGCGACTTACACAAATCTACTAGATGACTGGGAAAACTTCAGACAACTTAGAAATGAAGCTGTTAGAGTTCTTAGAAAGCACAAAAAAAACAACTACCAGGAAAATATAGATAAAGTACAATCAAATCCTAAAAAAATGTGGAAAACGCTCAAAGAATTGGTGGGATCCAAAACAAAAATGGATAATGATCATAAGGGGATAGACATTGATGGCGTGAGACATACAGATGAAAAATATATTGCGGACAAATTTAACACATATTTTATCAAAAGTATAGATGACCTAGTGGATGAACAAAGAGCGGAAAATGAAAACACGTTAAATAATAACCAAGACCAAAATAGAGCCACAAGCCTGAACACATTTAGAGAAGTAAAATACGAAGAAATAGATAGAATAATAAATAATTTAAAAAAGAAAAAAGGTACATACGAAGGTATAACGACAGAAATGATGAAAAAGTTATGGAATTGTATCGCGCGAAAATTTTTTAATTATAATTAACCGATCACTAATAGAAGGGATTTTCCCCGAAAAATGGAAGACAGCCATGATTATTCCAATACCTAAAGTGAGTGGCAGTATCAACATAGAAGAATATAGACCAATAAATGTATTACCAATATATGAAAAAGTATTGGAAGTTGCTGCTAACGATCAACTATTAGAACACATAGACAAGGAGAGAATATTAGTGGATGAACAGTCAGGATTTAGGCAAACCTACTCGTGTGAGACAGCTATCCAAAATACTTTGATAGAATGGAAAAAGAAATTGGACAAGAGTGAATTAGTAGGAGTAGTTTTTCTTGACTTTAAACGAGCATTTGAAACGATTGACAGAAATATTTTACTAAGTAAACTAAGCAGATATGGTATCGGGGGAACAGTCCATAAATGGTTTGAGTCATATCTAAGCAATAGAAAACAGCAAGTAAAATACGGAAATACTATATCCACTTGTAAATTCACAAAGTATGGTGTCCCTCAAGGATCTGTCCTGGGTCCACTATTATTCATTTTATATATAAATGACATTGTAAGAGAAATCAAAGACTGTAAATGTAAAATGTTTGCTGACGATACAATAATTTACTTTAGTGGAAAAGACCCAAATGAAATTGAATGTAAGATAAACACTGACCTAGGTAAAATAATAAGATGGCTAAAAAGAAACTCACTTAAGCTGAACAAAACTAAAACAAAATTTATGCTAATACATGACCCTCATAAAATCAACATGGAAAATAGCTGCGAAATCAAAATAGAAGGAACACAAATAGATGAAGTGAAAGAACTCAAGTATTTAGGAGTAATAATAGACAACCATCTATCATTTGACAGCCTAGCGATGTACATAACCAAGAAAGTTGCCAAAAAAGTAAATTTTATGTATAGAATAAATAAGATTGTCTCGTCACAAGCGTTGTGCACTGTTTATAAAACGATAGCGGCCCCGCATTTCGAATATTGTAGTACGTTGTTATTAAACTTAAGCGACCATAACTTGAATATTTTACAGAAGACCCAAAATCGGGCAATGCGTGCAATTTTAAAGTGCAATAGATATACGCCAATTCGAGATATGTTAGAAGTATTGTGCTTTATGTCGATAAGGCAACGAATAGAATATAATGTAAATGTGTTTGTATACAAAGTGAAATATGGACTGATGCCGCCGTATCTGATGAATGAGCTTAAGTTTGTGAAAGATAATCATTCATATAACACGAGAAACAAAGAAAATGTAAGATTGGATTTCTGTAAAACATCGGCAGGACAAAAATGCTTAACGTACAAAGGGTTTGAAATGTACAACAAATTACCGAATGAAGTGAAGGGAGGAGCTAACCTAAATGATTTCAAGAGACGACTGAAGGAGCACATACTAGCGAAAGGGTTCTTTATGTAACTTGTAAATTTTATTATAACTTGTAAATGTGACACACAGTAGCCAATGGCTAATAAACAATCTATCAATCAATCAATCAATCCCTCTCTCTCTCTCCCTCTCTCTCTCCCTCTCTCTCTCTCCCTCTCTCTCTCCCTCTCTCTCTCCCTCTCTCTCTTTGTAACTTGCCACGTTACAGGACATTAAATGTCATTACTGCTTTTCCAAAATAAATCTGGCATTCCCCAACAAACTGAAAAAGATCGATCAAGCATTGCTTCAGATCACTTTCGGAAATACTGGGCTGCAAGAGCGTGTGGATACTTCGAACAAAAAGAATGTATGACTCAAGAATCTTAGCATCCAATATGTCGTTCACACACGGGAAACTATAAAAAGCCAAGATCTCCATTCCGCGGCCTTCCATTTACTTCTATCGCGCAAAGATCTAGGCGTGCGATATATTTCGCGAGGTGGCTGAATATTGAGTAGCCGCTCGTCAATTTCATTCCTATCTACGGGGCTTAAGAAATATCTAGAATCTGGTGTAGTCCAGATGTCCCACAACTGACGAGTTACTCCTAAAACCATGCCGTGCATGTAGTCTATCGGGAATCCCCAGACACAATCGGAAAACGGAAAATCGGAAACCTTTGCGAAACCCTTCACACCACGAATGGATAATTGTCGACGGTCGGCTTCTTTCGCGTCTACCCCGTGACTTATATTCGTTCGAAGTTCCTCTTCATCTAGTTTCATTGGATACCGCATTGATCGAGCGAGATATTCGCCATGTGCATAGCACCAAGAACATCCCCAATAACCATTAAATTCAACACGATTGTGTATGATAGGTCTAGCAACTGTATCAAGTACGCCAGCAAGGGAGAAGAATTTCAGTTGTACTAGTCGGCCCTTGGGCGTGGTAACTTTCAACCCAGTCGTAGCTAATTTGTCGACTAGTCGCTGGAATGAACCCATGAATAATTTCATGAAATCTGGCTTAGGTTCTGATACCATAATTGCGATAGCAGCTAATATGATATTAGTATATCTTAATTTGGGCGACAGTTCGTTAAGTATTAGCTGCAACGGCCAAAAGCTACGCTTGGAACTTTTGAAAATCGGTGCTCCATCCATATTAAAGTTATAGGTCAGGCTCCAAACGATGAGTCGTTTGTCGTTTCTAGGTTTTTGAATTTTTTTATAAATGTTCCCGTCTTGAACATCGCATATTATCGGATTTTCAGTTCTTGGTTTTCCCTTCATTCTTATCGTGTTTTTTTCCAAATCCGTCCAAATATCGTTCCTCTTTAATAAAACTATAATTTGATATTCTATATCAACGGATATAAACCGATTTTTCGCGTTTAAACTCAGCTCGTATTGCCCTCGCACTCCTCACAAACGCGATTTTCGTTTTTTTTTTTTTTTTTCTCTAATCAACGGTTCTCCGAGAGCCTTATAGCATTCGGGACAGTAATATACGTACGAAACAACATCTTTTGGCGCGGAAAATTTTTGCAACGTATAGTATTTGCTAATTTTAAGGTCCTTAAATCTTGGACCGGCTAACACTTTTATCAATTCGTAGATAGCCAATTGACTTTCCTTGCATAAATTAAACCTCGTAGATAGACCTGTAATCATCATATAAATATCAGCAACTGTGATGCTTCTTTCTGCGAACATTACAGTTTTGTCATTTTGAAAATCTGGTTCCCGTCCGACGTTGTGAAAATCGTGACTGTCATCGGAAGCGCATAAATTTTCGCTGTCAGAATCAATTGCGTTTGGGTCAGGATTGTAGGTCTCGCTTGCTGGATTACTACTTGAAGACGTCTCGTCTTCTGCCGAACTGCCTGAATCGACGTTGTACACGAACTTTTCGGCAGATTCAACGTAAGGTGGATCGACAATAGAATGACACGATCTTTCTTCGTTGTCGCTTTGATGGGCTGCATGATCTATGGTAATGTCGTGTGTACCCGAAGTAGTAGGTTTTTCTATTACATCTGAGATGAAAAATAGATTTGCTCAATCTATTTGTGGAATAGTATTAGAAAAAAGATGGAAGTAAAATAAAGCACATGACAGCATTATGTGCCAATGGAAATATCACAGAGAAAATTTTACGCACATTTTCAAACAGAAAAGATGTCAGTCTCCCTTATTACAACCTTTCACAACAGTGTGTTTTTGTAGCAAATTTTGACGCAAACTATTCTGTAAGTTATTCCATTCAATTTCAATATCATTCATTATAAAAAGACATAAATAAATTACTGAGGCTTATAAGGTACTTGGCTAAGAGTGAGAATGTTTGAGCCCACAAAGAGTGTCTTCCAGCAATTAGGTATGAGGTTGAGTGTACATATTGAAGAGTCGCGCAAATAGAATAGAATCTTACCTTGGGATGACTGATGTTCCATTACTAACCCAGTCCATCGTCTATTAGTTGCTCGACTAACTTTCGATTTATCGTAATCTGGCTCCAAGAAAATTTTCTGCCGCTTAATTGGTCTCGGGTTATCGTCTGCCATCTTCCATTCTATCTAGAAACAATAACAAAATAAAGTATATGATCTTGATGCAACTACTAGCAATGCATTACATTTTTCGGTGAAGAAGAAATAAAAACTGATTTGACACTTAATCATCCACGGAAGTTACTAGTCATGCAAAAAAAAGCTGCAAACTGACTTTGCAAATTGCTTTCTCATTATTCTCGGTTTTTACAAAACTATACCTTTATGAGTAAGCATATGTTGATCAATTTTGGCTTCCTTATAGAGTAAGCTTTGTACAAATAAATAAATAAAATGTGTACTAAGGGATTGTACCATAATAGTACATAAGTGGACCAAATTAGAACACGGTATCTCGTAATTTGTACGAGTCAGCGCAACATGAGATTTTTCGAAAAATTCAAAATGCCTTAAAATTTCAACGGCTGCACAGTCCTCTGCGTCAGATTGGCACTAAAAACTTTTTTAATCATGATTCAAACGTGAACAAAAGTTGAGAGCAATCTGTGGGTAATATAACATTTTTTTTTTTGCGGCGGCGGCATTTTTTTTTCTTTTTTGTTCGAAAATTTCAGAATTTACCGATATATCGACAGTTTCTTCGACTGAATTCATAATCATGAAATCATGTCGGAAATTTCAACCCAACATCGCAGAATTTAAATGATTTACGGAATTTGTAGACATGTAAACAAATTTTGAAATTGCAATACAATTAGAACCACTCTACAGATTCTCATCAAATTTGGTACACATGATGGTGTTATGGGAGTCCATTTACCCACAAAATGTTCGCCTGATGCCTTTCAATTTGCAAAAATTATAGCGTGAAAACGATTTTTTCAAAACTTTCAAAGTGCTGCAAAATAAAAACGTTTCAACCGATTCGCGTTAAATACAATATCCCAAACGTTGATGTTCTATGATAACCTACTTGTGTGCCAAATTTGAAGAAAATCCGTCGACAATTCCGACAGTTATCGTGCACACAAAAAATTGTGCACACGCACATAACACACACACACGCACACGCACACGCACACACATCATGACATTTTATCTAAATCACTTTTCTCGACGTTTTCATGTCAGTACGCCATTCTGAGTGTACTGACATGAAAATCTCGAAAAAAAAATTTTCACGAAAACAAAGCTCTATGAGGAAGCAAAATTGCTTAAAGTTGCGTGTTTGGAAAAAATAGATTCAGATCTGTTATTGAGTGATGAACTTCTGAAGATTTTCTGTTGTACTCTATGAATAATGCCAGATTTTCTGTTTTACTTACCTATGAATAATGCCAGATTTTCTGTTTTACTTACCTATGAATAATGCTATATATTATTGTGAACTCTCTGCTGTCAAGAATCTGTGAATCTGTGGAGGAAAGTTTTATATTAATTCACATAAAAATATATAATCATACATAATTATTAAAACCACATCGGAAGTCGTCTGAACGTACCTGAGAATAATAATCAAAGATACCGACGATGGTCGGGGTAAAAGGTGGTCCAATGGTTGACACGCGACTGAGGATCTGCTGGCTACTTTCAGGCGCGTACAGTGCGATTCAAAAATATAGACGCGCACGCTCGCAATAACGGTCAGTCCAAAATATTTTACGGTTCTTATTTTGACGGAACGTGAATATTATTTAGTTGACGCTTCAACGAACAATTGATAATTATGTACATCCCTTAAAAAATGGTCGGAATATACACCGGGACTGGTCAGGGCCAGTCAGCTTACCTTTGCCAACAGGTTGCTTGCACGCTGGTGCCGCGTAAATATTCTTGCCAGTGTACTTTGTTTTTCGTGCAACGTAGTAATTTGTGTTTCCGACCGATCTGAACGAAATTCTACCATGTTTGCATTAGTAGAATTCGTTGATGATAGCGAAAAAGAAATCGTCGATGCGTCGTGCATAAAACGGTTCAATTCCGAAAAAGTCGAATACAAAAAAAAAGTATAAAGTTCAGTGGGAAGACGGCAATTACTATGACGCATTCATTTTTCTCGCCGGTGGTAAGTACAACTTATTTATTCAAACTTACTTTAATATCTTCGATGGTATCGTTTCGCGCCTTTTTTCACTGAGTTAACCTACGTTACTATCTTCCTTTGTTATGTATTTTATTCATACAAAATGTTGTTACATCAACTAACGCCATGACGAATTTCGTTTGCGCATTTCTTGTTTATGTCGCTACCGATTGTTAAGTCAACATCGTGCTTCATGATATTCACAATGAGAGTCAGGGGGGATAAACAATGGGATATGAGTGACCACTCTTAGGGGCTCCTTTCTCATGTGAATGTTCGCAATATTTGTGTAGGTAGATCATGTGTTAATTTGAAGTCGTTTGACGTGAAAATGAAATACGTGGGTGTTTTATGTTAACAATAAAAATATAACAAATTTATTCAATAAAAAGGATAGTTGGAGAAGCCGGATGAAAGTTACAATTGTTGAATGTGTGTGAAGTGAAGATGTGTGACTGTGTGTGTTTGTGAATCTAATTAAATAGTAAAATAACGCGAAAGAGTGTCGCGGAGCCTCAGTCAAATTCAAAAGGGGCCAACGAAATGAAATGCGACTTTGCGCTCAGGAAGTAATGTTGAATCACAGTGCTGAGATCTGGTCTCGCGACTGCCTGATACGGTTCTGTGCCGTGTTTTATGAAAGCAACTGGACTCGACTAACCCGATTTCAAGTTTCGGAGTTTTTAGTTCATGTTATGACGGGAGACTGAAGACTGGTTGACTGAACCTGTGGACCTCGTATTTATACTGTAAATGTAGCTGAGGTCAGCATAAAATAATCGTAGTTGCTAGGTAACTAAACATTAACTTAACATTTATAATTAATAAGTGAATGGTAGGAGATCTCGTAGGTGAGCTCATGAATGTGTTTAATATAAATGTGAAGTGAGTGTTCGTGTTGGTGCTGCTTGTGATTAATTTATAAGAGTACATAAAATTGCTTAGTTTTTAGCTAATACCGATGATCGGTATTAGCTTGTACATTTTAAGATATTGGTTTCCCTCAAAAGAGGATTAATAACAATTGGAAGGTTCATACAGTATTAGGAAATTATAATTCTCGAGGAGTAGCTCCTGGTGTTCTTACATTGTAATTGGTATGACTGAGAAAAATATAATAATGTGTGTTCGAGTGAGAAAATATGATATCAGCCAGCGAGAGTCGCGAAGGATAGATAACGAGACGAACCGCTCTGTGGAGAGTCGATCTTAGTGTGGAATACATGTGTGAGGCTAGTATATAATCTCGGATGAAAATTAAAGTTAAAAGCAATTCGGATACAAATATGGTTTTGTGTTTATATTCATATTTTAGGGTTTGTAACGGATTCGTATACGCGACCCGCGACAGCGCCGCGAGTGCATCAACCCCGCGAGTCTGAGCGCGGTAAATTCAAAAGTTTAAAAGCAGAAAGACTGATCACTACGGTCGGGGCGAGCTGTCTACTACTATTTATACATATTTATATATACATATATATTGAAGTATAAGTAATGATAAATATATCATACGTTATTGTAAAATACACTTCAATAAAATAACGTTCGCTGCATACGTTGAAACGGAAATGCCATGCTGTGACGAAACGTGCTGTTGTAAGAGAATCTTTCTGCGTTCCTCAAAAGGCACTCAAAATAGTAAAAGTCGAGACATGTCGAGTCAAGTCGTTAACACATGCGAAAAAGCCTAATCCTTAACAAAAGCGTTTGCCACACGCACAGCCAATGAATGAAACTAAATTGTAGAAAATCGAGTCTTGCAGCCAAACACACTTGAAAGTTCCAACCGCCCTTTAACGGAGGGCCACGCCAAACTGATAGTCGATTGGCTGGGGGTGTAACCTCTGAATCACGAGCATAACGTGGGCCCCGCGAGTTTTAGAAACACTCAGGGAGATTGTTACGAGCAGTCGCACGCGTCGGACCTATACTAAAACATATCTTTATTTAGTAGAGTCGATTGCCAAATTTTGTAAAGTCTATTAGTTTGATAAAATAAATCACATAAGATTTCCCTTGCAATTTTTGTGTGTTGCCTATTTTCCTTTCAACGAATTTCAGACCCAGACGAGGTGAGTTTTAGCTCTTCAACGTGGAAAGACATCGTTGATTACTATTCTGCGGTACTACTGGTTCTTTGTTTGAATTCTCGCGCCGATAATCGACTGAGAGCGTTACAGGTTTCTGCCGCTAACGACCTCTTGTGGCGATTTCATCAATTAAAAGTTCGGTCGGTATCACAGTTTTTGCAGACATTGGTTTTTGCAGACTTTGGAAGTAGCCCACTTTCTCGTTTGGTAATTCTATAAAAACTCAAGAGATTAATTGCTGACGGTCGATGTAAGAGTGATGGTCGGTAATGCTAATTTCTTCATTTTGCAGTAGCGCAGGTTATCTGGAAGGTGCCATTGAACGTAAGTTCCACTTGCTGTGTACGCGATCTCCGGGCCGAAGCTAATGCTGGGGCAAACCTCTTAATCAAAGCTAAAACACTGTATTGTCTATTTAATTGTATCGACGGTAACAAAATGCTGTCGTTCAAATAATTTGCATAAAACAAAGAGATTTGAGGTATATATTGAAATCGGTATATTATAATCTTAAGTTTATATTATTTGTTGTTGTAACCTTGGAATCTTAAGGTAAGGTATAATAAACAATTTCGCAACTATTACCGTGATATTTTATGTTACGCCCATTTATATTGGTTAATTTGTTTAAAATAAATGTTGTCATTGAAAAAGAATTCCGTAAGTATATTCGTTAGAATAAACGGAAACTATTTTTTTCTTTTTCAGAAAAAAATATATCAATTGTGACGTGATTTTTTTGCCACGCCACCTGCGCGAAGTGTAAACGGCGAGGAGTGTCGGATTTACGACACTTGGGTCGGTGCACGTTCGCCCTACAATCGATTGGTCGGCAACAGAAGTCGCTCTCTATTTTCGCTCTCTACATTATCTCCGTTATAGCTACCTCCCTTTCAAACCGTTGACGTTTTATTAGTTAATTAATTTTCTTAATTCCGTAAATTTGCGTATCCTTGTTTATTTTGGCGACCATTTTGTTCCCTACCACCGGAGTCTCACCCCAACTGTCAACTACCACCGAGGGACAGTCTCTCCGCCTACGAACCGCTACCTACCGCCCACGCACTCTTCGCTCGCTCGTGCCGTTACCTATTGCTCTCTACAACGTTTCCATGAGCTCTCTACACCGAGGGATGTCGAATATTTTTGATTTATGTTTTGCTTTGTGATTTTGATCGACGCTCCAGTTTTGGATATTTGGATTCTGTGCAACAGAGTCGCAGGCGGGCACCGAACAACCGTGCCCGTGGATTATGGATGCCAAGGGAGCGCGCTGCAAAATGGGCCGAAATATTACTGTGTCACCCGCCTCCCTACGACTTCCCAGCCTGGCGCTGGACCATCCCCTGGAATTTGGACTGTCGCGGTCCGGCCAACCCGGCGCCCCACTAAGAAAGGGTCTAGGAGCAGCGTTGAACGAGTTTAATTGCAGTGTTGCACCTTTTATTGTGGGTCCAATATCGCTGACGCATCGCGGCCACGATTTCCGGCGTGAGGGACCCCGCACTCCTCAACGTGGCCACCGGATCCGAGGGGAAGACACCCAAGTTCCAGTAATAATTTGTTGCCTGAAGAGATTGGACGGAAACAAGTTTAGCGACGGCACGTGCCTACGTACCATCAGTGGAGTGAGCTAAATACTACAACCCGTTTGAATCGCGCGCCTGTACGCAGAACTCGCGGCGCTCCACTCCAACTTCAAAACATCGCAGAAGAGCAAGAACACCAGAGCGCGTGCGCGAGCGGTAGCCGGCGAGTTGGCGGAGTGGGAGAAAAAGGACATCGATCGACGACGCTGAAGATCCTATTTACTTCTGTTGTGCGGACCACCGAGGGATCGACCAGCGTTACCAGCAACGAGACAACGGAGATTTCGGTGAGACTCAGCCCTCCCTATTACTTCTGTGAGTCGAGAGTCCTTTGATTACTTGATTCAGCCTCGTAATAAAGTTTGAGTTTTAGTTTTGATATGACTCAGTCATTTTTAGTTTAATTGAATTGAGAAGATTTGTGGATGGCGAATCTTTCAGTCACCCGGCTATGTGCCGGGCAAAAAGGATTCTCGACCAATAACTGGTCGATTTATTACTTTTTTTTCTCTCTTGATATATCTTGTTTCGATTTTGGATTAGTTGGTTTTCTGTGGGTATCAATAATGTGAGATATTTATCGTATTATAATTCTGTATTTCCGGCTGCCTTAACTTCATTATTCGCTACCTTTCTGTATTATGATTCATTATTATTATTATTATCGATTTGTCTGGCTCCCTATCTGAAGTATAGTATGTGTCGTATTAACAGTGAATATTTCGTTTCGTACGCTAATTTCCGTGGCTCTCTATCGTCGATTTATTTGCCACTGTGTAGCTCGCCGAAGGTCACAAGGACCGGCGCAGTGTTTACATCCCGCGCTTGTTGTTCGGCTTACGCTACCTCACTCATGCTACCTTACTATCTTTGTCGTAGACCGAATATTTACCACGGTATATTATTGTATTTTTCTTTTGGGTTTCTGTTATATTGCGTCATACTATCTGCTTTCATTTATGCTACCTATCGTGCGCTACCTATTGAATATCGCGCGTTGCGACCCCTGACTTTCGCGCGTAAGCGGCTACCTTTCATTATTTTCGATTGCGTTATTACTAAGTTGAGGACTCGAGATTTATCTTTTGCTCCCTTCCTCCAGATAATTGACGGTCGTTCTGTAAATAATCAGTTCCATCCATTTCATTATTATCTTATTGTTTTTGCGCTACCTGAGACCTTTTGCGGCTTAGTTAATTTATTCGGTTTTTGCTTTGCTTTATAATGTTTTGTTCGTATTCTTATCAACCAACCTGTAATCGAAAATGCGCCTTGAGAAACCCTCAAGTGCAGCCCGGGAAATCGGTAATAAACCGCAAAGTTCCCTGAAAATTCTTGTTTTGTCACCTCATTCTTTCGACCAGCCCCTCTACCATATCCCTGCTCAAAGAGCAAGTGTTAGCCGAGCCTTTAGTTAAGTTAACTTGTTTTCCCACTGACCAGCATCGTGTAATTCATTTATCTGGGGGGAAAAAATAATCAAGTCGATCAAGAACCGGCGGTACTTCGTACCTGGCGCCCAACTCCCTTTGGGTTGTGAATTGACTCATTTCATCTATTAGTTAGACATCGGATATCACGTAATTGTGTTCTTTCAGTTATTATGCTACCTGATCATTGCTCTCTTCCGATTATTATGCTACCTGATCAGTGCTCTCTTCCAATTATTATGCTACCTGATCGTTGCTCTCTTTCGATTAATTACGCTACCTGAGCAACGTTCTCTTTTGACAATTAAGCTACCTAAACCGCGTCCCCTTTGGATCGTCGGAGCTACTGGATCGACGCTAGCTTTCGATCAATACGTGACCTGGTCGTCTTTCGAAGTATTTAGTTGTGTCTGTTAGTTTGTTCCGTTTTGTTTTATTGCGCTGGTCAGTGATGGAAAATAGGGAGTTGTAGGTGCAGGATTCCTTTAATAGGAAAATTCCTCACACAATATAAGTTTTGTAACGGAGTGTTCGACCTCCGTACGCAGAATACTTCGACGAGCTTTCACGCACATCCGCACACTCTCTCACACCCGAGTTCGAGGTACGTGCGCGGCTCACACACACTCTAGCTCATATCATCCTAGTTATCACTCCCATATACCGCTTACGCTCTGAGTGGGGATCCCAGTATATAAGGAGGCCGCTCTCAGCAGTGACTTATTATCACCTACCTATCCTTCCGAAAGGAACTTCCAAAATATCCTATAGCAAGCCCCACATTGCGATGGCACTCGTTATACCTCTCTGAGCAAAGCCCAGGCTCACCCACGCATCTCTGTATTGCACAAACTCGCACGGTCCTTCCCTTGAGCAAGCCCAGCTCCAGTAAGCCCTCTGACACTGCGTCGGCACTTACTGCTTCTACCTCTCCTGTCACTATCCTAAAAATTTCCAAATAATAAGATATACGGTTTAGATCAATCGCTGCAGGATAGTATGCCCCAATATCGCATTGGCTCATACCTTGAGTGTAGCAATTGATTTGACTTAAGTTATTTTATTATTTTTTTTCTTAGTTTTAAACAAGAATCGGCCCCAATATCGCATTGGCTCTTTTTTCTTCAAAAATTGCCGTCTGCCACAAGATTGCGTTGTCAAGACGATAGAGTCACTTGAAACTCTCATCGTAACAAATTATGACAAATAATAGGATTTCAGCTTCTAGTATTCCAAGCAATCTGAGTCACCACTGAAATCCACTTGTTGAGAGTCAAAAACAAAACAAAAAAAAGATCATCCGACATAAGGAACCAGATTTAACAAATTGAATTAATTTGTTAAATAAATTGTTTGATTAAATTATTAAAATTATTGGAAATTTAATAATGGTTCAACTGTTTGAGATCTCAACAATTGGATTGCCTAAACCAACACTGAGACAAAAATCTGGTAATTTTGAAAATAATATAGTTCGACTGACGATAATCTAACTATAAACTAAAATTTCCAGGAGGAACGTCTATATTTTATGGTTATAGCAAATATAGGAAAATAGTTAGATCAACCACTAATACAATTCCCAGGAGGAACGTCTATATTGTATGGCTATAGCAAATATAATTATAGGAGCAATTGTTAAAATGATAATAGTTTCAAATATGCCGTTTTGTTGCATACACGATTTCAACGTTTGTTTCTGATAACCTTGCAAGTATCGTTTATTGGACCATATTATCATCGTTTCAACCATAAAAAATTGCAAGCCTTCCTATATTCGTTTCACCATATGAAATCGTTGGATAAACGATATGCTTCTTTCTCAGTGAAGATTCCAAGTCACTTATCAATGTATGTAACAACAATTCTCATGTATTCGTGGCCCATTAACTCGAACACGTACGTAACTTCCAACTTGTACGCTGCAAGTTCTGCATTGAAGGGCTGAAGAGTCGTAGATGATACGACAGATACGCCTTTAAACGCGCAACCGAACAGACCTACGGAATAGCTAGCATCGAAAATATGCTTATATTATTATCAAAAAATGCCTTCTCTGGCACTTACTCCAATGGACCATGTACGGGAGCTAGTCACTGGCACGCCAAGTTTTTTGTAGAAGTTTACTTGGCTTATATATTTGATTTGGTTTTATATTTTTGTTAAATTTTTCGTTAAAGTTTTTTTTTGTAAAAGTTTTTTTTGTGAAATTTTTTTTTTTTTTTTTTGTAATATCAATAGTCTGAGCGTTTGACACATAAAATAGCATTATATATCTTCCCTCGTTGAGAGAACTTATCCGAAAGGTTCCTTATTTACTTGAGTTCCTTCCTAACAAAAAAAAAGGATTTCTCTACACTCAATCCTCCGATACCTAAGCCTACGATGAAAACATCCTAAGGCCTTAGGGCACAGAGTACCGAGGTCAATCTTCTTTCTCAAACAACTTCAATTAAGATCGGGTCTAGTACATGAACACTCAAAACCTCTATCTTCAAGAGTTAGAAGAAGATCAATATTAGAAAAGGAAATCTTTCGAATTTACAATGATAATATAATCCAAAGGGATTTCTGATTTCATTTCAGTTTAGAAACGTCTCTCACTATCAACAGTGAGTTTATACTCGATATAAACTCACTATTGATAAATCAGCATTAAATGCAACGTACACACAGTTGCAAAGCAGCGATATACCGATAAATGAAACGAATGAAGATAAGTTAAAACGATGCGGAACTTGATACAAAATGCAATAAAAAAGGATAGGTCAAGCAAATAAGTTGTCTTCACGGGTAATATTTAAGTGTCCAGGCATATCTACTTGTCTTCATTTATTCAGTTATATTATTCAGTATATTTGGTTTTTACATTAAAGAAAATAGGAACTACATGAAGCACTAATAAAAATCAATGTCGATAATAATTTACGACGTTTATATTGCGTCGGACATTTTTCACAATGTTTCAGTTGAGGATGTATGATACCTACAGTCCCGCCAATAGTGAGTTTCAGAGACAATTTCGATCACTTCCCGATGGGACAAAAATCGGAAAAAAATAATACATATAAACCGTGCTAAAAACATTGATTTCGCATAATAATAATCCCAAAATGTGATTATCAAATTGGTGAAAAAACAAATTGTTTAACAAACAATCAATCAACCTAACTTTTTTTCTAATGAAAATGATATGTTAATTTATTTGAATACGTACGAATCTTTGAAGATTTTTTTCTTCATTTTAATTTTTGTGTTTTATGCCGGTTTATCTTCTACATTGATAGGACATTTATGAATTATTATTTCAATTAAAATGTACAAATTCATTCAACAGATGGAGAAATAAAGATAAAAGCTGAGGAATGAATTGTTTTCATTTGATATGATGTATAATATGTAGTGTGATTTTTTTTTCAAGCAAAACAATATTTTTAATGTCGTAAGTATTCAATCAATAGAAATTAAGCAATTGCTTTTCATCTTGTCATGTAATCAATACGTTAGAATTCTTTAAGGGCAACATGAAAAAAAATGTATTTGTATTGAGGTAAAATATGAATATATGAGTGAGAATTTGGTGAAATGTTAGTGAGCCGTACACATATGCGTACCTGAAAAAGGGAATTCTTAAAGGTAAATGTCAATATAAACAAGTGAGAAAATTACTATAATGTTTGTGCATACTTTCCAATGTGGGAATAAGAAGTGTTGAAAATTTGAGCTCGCTCTGTCCATTTGGACCAAAGTTACCATGTAATACGAACGTCCGGGTAACAAAAAATCTGTTGTTCATAACAAAAATTATTTTATAATGAAAAATCTATATTCTATCACATTAAAAACATATATTTAACTATGTTTAAGGGATCTGCAATGAAAAAAATGGATTTATTAAATTTAAATTCACTTTGACCTATACAGGGAGGACACGGTGAAACTAGACAGTCCAATGCGGCTACGCGAGAATTGAGGAAGCCTGATTGGCTACTGCCTACGGCCGACAGTGCATCTCATCCGAGCGGCGACTGTCTCCCCACGTGGCATCAGAATGGGCCAGTAAGGGTAGTGGTAGGGGCAAGGGACGGTACCCGAGCTGGTAGGGCAGATGCCAGAAGCCATGAGGGTATGTGGAGCAACTTAGAATAGAATAGAATAGAATAGAATTTATTGGATCCAGGGAAAATAGAATCCCCAAAGGACCATAAACATACAGACAAGCAAAGGTGACAGAAAGTTTTGTACAGAGAGCGGTGACTGGGGCAGGGGACCGACTCTACACCTCCCAAGTCTACACAAAGATAGGTCTACACAAAAAGTCGACACAGAAAGACTGTACACGCAGACAGCTCGACACCGAAAACTCGGCACGAAAAACTCGACACCGAAAAGTCAACACGAAAAACTCGACACGCCGAAAAGTCGGCACAAAAAACTCGACATTGTATAATATATTATCCTCAAAGTCATTTACAAGTTCAAGACGAGGCGGGCGATAAACAACAGCAAACAGCAGCTTTGCCCCAGTCGGACAACGGGCCTCACACACGAGATACTCCGGCTTCGCGGCGTAGACCTGCGGCGAGGTAGCGACAACTCGAGTCTGGAGCGAGGTGTGAAAGTAAAAAGCGACCCCGCCGCCTCTCTTTTCAAGCCTGTCATTGCGAATAAGACGGAAAGAAGGAATACTAATATAATTATCCAGTATATCTTAATTAAGCCAAGTCTCAGATACAGCAATTACATGGTGGAAATTATTATAGAAAAAGTCTCTAAATTCGTCAATATGCGCTGGCAGTGATTGTGCGTTGACGTGACATACGCGGAGCGAGGAGAGATTGGTAAACGAAGCCTGTGTTGTCGTTATTCGTAGCGGATCAGCCGCAGAGACAGATAGCCGTCAGTCCGCAATATTATCAGAGTCAAGCAGAGTAGTGGTGGTGGACGAAGTGATAGTAGGAGTAGCAGACGCTGTTTCCATCGTTGTCAGCGTCGTGGTGTGTGCAAGCGGTGTCTGAGCGGGGATGATCGAGCCGGTGGTGGGGCGCTCTGGCCAGTAGCTGAGATCGAATCGCTGGTCGACCGCGTTCGGAGCGACAGCTGATGTCCCGGGGGGGCCATAGACGTAGCTTGAACGTTGCTGTTTCACCGTTGAGTGGTGACGAGGCTCGCTCCCCTCTCTCTAGCCATGCGACCAGCGGTAGCCTGTGTGCTACTGAGAAGCGATGGATTCGAGGCTGGTTGGGCATACGTATGCAGTGAGGGGGGAGGGCTTGATGGAGCCTCCAGTGGCTGCCTCGGTGGAACTGGACGTGCAGCATTCCGGATGACGGAGATGATCCGAGGCCCTCCATTGCGTGTGACAATTCGCAACCCTTTCTCACCTCTTTCAGTGCGCAGTTTGAGTTCGTCACGAAGCTTCCGATACGCAGCGTCTTGAGCAGGTGTTCTGTCGGACCGTATCGTGACTCGAGCATAGCGCTGATGCTGACGTAGGGTCCCAACGGCACGAAAAATAGCGATGACGGACGCCTGCGAGGGGAGCACGACCTTAATGGGACGTACCCGCTGAAAGTGGTCCGCGGTGCCCCCGCGCTCTCCTAAACGAAAGATTAGTACTTCGGTGGCAGAGATACTTGGCAGCAAAAGCGCGAGGAGCTCCAGTATTGCTGCATTGTCTGCAGCTGGTGTTGTACGTTCCTCAAGGCCGAAGATGATTACATATTGAATAGATATTATGATGCTTCGACGATGACCGCCTTTAATGTTTTGATGGAAGTTTGGCAAATCGTAACTCGGGTCTGAGTCGCACGATGCCGGAGATTCCGTTGTTATCGATCTTCCTGTATAGGAAAATCAAACATTTTGGAATCTATTTATTTTTTTTGTCCCTTCAAATTGCTTTATCAAGCCACGGTGGCGTAATCGGTAACGCACTAGGCTGGATACCTAGAGTTCCCGGTTCGATCCCGGGCTGTGGCAGTATTTTTTCACGATTAAAAATTCATTGTTAAAATATCGTCCGTTCAGATTGCTTCATCAATTTACGAATTGATAAAGCAATTTGAAGGGACAAAAAAAATAAATAGATTCCAAAATGTTTGATTTTCCTATACAGGAAGATCGATAACAACGGAATCTCCGGCATCGTGCGACTCAGACCCGAGTTACGATTTGCCAAACTTCCATCAAAACATTAAAGGCGGTCATCGTCAAAGCATCATAACATCTATTCAATATATATACATACTCCGCCAAAGCCAAATAAGAATAAAGCTTACATCTGACGTTAAACTAAATGAATCGTGAATCAATATTGCCAGAGCCACGGTGGCGTAATCGGTAACGCACTAGGCTGGATACCTAGAGTTCCCGGTTCGATCCCGGGCTGTGGCAGTATTTTTTCACGATTAAAAATTCATTGTTAAAATATCGTCCGTTCAGATTGCTCATCAATTTACGAATTGATAAAGCAATTTGAAGGGACCAAAAAAAATAAATAGATTCCAAAATGTTTGATTTTCCTATACAGGAAGATCGATAACAACGGAATCTCCGGCATCGTGCGACTCAGACCCGAGTTACGATTTGCCAAACTTCCATCAAAACATTAAAGGCGGTCATCGTCGAAGCATCATAACATCTATTCAATATATATACATACTCCGCCAAAGCCAAATAAGAACAAAGATGATTACGTTGCATTTCCTCCTTTCTCGCTCCGAAAGTTCTTGCGACACTGCGTTTACATCCAAGTATCCTGAGGTGGCGGTTTCGGTGTGGGTTGCTTGTAGAGGAGGTTGGGTAGCAATAGCGTCGATGCGAGAAGAGAGCTGCACGAAGTTGGAGTCAACGGTGGCTGAGAGCTCCACGTTTTCCGCGCGTAAAGAAGCAAAGGCAGATTCGGTGTTGTCAAGCCGAGAGAGAACATTATCCATTTTCAGGGAGAGCGCATTGATGAGTCTGCCGAGAGAAATTTCAAGTCCCTGTATCCCTGCTTGAAAGCTGACCGCGTCGAGAGCGGCAGGAGGAGGGACCGTGAGAGCTGTGTGTGTGTGGTACCAGCAGTGCCTGGTGATGGGGGAAGAGGTGTGCTCTGCGGGCTCAGTGGAAGGGATCATCTAACTGAGATATAAAGGTTGTGGCCGCAGTTAATAATATTGGATCATCTAACGTCAGAATCAGCTGACGGCACTGTCAGGCTGACGGTTGGATCTTGAGCTTCTTCGATACACGAAGGGCACTGAAAAAGCGTCAGGTCGGAGGGAAGCTTACTCAGACCAGTGATTTTTTAAATGCACTTCCCGTGATATATGCGTCCACACTGCCCGTAGGACCTATGTTTCGGAGCCGAGGGACCTTATTTACCGCAATGACCGCACTTGCCCGACATAACGCGCGAGAACTAACTGGAGCGAGCAAAACAAAACAACAACAAGGTCAAGAGTGTTCGGGACGGGCCAAGGCCGAGAGCCAGTCGAATTGTCAAACTGCCGAGCACTACCCGATCGAACCGGAAAAATGCAGAGTATGCAGCGGCCGCGGCAATTTGGAGTGCGCTCACTAGGCAAAAACCGACCGTCAACACTACGCGAAGCTGCCCGAGTCAACGTTGGCGCGAGATATCGAAGAGTTATGAGGTTTAATCCGAATGTAAATAGAGCTGGTGTAGATGCGTGCTATGGGTTTGAGCGACAACTCTGTACTTAGTTCGAGTAAGCTGAAAAAAAGCGTAATAAACTTGATTTAAATCGTAAAAATTATTTTTTCTTCGTTGATCACAGTTGTTATCATTCAATCGAGTGTAAGGTGCAATAACCAGCGTTGGACGTCTTCAAATATGCTGATTCATAAATAATAAAAATATTTCTTTCGTTAGTCATTTCAGAATTAATATTAAATTGAGATAGATTTATTGTTTTAAAAGTATAACTGCAATGAGTTAGATTCGGCATTTATTTTTTTAATTAATCGTGAATCAAACGAACGTATTATTTATTTTGCAATGGATACCCAGATAGAAAAACGTGCCGTCCAGTGCCGCACGCTATGTCTGCACGGTGCAGTTAGATGCTTTCAAATGAGACGGCACTGTGACAGCACGGCGTCCCGATTGAGCACTGTGCCTGCACGGTATCATAACGTCTTGCAGAGGCACGGCGTACTGGAACCGTGGGAGCACTGATGCAGCTTCAGCACGCCGTGCCGTCACTATGCCGACACATTTGAAAGCAACGAACGGCATTGTGCCATCACGCCGTGCCGTTTCGTGGTGCCTGTGTGGTCTCACCGTGAACCTTAATGGCTATTTGGGTACTTTAAGGATTCATTATTTATTTGTAGAATTAATTTATTATTCATCTTATGAGTGGATGTTAGAACAAATTGCATTTATCATTGAAAAGAAAAAAAAGACGATTTGACTTGTAATTAGTATCATTTTCATATCCGAAACTGATGAACAACTGTGATCAACGAAATGAGCATAATAATTTTAACGGCTTAGATCCAATTTATTACGCTTTATTTCGTTGTTCAAATTTGTTATCATTCAATCAATTGTAATGTACAATAACCAGAGTGGGGCGTATTTTTGAGGTGATTTATGGATGATACAAATATTCATATCGTTAGTCATTTCAGAATTTGTATTAAATCAAGATTGATTCATTGTTTTAAAAGTGATACTGCAATGAGTTTGATTTGGCACTTATTTTCGGGATTAATAGTGAATCAATCGAATATATTATTTATTTTACAATGGATACTGTATGGATTTATTATTTATTTGGAACAAATACTGAAGCGAATGGATTCATTATTCGATTATTTAATAAATACCGAATCCAATAGTCATTATTTATTTTTGTAATTGATTTATTACTCATCTTTTCAGTGGATGCTATAACAAATTTTATTTACAATTGGAAATTTAAAAAACCGATCTGGCTTGTAATTAGTATTGTTTATGTATCCGAAAATGCAAATTCCTGGTAGACTTATTGACGCTTTACAAAACTTTCAGTAAGTGCAGGCAGCCTTCTTGTTAATCTCAGCGCGATTACATACTTGTATCTTTTTTAACAACAAACGGCTAACTGATTCGGGGACGCATGAACTTAAGTTTGTTAAGTACGATAAGTTAATATGACAGTTAACTTTGAGTTTTTTTTATCAGTCTACGTAGAAATAGATATAAGAAGGTTTTTTGGGTCGCTGATTATGATTGATATCAAAGTTACAAAATTCAAGATGGCGGATGAAATATGGTGGTTATTTTGGGTTAACTTTGCGTTTTTTCAAGCAATCAAGCTAAAAATGACTGTAAGAGAGGTTTTTTGGGTCGCTGCTTACGATTCTGATATCAAAGTTATAAAATTCAAGGTGGCGGATCCAATATGGTGGTTATTTTCGGTTGACTTTGCCTTATTTAAATTAATCAACCAAAAAGTTAGTATAAGAGGGTTTTTTGGTCGCTATTTACGATTCTGACGATAAAATTGTAAAATTGATTCTATTTATAAAGTTTTTTACGTTCATATCTTTTGTCACGTTCATCTCATGTTCAGTTGAATACATTTTATAATAATCATTAGATTAATTGAACTGCTACGTGACTTACACATCCTACTTAGCAAATATCACTTCATGAGTAGTATAGCCCGTCGGCTAAATGTCATTAAAAAAAATTTTAAACATGAGATTTGACGAATTTTCGCAGCCTTGTCAAAACAAATAAAATCGGTCGATACCTTACGTTCGTTCAATTGGTCAGTTTCCGTTGCTTAACGTCGTTTAGATCGTTTAGATTGCATTTATTTCGTTTATTTTTTAATATTTAGAATTAAGCCTTTGAAATGAAAAGTTTTTGTTTTTTTAGACGCCAACTTGCTCATTTTATTTGTTTTATTCGATTAAAATAATTTGAGTGCCTCTCAATTGCCAAACCCGAAACCCAATCCAAATGTCATTAATGCAAATCTTTAGAAACATCTACTATGGCTGGTAATTTTTAAAAAATGTATGAACCAGCCATAATAGGGGGAATTCTTTAGAACCATTTTCAGTATCCGCGGGGTATGTTGCATAATAATAACTTGCAGTGCTCATAAAAAAATATGTGAAGTATGAGTAACACCTAAAAAATTAATTTGTATGAAATAATTGTGGGAAAAACTGGTAGACTGGTTTTTCATTCATTCATTCTTGAATTCTGTAACCCTATGTATCGCAGCCCACCTACAGGTCACTAATAACGCAAAGGGTTCAATGTATGATCTATTTTTTTAATTCGATGTTTTGATACGAAAAATTTTTGCGATTGTACAAACGTTTGATCATAATTTTCAAGAAAATGTGAATTATTGTTGTTGAATAATACCTTTTCATAAAATTATATGATGCATATTTATCGAAAGAAATTATGGATATTCACAACCCAGCTCTTAAATGATACTCACAGTGCACGACGATTTTGTGAAAGAGAATAAGCTGTTACAAACAAAGAGATAGATTTTCTGCAGGTCCTAACGAAATATTCTTTCGTAAGCTAATGCGGACGAAAATCAATACACTGTTTCAAAATATTTTTTTTATTAGAATAGAGAACTTCAGGAAAAATTATAAGTTTTAGAAAAAAGAAAGTTTGGTTAAAAGATCTGAATTTCAGTTTTTGAAAATCGTAAGCTCTAGATAATTTGTAATATTTGGTAAAAATTTTGAATGTTAGAAGAAAGTCTAAATTTTCCCAAAAATTAAGGCAGCTGGTAGTGCAGAAGATTTATTTTTGTCTGTCAGGCTTTTGCTGAAACGGACAACAGTTCTCAATTGTTTCTTGAATAATTCAAGTGTTGGGTCTCGTTTCTTCATAAAAATTTCGATGTTTCATTTTAAAAGTCCTTTCTATTCGTGCTTGTTGAAACGATTCAAAATATTTTTATAGAAACTGCAAATTATTGTTGCAAGATAATATCTTCTAAGAGAATACTATGCATGTTTACTCGAATAAAGATTTACAAGACAGTTGTAAACTAGTACACACAGTGTACAACAATTCGCAAAAGCGAGTTAGCTATTATAAGAAAAAGATTAATGTACAGAAAGTCATATCGAACTATCTTTTTGTATGCCAATCAACTAACTGCACTTCGTATTTGATATGCAGAGTTTACGCCGGTCTACAAAAGCGTGTGAGTTATTCAAAAAGCTAACGATATTTTTAAGAAATAAAATAAAACAAAATTCTTTTTTCTGTTGGAATTTTCAATTTAACGTATTACGTACACGAAATGTGTCGTACAAATCATAAGGCATTGGATCAGCTATGCTCGGCGCGCTAGTTTGTGGCCGTCTGGTACGGGCATACGCTACGTTCATACATTCCCCCTCTCCGTTCTTTCTGGCTGGCCCGACTACTCGGTCTGCACGCATAGAGTGAGAACCGTTGGTTTGACGCGCAAGCACATTTGCACTGTCTAGTTTCACCGTGTCCTCCCTATATAGAGTTAATTAGGTTTGGTCAAACGCAGATTTAATTGGCACTTCTGTGCATTTTTTCAAAACGTGAGTGCCTAAAAAAACGTTAAACAGATAACCTAATGTATAAAGTATTTGAAAGAACCTGCAAAGTCAAGTTTTCTACCTTTCACAAGAAGGAAGCTCTCCGGGGTAAGCAAAATTGATATTAGCATACTCTCTAGTGACGCAGCAACTTTTGAAGTTCTACTTTAGTTTTTCCAACTATGCTATTACGTCATAGTTGTGATACCCTTGCAGCAGGCGATGCTGTTTATTTTCTGACAAGCAAGGCAAACTGTATTGGTCTCAAGCTCTGAAATACATTTGTCAAGCGAATAAATGAATGCACACGTAGCGAATTGCATAATTCTTGTGATTTATAATAACAATGTAACAATAGGCGATGATTTTTCGATATCGGACTAACAAAGAACAAGCAATACGCAACATTTTAATACGTTCTACTTAATTCCTATTCGCTTTTTCGACATTTGTTATTTCGACGGTCGCTATTTTGAGGTTCCATATTGCCATTCGCTATTTTGGGATTCTTTATTTTGGCCCTTCAATATTTTGCATACTTAGATTTTACTCATTCGAAATTCATATTATCGATGCATTAAATTTCGATATTTTGGACATGAAAAATATAAGATATTCTCCGTTTTATATTCCGGGAATATCGACTTTCTAAATTCTTTCAATCCACGTTTCAATCATTCAAAGTGCAGACTGTCTGAACGTATGGTTTCGAATTTTGATAAATAACCTTTCGGTTATACAGTTACTCGATTCAGTGATATGTTGTAAATAAAATTTCCCGATAATTCATTTTTCGTTATTTTAATATTCACTATTTTGCAATTTCGGCATATCAGTCGTTCTAAATATGATCATTCATAATTTCGACCCCACTAATAATGTCGTCCTTATGACGACAAGCCTTTTTTTAATCCACACCCTTGGCGTGTTCCGCGAACGGGAGGCTCGGCTTAATGCAACAAACCCTGTTTTATGCTATCTCGATTGGCACCACGTAGTTGGTACGCGAGGGGTAGATTGTGGTTCGATTCTGAGCCTGCGACACTCACGTCGATTAGTGCTACCCACGGACCTATTTGACCTCTGAATTTATATCTTAATTCACAGTCAGGTTGCTTACAAGAGGCATAGTCGCACAAGTCGTTGTTATCTCGAACTTTTCAGGCTTCAAACCGGACAGTGATAAGACCTTCAGCTTGATTGAAAGCATTGTCCACAAGCATCCATGAATCGTATCCGATGAGAATTCGCGCCGACCGATTTTCATTTTTTCGTCTGATAAGAACGTTATGGAACCGGAGAGCTTGGACGGGTCTGTCAGTCGTTCGCGAGTTTTGCGATCCGTCAACGGTTCCGTTCTTGTGGTTTCCGCGTTCGACATCACCACGAATTCTTGCGACAGGGAAAAACCACTCATTTACTGGATTAAGGGTTCCGGGTCACAGACAACCGACGCTTTTGTTTTTTTTTCTCTGCAATTCAGCCGTTTTAGGCGATTCACGGTCCCGATTTTTAGATAAAACCGCCATCTTTACTAGGTCGGCAAATCCGAGTGAATTCTGACGTCAATGAAAATGTAAACGAGAACGTAACTTCCAAATAGCATATTTTCGAAGCTTTAAACGTTTGCATATTTTGCTAAATAAAGGTTCCATATGGGTCCCGCTGAAAGTTCACAAATGATGCGTACGGAATGCACAGTGGGTTTAGAACCGCGATCGCTGTCGAAACGCATTGTGTCCGATTTTTGACCTCGTATATTATTCAATATTTGGCCGCATGTTTTGTCACGATGGGAATCGTGAAGGTTTAATAATAGACTAGACAATGTGCAGGTGAATAGATATTTATTGTACAGCTCATGTTCATGCGTCCATACTCTGTGCTATCTTGGCTACTACTGCTTCTGGACAACAGTCGTGCTTATTGCGTGTATAGCGCTCTCACTCTCAAGTGCGGACACACCATGACATGTCTCTTCTTGTGTGTGAATAAACGAAGAGTACGAAAAAACGTCATATATCCGAAAACGACACGGTAGATCAGAAGCAATTTATAAAATTTTTAAAAATCGTAAACTCGTACAAGTATGGGACAACGTTTTACTAAATCGAAGAATCGATTTCAACAACTGAAATGTTGAAATATTGTCGCTCATTCGAAGTTTCTCAGGGGTTCAAGGAAGTTTACGATCTTGAGGATCCATAACGCTGCAATAAGAAAACAGAATTCCGGATGCGAAGGCTTTGTATTCACGTCGAATCTAGTAAAGGAGATAACGGCGTAGGGTCATCTCATACTTCATCGGCCAAGAAGGAAACCGACAAACATGCACATGAGCAAGATTTTTCAGGGTTTCGAGGGAAATTGAAGGACAGTGGCCTCTCGCCAAGTGCTCGCTCGCTAAGTGCTGGCCGAGGCACTTTCACCTCAATCCGGAGGCGTAAACGTTCCCCCACCAAACCTACGATGCTCGGCTGACGGGACAAGTCAACGTACTCAACGTGCCTCGACCAAGCTACGATGCTCGGCTGGCGGGACGCTTGAACTGTATTGAATTTTGGGTCGAGATTTTTTCTACGTGAATAAATCCCGATGTTTGAAATATAGGAAAGGAAATAATAATAATTTTATTAACTCAATGTTTAGAGCCACGAACAATGAATTTATTGGGCTCGAAAGAGGAGGGAAAGCCTGGCAGCATGAAACCCCCCTCGAAGAATGTTACACGCTGCGAAATAGGAATATATAAGAAAAATAGGTGTGGATCGTGTGTGTATAAGTGTGAATGAACGCGTGTAAATAAGGAGGATGAACCTTCTACGGATCAAGGATCGCACTTCAGTGGCACGAGCCACACGGATCTGAGGAATTATCAGATCGCGTCTTAGATGTGTTCAGAACACCTACTGATTTAAGTTATACTGTTACGCGAGGCGGAAATCGAAAATCCCGAACGTGACCGTCGATCGGTTGAAAATGAACCCGAAGAAAGAAAAATCCGATTCTCGCAAATCTAAGCGTGATTGAATTAACCCGCGAAACTTTCACGACCAGAATGAAATTATACGATAAATTAAAAACCCCACGAACGCGTATAATATGAATGTTAATCTCAATTCTCGCAATACAAACGGAGGATCGTATCTCGATTATACTCGGGAGGTCGAACTCTAGAGCAGGAGTGAAGCCCTTGATGGCCGAAGAACGACTGACCTTTTTCGCGCGTTCTCGGACGTTCTTGACTCGCGCGGGAGCCCCCCCCCCCGTTTCCGCCTCGTCCGACCGCCGAAAACGCGGTTTCCTGCGCGGGAACGTTTTGGTGGCGCCACCAGATATCCGTTCTACGGAACATGTATTCTAAAAAATTTCGTTCATTATTACGTATATAAAAACGAGATAATATTGTACCCATCATTCTGGTCAGCATCAGATACGAGTACTGAGAGTTCGGCTTGAGCCTTTGCGAGAGACGGACGTCTTGAGCGATTTAAGTGCGAGAATCATGACGCAATCGCTGAATAGTGTCGTAGTGAAAACCAGTGGCAACAATGCAGCGCAGCCTGACGATGAAGAGAAGATGATAGTTTCCGAAGCAGGTAGTCAGGAGGAATGGAAGACGAAGAACCCGAGAAGGAGGTAACGTTCAATCGGCCAGAAACCAGATGAAGAAGCAAAGAAAACTGCCAAGGTAAGTACGGAGAGCGAGAAAGGGTTCCCCGTTAAGAACAGGTTCGAGGCACTCGACACTCATAACGCTAAAAAAGGGCAAGATTCCTCCCGTCAACGTGGTTGTAAACGGGGCTAATAGTTACGAGCAGCTAAGGCCACTAATAAAATGAAGCGTCGAATACCAGCCCATCGTCTATAAGCTAAAACTTGACGTGTATTCGATCGTAGTCTCGCAACTCGACGACTACCGCAGATTGACAGAGTCACTAAAAAAACAGTCCCTTTGAGTATTATTTAAGCAAGACTAATGTCAACGAGAAACCGCCTATTAAAATCGTGATACGAAATCTCCTCAGTTCTGAAACCACCGAAGGGATTAAATTGCAACTCGAGGAACTCGGCCTCGAAGTAAAGAGTGTCACACGTGTGACAAATAGCGTCACCATAGAGCCCCTCCCACTTTTCTTAGTCGTGATCGTTGATAACGAAAAAGCCTGTGAGATTAATAACATCCGCGTAATCTCTTATATCCGGGTGCATGACTATAGAAAACCGAAATCAACAGTTCCATGCTGCAACGGTCAGCGTTTCAACCAAGTTGCCGAGAACTGCAAATCGAAACCGCGTTGTGTATAGTGTGGCCAGGCCCATCTCACCAAAGAGTGCATGAAACTAAAAGAAGCAGAGCCCACGTGCGCCAACTGCGGGGGAAATCACGCCGCACATTTCAGAGGCTGCATAGCTTATAAGCCCGAGTCAAAATACGAGACGCACCAGAAAACAACCCCAGTGACGAAACACCAGACCCCGAAGCAGACAAGCAAGCAAGCGAGCGAGCGATGATGTCCCCCTCTACGTACTCGAGGAGTCGGAATTCCCGAATCTCTAGGTACCCTCACAGAGGGCAGCTCAGGTAACTTCGGGCATGACAGCGCGGGATCAAAATGCGAACGTCACGCGCACACAAACGCACACACAGAAACAGACGCACTCATAGCAACTGTAACGTGGTAAAATTTTGAAGCTTTACTCGAGCTCCTCGCGATACGACGACTCCCGACAGATCCGAAAGGCCTGACCAGAATAACGACTATTTTTACTAATTCCAATTTTTTTATCTATTTTTTTTATTTATGTACGAGAGACGAGACGGTATCGACTAACGCGCTACGAATTTTCTCCACCGGATTCCCTTACAGCAGCGAGGCATTTAACTGAATTTACGTTCACGAAATACCACCCACTCCCGAAGATTTCTGAGGAGTCGCCGAGTACTGAGTATTCAATGCGATCGATGTATCATCCGTAAACGTCACCGTCGATTACGTTGCGCTTCGAATTCCCGTTTTGGACTTCGCGCGCCAATAATACCAACTATTTAGTGCCTTTAATAGTTTGCGAAAATTAGGGTTGGTCGACTGACTCTTCGTAGTCAAAATAATTAGAGTAGGGATGAGAAGGCTCTTGCTCCCATGAGAGAGACGAGTCGAGGCTGTTCCGTGGTGTCTGACGAGGAGGTCGAGTGTCGATCGAGGTAAGTTCCTTCTCTCAGACAGCTTTGATTGTTCGAAAAGGGATATCGGTGACGACGATACTTTGCGTGTGGTGGAGTCCGCGAGATGATAGTTTGGGAATAGTTATTGGAAAAGTCCCGCGTGGCTTTACGGTGAAGTAATCGTTCGTGTAATTATTAGTAAAAACCGGTACTGTCGGGAGTACGGCCCGGAACAAGCCATTATTATTTTCTTTCGTTTATTCCCTTGGATTTTCGGGAATATTTACAGTGCGCGGGAACGATCGTGTTGTCTTGAGTGAGTGTGTACCGCGGTAGTCCCTTTCTTTTCGGTGGATTGAGTATCCGAATTTTCTTTCGGTGAGAGGGTGAGTGCCGTGGAAATTGTCGGGATATATGTTCGATTCGTGGATGATAATCGTTCCCGCTGTGCGTAGTGTGTGTGTGAGAGAGAGGCGGTTGAGAACGCGTCGCTTTGCGAGAGTGAAAGAGAAGCGCGCGATCTCTTTTCCTTTAATATAACGTAAATTTCTCTCGTTATTCCCTCTTTGTAGTGTGGATATCGGGAGTGTATGATTTAGTCATTTATTGGAAGCCAGGTGGATCCAAGGAGCCATCCTGGGATGATTAAAATCTTTTGTTTTTTTTTCAATAAATGACCGTCCTCTCTCGTGTGTGTGGCGTGTGTTTTGCGTGAGGTGAGAGCCGCGGCGTGTGGTTGCTCGCTTCGGCCGATCGAGACCCGATTTCTTCTTTTTGTTTTTTTTTGTGTTGAAGTAAAATAAAATATATTTTTTGTGATTCCCGTGAAACTGAACTTTGATTATTTTATTCCATATTAAACGAGAATAACTTATAAGAATCCCGCCACTCTACAATTCTTGACGGCTGCGGCTAGTCCGGCAAAAGCAGCTTGGTCCCGAATAGATCGCAGAGTTTTTCTCGGCGCGAAAGCGCCTGGCGCCCATATAAAATAAAGGGAAGAACTCTTGGGGACTTTAGCTTTGTGGTGTATTGGGATTTGGGAAATTACACTACACAACATACAAACACGCAGCAAGAAGACGCGACGAACAAGGCGCCACGGGGCAAAAAAGAAAATCTCTCGACCAGAGCCGATCTCTTGAAATTAATCAATCAAGCAATAGCATTCACGAACACAATTATAATAGGAACCACCTCAATTCAAGATGCCATCGCGCAAACATCCTAGATTATGAATAGCATGCTCAATCTCGCGATCAAATATGCCTACTAATATGCCTTACATTTTTTTTTAATTTGTCACTGGAATGCCAATGGCTGCAGCCAACAAAAAACCAAGCTTCACTCGTTTATTCTAGACCATAACATAGATATTTGACTACTAAATGAAACGCTAATTTAAGAAATTAAAACATTTGAAATTCCGGGATACAAGGTTTACTTAAGCTACAAATTCGGAGGCACGGCAATTGCTATTAAAGTCAATATTGCTTACAAATGTACAAATGTAATTTGCTTAGAGTTCATTGATGTCACGACTATTAAAATTAAATTCAAGAGCTCAGAGGTTGCCATAGTTTCAGTTTATAACCATTCGCGAGGGGATTTTTCCGATAAAGATTTTAAATGTCTATTTAGAATTGCGCCATCTGTTCTGGTAGTAGGAGGTCGTAGGAGGAGTCAGTTAATACTATGGGCAGTAAAATTTTTGGATATTGTTTTAATAATAATACAGCTTTCTTGGCGCCTCTTGACCACACACACGTTCTTTACAATGCAGATCATAAAGCTGACATCCTCGACATTGCACTTACAAAGAATTTCAAGAACTTCAATTGTGACATTCAGAAAGTACGAGAGCTGGATTCAGATCACTTCCGCATTGTTATGGATATTGAACTACAGACAACAGCACCACTGTGTAAACCACGATTAAATTTTGCTAAGACGGAATGGGAAAGATTCTACAATTTCTTTATTACTCAATATCCCAGATAACTGCGCATACTCCATTAAAGAAGATCCAAGTGAAACAATAACTTTGTTCACTAACATCATTTCTGAGGCAGCTAGAGCATCAAGTCCTCCCTGCAAATCTAGAGATAAAAATCCCCCCCTTTCTCAAGATATTCTAGGTTCAATTAAAGAAATACCTGGAGAAATATTCACAATCAAAATCACAGTCCTTACTGAAGAAATTAATTGATAATCTCAGAAGGAATATTGAAGATAGAATCAGAAAATTTAGATGCGATAATTGGAATAATTTCGTTAGAAAAACTTAATAGGGTAGAAGTACCGTTTGTGACTATCTTAAAACCGTATATGGCCATCAACTTGATCCATTTGTGGCCATACCTATTGCATGTAAATGACAGCGGTGACCGCAAATGGTGTAAACGGCTTTGAACATAATTTATTGAGCAATAAGGCATTCTGAGCATTGAATATTCAATCTTAAGTTTTCTTTGATTATTGTAGAATAAATTCATGTAGTAATTTCTATAGATTAAAGTAATAATCAATTGATCTATACATTTTTTGTGTGGCCACTAATATCACAGGGGTCACGAACGGTACGTCTACCCTATCAATCACAATTCAATCTGAAAACTTTCAAAAACTCTCTCGAGACCATCCCCTTCTATTCCTCCTCTTAAAGATGACGATAATGTCAAAAAATTTCTTTCAAAATTACTTCTCTAAAACTTTTACCCCACATGAAACTCCTTCAAATCCAGAATTTATTGCAGAGACGAACAGGATCGTGGAGGAAATCCTAGCTCGCGAGCCAGAGAATGAAATAAAACCTATGACGCTTCAAGAAGTCAAGAAATATATCAAAAAGACAAAAAAACAATAAAGCTCATGGCTCCGATTAAATCACGAATCTTATACTAAAAAATCTTCCAAACTTTTGTTTGAATATCCTAGTCAACATAGCTATTTAATGCATGTTTTAAATTTAAATACTTTCCAGCGGAATAGAAAACAGCTAACTTGTTGGTTTTCCCTAAAGCAGGCAAAGACCTCACTAAACCAATTAATTACAGACCAATTATCCTACTCACCACTACGAGTAAAATCTTGGAAGAAATATTCATGAGTCGACTAAAATCGGAAATAGTTAAAAATAACATCCTAAGGAATAAGCAGTTTGGATGTAGCGATGGACATACGACTCAGCATCAAGTCATTAGAGTAACGAAATATACCTCGAAAAATTTTAATTGGCACAAACACACTGATGCAGTTCTTTTAGATCACTAAATCTCCCAACTATATTAAAATCTCACTATTGCACAAAGAACTAGATATGCCACTCCTCAAGGAGACTTTTCATGAACAAATTACTAATTTTTACTTAGATGCCGCAAAGTTCAATTACGAATTTATCAAGACTCTCGGTAATTACGATCATGACCCTAGAAATAAGCACAAAAGACCCAAGGACATCCTGAGAGTTCATTAATAATGCAGTCGTTGGGAGAACAAGTATGTTTCAGGTCACCAGGATTTTACAACACAGGAGCTTACTCTTATCAAGGCCAAAAGGCCAGCCATTATCTTTTCTTCCTTCTCCATCTTTCTCTACCGTCTTTTTTCATGCTTTCCTTCTATTATCTAATTTAAAGTTTGCAATTATTTATCATGACTTTCTTGAGGTTTTTTCTCCCCTCTTTGGGTTTTTTCCTCAATAGAAAGTCGAGTAATCATAGCCGTCAAGTTACTATCATGTCTATGCAACAATGCTCCTAACCGAGTAAAGCATCTAACTCCCCTTTCATGTAAGTTTATTAAACTCTTCATTTTCCTTCTCGAGGAGGGACTTCGCTTGGTTGGAGATTCGCTTCCTATCACTCGTGATAGGGCGCCTAACTCCGTCGCCGGCAGGAGAGTCTCACTGGTGGGGGCGAAGGTTTAGGGCCCCCTCCAACCCTTTTTTCTTTCTTTCTTTCCATCGTTTCCTAAAAATATCGGAATGAGAGAAACAGCGACTCCTCATACATTTAAAAAAAAATTGATTATCATTCCGTTCTCGCCTCAAGCCAATTTTATAATTATTTTTCGAAATTTATTTCGTTTCATAGTATATATAGATAGTTATCGCTTCGGCAATGTTGGAATGTTACACTCTTCTCGACATAGAAAAGTCGTCACGTAATTTAATTATGTTAAGACAATGCCCGTGAAGACATTTTCTCGTGGTTCAGGGCAGTTTGAGGGGCTGGGAAATAACTGGATTTCGCGATCTTTCTTTCGATTGTTATAATATGCTAATAATTCTGATTTTTTAATACTAGCATCGAAAGACTTATGGAATACAAAAAGTGGATTCTCAAACTTTGTTTTTTACATTTTTCAGAAGTTTAATATATCAAATGTTAACTGTCAATATAGTATATGTTGATAATATCTTTACAAAATTTGTAAAAAGATTATTAATATGGATTAAAGTCGCTATGGATGTATGACGGTTTAAAATAATAACATGCAACCCGGTCGCCCCTACGGGGCGCCGGGTTGTTTGTTGGGCGGCTCTGCCCCCAAAACCCCCCGAAAAAAGGCCCTGCGTGCCATTTTTAAGGCGCTTAGTATGGTCCGGCCGTGGCGTCCACGGTCCGTATAGCTCCAGACGCCGCGCTTCACGTTCTGTAAAGTTTGACTGTCGTGTTTCGGTCTCCGTATGGTTTGGACGTCGCATTTCGCGTTCCGCTAACGGGCATTGCGCTTCGCATTCTATAAGTTTCAAACGACGCCCTTTACACCCTGTATGATTTACATGTCGCGCTTTGGATTACTATGTTAACCAACATCGTTTTTTTAATAATTATCAATAAAGTTTTCATGAAGAGTAAGTATTGGAGTAAGTATTCAGAGTATAAGTATTATCATTTCCACACCACTTTGAAGTAGATAATATAGCGCGTTTTTATTTTACCATCCGATATATGATAAATCGAAGGAAAGTTGTCGCCCCCGTAGGCCTAATAAACTTATATTACTGGCGCAAATTGCTGCCTCTGGCGCTAAACAGCCCTTAGTACGTTATGAAGTGATGTTGAATAGGTGCGAACTTGCTGCCATTGACGCGTTTGCGTTTCCTCTTGATATTTAAGATCAAGGAGTATTCAATATTTCTAATAATTTATGCATATTCTGATTATTTAATGTGTAACTTTTTTATTTTTACTTTTAATTCGTATTGTTATACATTAATAAAATATTTCATAGTTTTCGATACTATGTATTTTTTTGGTAATACAAATTGTAAAATATTCTATTATTGAGCTTGCTACGCGGTTATTAGTGGAGCGGATTCTTTTATGAGAATTGAACTTTTTTTTTTAATTTTCGCGATTCATCGTCGGTGCCGACAAGGTCGCAGTCGGTAGGGGACGTAAATGTAGTTGTTTCGGGATGCTGCTGTGTCACTTTTTGACAGGTGACAATTTAGAAATGATAATAGACAAAAAAAAAATAACAAATACGAGTGCCAGTGTAAATTAACAAACAAAATAATTGATAAAAATATACGTGTCGAACAAAATTTTGTAAATTAAATAAATCTCAGTGATAAATATGCTGTACGAATATTGTGTTTAGGTAATGTTAACTTATTCTTAAAGTTTGTATAATATTCATGAATTTTTATTCCAATTGAAGTATACAAATTCATTCAATGAATGAAACAATAAAGAAACAAGCTAAGGCATCAATTGTTTCGGTTTCATATAATGTATAATATGTAGTGTGATTTGATTTTTTAATGAGTTCATGTTATGGTGCTTCGACGTGACAGCCTGTAATATTTTTATTTTCTTAGATGTAAGTTTGGCAAACCGTAACTCGGGGTGTGAGTCGACCGATGCCGAAGATTTCGTTGTTATCGGTTTCCTAAATGATGTTTCAAGACAAATAATATTTTTATTGTCGAAAGTACTAAATCAATGAGAATGTAATATCTGCTTTTTACCTTGTTAAGTAATCACTACTTTAGAATCCTCCAAAAGCAAAATAAAGAATAACGTATTTGCATTTAGGTAAAATATGAGTACGCTGCGAATATTGCTCAAATTTATCAATTTGGTGAAAAGTTAGTAGCGTACACGTGTGCCCCGAGAAAAAAATTTCAGGTATGATGGTACATGTTCATATATGTATCAGAGATGTATCACATAAAATTATATCTGATTATATACAGTATCATATAGTATCATATCTGATATCGTATCTGTTCATATATGATCATAACTCCCGAAGAACCTTTCAATATCTGACCATATATGAACTCATGTATATTGATACCTGATTATACATGATCATATGTGACAATATATAAACCTATATGGATGTATATGATTTCATGTCTGGTCGGATATGATCCCATATGAGCAGATACATTAAGATAAGTATTCATATGTGGGCATATATGATCACGGTTTGTACGTGTTGTATCATATAATAATCATATATGAGATCATATACGCACATATCTGATGAGATATGGGATGATACCTGACCATATACAAACGCATATACAGTCAGGACACGGTGAAACTAGACAGTCCAATGCGGCTGCGTGGGAATTTAGGAAGCCTGATTGGCTACTGCCTACGGCCGCCAGTGCGTCTCATCCGAGCGGCGACTGTGTCCCCACGCGCCATCAGAATGGGCCAGTAAGGGTAGTGGTAGGGGCAAGGGACGTTACCTGAGCTGGTAGGGCAGACGCCAGAAACCAAGATTTATTTACTACTTGGTCTGCACGCATAGAGTGAGAATCGTCGGTTTGACGCGCAAGCGAATTTGCGCTGTCTAGTTTCACCGTGTCCTCCCTGTATACCGTAACGAGAAATTTCGCTAAAGCGAAATCTCGATACACGCACTGCCCGAACGCGCACAACACATTCCCGAAAACAATAACAACTAGCTTCTTCCCATGCTTTCCCTCCCCGCCCGCCTATAGCTAATAGCAGTGTTGAGTATAGGAGAGGGACAATGAGCGTTGCGGAGCGTGGTTGTAGCGCGGATGACGTCATCGCGGGTCAAGGAGGAACGAGGATCGCCAGCCGTTGTCTATCGATGGGGTATCGATGAGGGATCCAACGGGACTCCTGCCGCCATCCATCTCCCTCTTGTCGAACTACCATCACGCGTTGCAATTACTACCCGCGGCGGCGTTAATGTCTCTCCCCTATGCAAATCAACCAATAGCAAAATTAGAAAATTAGGATAAAATTCGAGGAAGAAGACGGCGAGGATAATCGCCATAACCGTTTTGACTGCGGAAAGTGATGACGTTTCTACATCGAGTGATACCCGTGTTCTTCATCATAAACGATAAGAGAGTTTGTGCTGAGAGATTTATTAGGATTTGTGTTACGAAAAGATCGTAAGTTTTTAGCCCTATTTTTTTTTACGCCCCGTGTAACCCCTTTCACCCTTATTTGCCACCGAAACCCCCCCGTAATACCCAATAAATAGATAACGAGTGTCCCCTCGTTATCAGCCATTTTGCCACCTGTCAATACTCGTGCGAAGAAGCAACGAGTTCCCCAATATACCCCCCACAATTATTTATTAATAACAGTCACCCCATTCCAAATTTTCCTTCCGACAATTTGGGATTTTTTTTATTATTATTATTATTATTTGTTCTTTTTTTGTATTTCCCCTTTTACCAATTACCCGTATTATTTATTGACCCCAAAACCCTATTTTTGTGCCACTCGGATTATTGACATAATTGAGATCACCGAGGTAATTTATAAGAGCCGACCGTTAGGCCATTTTGCCCCTCGCCCTGACCGTTGTCTCAGCCCTCCCCGACAGCTAATGCCCCTTTTTAAATTATTTCGCGTATTTGTTCTCCCACTTCGTGGTTTGAGAGTTTGTAGTATCACTAGTTTTTTTTTTATATTAATTTCGGAAACGGTGTTGCACCGATTTGCAACTGGCGCCCATATTTTGTTTATTATAATTTTGTTTCTCGCCATTTTTTTTCTTTTTTTTTCTTTTTAATATTTTTTTTGTAATTGTTGATTTTTTTTGAATAATTAAAGTAGTTTCTAGTTTTTTAATAAAACTACTGCGTTGATTATTTATTTCACCCGTTTTCCCCTCCCACCATTTCAGGAGAGAACTTCGGGTCACAATACCCGTATATCTTATCATATCTGCTCATCATATCTGTTTATATCTGAATATATCCCTCGCGGACCTCCCAACCTAAAACCAACCCAAAAACCAACCAGCCAATTGGTGCACCAAACCAACCAATGTTCCAACTTTTCAGAGGTTGATTTCGAGTTGGTTTTTGTAAACCAACCGTAAACCACCCATTTCTTGGACACGATGAAAAGTTGGTTCACGGTTGATTTGTGGTTGATTTTTCAAAACCAACCATAAGCCAACCTCTGGATAGCGAGTTGTCTAAAATGGTTGGTTTATGGTTGGTTTTGAAAAATCAACTACAAATCAACCGACGATATTGTACCTTGGAAGTCGGAATTCGGGTTGGTCTATAATATCCAACTGTGAACCAATTTTTCATCATGTCCAATAAATGGTTGGTTTACGGTTGGTATACAAAAACCAACTCGAAATCAACCTTTGAAAAGTTGGTACATTGGTTGGTTTGGTGCACCACTTGACGGGTTGGTTCGGGTCGAATGTGGGAAAAACGACCGAATTCCAACCATACGTGACGGTTGGGAGGTCCGCGAGGGATCTGCTCATAGACGATCATTTTAATTAGTCATGAAACAATATCAAACTATACTTGAACTCATATATGATCATTTATGGGTCGCAGGACTTTCAAATTTCACGCCGGCTTCCCGTATTGCATTCGAATAAATTTGATTTTGACAGTATTTCACTGAACAGTAAATGATGTCAGTGAAAATAAGTAATATACGGCTTTGAAGTATATTATGTTCAAGAAAAAGATATATTTTTGTAGACGAAGTGGACATTGCTTATAGCCGTACAAAATTCTTGTTCTGATAGTTTAATCTTTAGTTAGAACAGACAGATGCAGCACTTCTGTTAGTAAAGTAGAAAAAATTAGAAAGTTCCTGCCATGTTCGAAAAAAGACACTTCACAATAAAATCGGCAACGCTTATGTACTACACAACTTGCTTGTCTGTCATGAAAGCCGGCGTAGCCGAGTGGTTAGGATTATAGGTTTCTATGCAGGTGGTCTGGGTTCGATTCCCGAGAATGGTTTTTTTTCGTACTGCACTACGAACATAAAAGATGAGTTATTTAAATCCGAAATCCATAAGAAGAATCAATGGACAGATACATTTTCAGTAAATCAAACAATCTTCTCAGATATGATCAGATATGACTTCATATCATGAAACCATATACTGTCAGATGCGATCATATCTGGTTGGATCTGATCCATATATACCTGAAATTTTTTTCCTGGGGCGTACCTGTAAAGGGCGATTTTTTAAGATAGATTCCAATATGAACAAATAGGAAAATTACTATAATATTTGTTTACACTTCCTGATGTCAACATAAGAATTGTGGGAAATTGTAGATCGCTCTGTCTATTTGGACTAAAGTTACCATCTAATACGGACGTCCGGGTAACAAAAAATCTGTTGTTCACAACAAAAAGTAATTTATAATTAAAAATCTATATTCTTTCACACCAAAAATATGTATTTCACTGTGTTTGAGGAATGTGCAGTGAAAAATAAATGGATTTATTTAATTGAAGTTTACATTGACATAAAACGTTAATAAGGTCCGGTGGAACGCGGGTTTAATAGGCACTTCTGTACGTTTTTTCAAAACGGGAGTGCCTAAAAACGCAGCTGAAAAGCCAGAATACCTACGAAACAAAATTGCGAGTTATGGGGCTAGGATGACGATTACCGTCAGCTAAGTGCTCATGTATTTAAATATAGATGGCCAGGATAAGTTAGGCAAGTACTGCTAGAGTCAACGTAACGGCCACTCATTCGAGTAGTGAATGCGGTGGCCATCCATCTTAGTACTCTCGAACTAATTCGAGCAGAGAATGAATAAAGCACTTATATCAGATATATCAATAACTAGCAATAACAATACAATATACCCTGTTCGATATATTCAATTAACGTAAAAAGTTACTGAATGTCTATTCAATTTCAGCACGGCAGACGCAATCGTATGAATCTGTAAGGTGCTGACTATATTCCATTTATTTTATTTTATATTTCATAATAGTTATTTAAATAGACCAAAAAAAAGTATAATCATATGATCCGAATGGCGAAATGAGCTGAGGCGCCGTGAAACAATACTTTCCGGAGGCAAAGAATATGGACGTGCATAGAAGCAGAGATGAGTAGGGAGATTGCCAGTGGAGCGATATTCTTGAGGCAACTTTTTTTCCGTCTTTGCAGCGCCGCCACACTGGAGAGTTGCCGAACTAGACCCATCTTTTTGATTGGTCGAATATATATAGATATACTCGACATAGAAAAAATTGTGCGCTTCCGACCCATCTTTCTGATTGGTCGAGTATATATAGATATACTCTCGATGGGAGAGGTTCGTGCGTTTCCGTAGCTTGCGACCGTGCTTGATCCTTTGCGCCCGTCGCAACGTTGCTGGGACCATGCATTTGAATTTCAGCTCATCGCACGGACTTCGGTATACAGTCTTCGAGCCTTGCTTGAACATATCTTAACCGTATCAATAAAGAATTTTAAATATTCAAGCGAGCTCGGCAGACGTACGCCAGTTCACTCACGCACCGAATGAATTTCTTCCCGTTAATTTTTTTTTTTTTCAGCGTTGATACGTAATTTGATAAATATATCTTCGCAGCAACGAATTTGTTGCTGCGAGGATATATATATATTTTTTTTCCGCGTTCAAGAATTTTGGATAAGCATGTTTGGGTAACGAACATTAACTTTCAGAAGTGCACGGTGGTCGTGCGCATAGAGAATCAGTCTGAGAACCGGAAGGTTCGGAGTTCGAGTCAACGATTATTTTTTCTTTTTACAATTTTTTTTTTTTTTTTTAAGCCCCGACCTTGTATTGCTCGCATGGGGGTGCGAGCAATGCAAGGTCGGGTCTGAAAAATTCAAATGTTTATTAACCATCAAATTCATATGAAGATTCAAAATTACATGTCAGACACAATACAATGTATACGTTTCTCGGAAATCCATTAACGCAACATTGTATGGAGGCAAACTGTAAACAAGTGCGAGCACTCCGGTTCGTCTCGATCATTTGATTTTTTCAAGTGGAGAGTGAAGTCAGTTTTGCGTCTCGCAGTTTTGTCAATTTTTTTTATTCGTAAATATGCCATAAGAGCCCATGTTAAAATGTATGCATAAAAAAATTTATTTTGTGTAAACGATGTAGACGAGAAATCCCAAAAAATGTATGTGAGTTTGTTATGTATTGTTAAAAACGCGGCAATTATTTTAGATTTTTCTGGGCATTTTCAATTTTACTGACGAACCTTCTAAAAAAAAAAAAAAAAAATTGAAAAAAAAAGAAATTAATCGATGGCTCGAACTCCGAACCTTCCGGTTCTCAGACTGATTCTCTATGCGCACGACCACCGTGCACTTCTGAAAGTTAATGTTCGTTACCCAAACATCCTTATCCAAAATTCTTGAACGCGGAAAAAAAAAATATATATATCCTCGCAGCAACAAATTCGTTGCTGCGAAGATATATTTATCAAATTACGTATCAACGCTGAAAAAAAAAAAAAATTAACGGGAAGAAATTCATTCAGTGCGTGAGTGAACTGGCGTACGTCTGCCGAGCTTGCTTGAATATTTTAAATTCTTTATTGATACGGTTAAGATATGTTCAAGCAAGGCTCGAAGACTGTATACCGAAGTCCGTGCGATGAGCTGAAATTCAAATGCATGGTCCCAGCAACGTTGCGACGGGCGCAAAGGATCAAGCGCGGTCGCAAGCTACGGAAACGCACGAATCTCTCCCATCGAGAGTATATCTATATATACTCGACCAATCAGAAAGATGGGTCGGAAGCGCACAATTTTTTCTACGTCGAGTATATCTATATATATTCGACCAATCAAAAAGATGGGTCTAGTTCGGCAACTCTCCAGTGTGGCGGCGCTGCAAAGACGGAAAAAAAGTTGCCTCAAGAATATCGCTCCACTGGCAATCTCCCTACTCATCTCTGATAGAAGTGCAGATCCTATGCTTCGCCTGAAGCTGCGCAGAAACTGGAGTACGCATAAGAAACAACCAAAATACAAGGTACTCCAGTTTCGGCGCAGCTTCAGGAGGAGCATAGGATCTGCACTTCTATGTACATCCATACTCTTCACCGGAGGGTTCCAGGTTCAATTTTCGTGGATGTAAAAAAAAATATGTTATTCCAATGATCAATACATACCATTATGAATAACAAAGACGCAATATGTAATAAAACATACAGGAGTACTCAATTGAATAAGGACGAATCAATTTTTCAATTTAATTTCTCGATTATATTAGTAGGGTCTTAATATGGCAACCATTATAGGCCCTATCAAGTCGAAATGAGGGAATGGCGTGGTTGACAGAAATATATATGGGCCACGTCAGGCTCGGCAGCAGGGCCCACTTAAGCAATCTCTTCAGTACCTTATAGGGCAACTGCGTAACATTACTGACCAGGGCCTCATATCATACCTTATCAGGACCTGATATAAGCCTGACGATAATTTCTGCTCGGGAAAATATTGTACAAAAGAGAACAATCTTTCGTTATTTCGTTACGATAACGTTTCGTTATATATTATTTCGTTATGATCGGTAGATTGTTGCGCTAATTGTGAAATAAAATCAGATGGCCGTGTCTGATATTCCGGACACATACGTTCTCGTGATATACCATCAGTGACAACAGAAAATTGAATTTCGGGGAAGAGAACCTCGTTCCCAAGAGTGAGCTCTACAAATATTTAAACAGAGGTCGTTGAACTGACGGACATATGGGAAGATATCGTGTATCAAGGCACTTATTTTTGTGTCCCATAGATAAGGTTCGTACAGAATAAAGAGTAGAACGATTACTGAACTATAAAACTTTACTAACTGTCATTTTTAATGAGAACAAAGAAAACGTGTGTGATTCGTCGTATGGACGCCGATCGACTGCTCGAGAACACCTCGAGTCGCTATGCCTAGCCTGTGGCGCAACAGTCACGCTACAATCGCGTCATGCGGATGCGGCTTGAGGAAATTAACTGTCTTACCGACACACGCTACAGACACTGCAAATTTTAGGGCAATAATGATGTGGTGAAATTCTGGTGATTTTTACTTATTCAGTAAAATTATTGGAGCAGCACGAATTATTCAAGAAGTCCGAGCTTTCGATTACGACTTTCATTTATAAATTGTGATTATAAATTTAACACGTCAAACGAGGACGACGGCTGTTGACAGAGCGACATGTCTCTTGTTACTCCCGGAGACGAACCCAAGGACGAATGTTATAAACTCTTTAACGCTTAGAATGTGTAAGGATTATTAAATTCAATATTAAAAAATTCTAACAAGAATGTTTGTTGTTTTATTTATTCGGTGAAACTCTGACAATTTCCACTCATTTAGTAAAACTCTGATAATTTTCATTCATTTGGTAAAACTCTAATAATTTAGACTCATTTCGTGAAACTGGATTTGGTAAGACTCTGATAATCTTACCAGAAATTTTATTTAGATAATAACCAGAAAATATACTTCTTTTAAATGTATTCCCTATACAGTGTAACCGGGAAATTACTCGCCGGCACCTTGGTCCAATTTTTCGCGACAGTCTCCCAGGGCGCCAGCCGCCACGAGACGGCCCTACTTAAATGTCCACCGATTTTATTCGGCTGCTAGCTAATTTCGACAGCGCAGGAAAAATGACGGGCATTAGCCACTAGCTTAAAATCTTTAACGGCAGAGGGGCGGGGCCGACACGCACAACACAAATAAAGAAATTAACTCAGTAATTAAATTAAATACAGTAAAGGACAGTTTATTAATTTAAAAAAAATTGGTTGTTGGACATAAATTCGGGAGTGAAAATGAAGTTTAGAATAGATAGAATATGGTGTACAAAGTGGATTAATTTTACGTTAAATACGACAACGAATTTCCTGTCCTCTTGATCTCGAAAACGTCTATGACTTTCTCAATTACAGAGACCAAACGCAAAATTATTACTATTAAAGAGATCGAATAAAGGAAAATCAACGAACTTGATGAGAAATAATTTGGCATATTTCTCGACAGCTTAGGTAGAACAGCGCGCAGATCGTCTCATCGCTTCCTAATGCTAAGTAACTTGAGCTAGGAATTAAGTAGCAGAAAATAAGCTGAAAAATACTCTCGATTGCGCCCTTCAAACTAAAGCATCGGCTGAGAGTTAACAATACAGTCCTTCTGCTCACGTGGGAACAATCTCCCAATACAACAGCGCGAAAGACGATCGAGAGGCCGCTGTCTAATGCTAAACTAACTTATGGTAGTAATTAAATGATGAAAAATAAGCTGAAAAAGACGCGATCGCGCTCTTCAAACTAAAGCATCGGCTGAGAATTAATAATACAGTCATTCCGTTCACGTGGGACCAATCTCCCAATACGACACCGCGAAATACGATCGAGAGGCCACTCACTAACTACCTCACTGAAAGCACTGTCCATTCTCTCGAAACCCAGCTTAGGATGGTAATACTAAAAACGCTGGTATTCTCAGCCTGTGGCTGGATCCGGCACGACAGCACTATAATCTCGAAAAAACTAACTACCTGATTTTCCTAATTAATTGTCTCAATTACACACGAACGCAGAGGAAGAGAAACAAATAAATAAAGACAAGATACAGAAATAGACGATATAGAAAATAGACAGTAGACATAGGAGTAGACAATAGACCGAGACAATAGAAGTAGACCTACAAGTAGATAATAGACCCTTCGCGACAGCCTCCTCTCTTCCAGGGCCTACACTAACGAGTAACTCACTCAAGAAATGATTAATACTTAATAACTTTTACAACAACTCACAGTCTCTGGATCTGACAAATCTGAACCCCGGGATACGGGTACTCACGGTCCTCACTGGCACTAGTCCTCGCTGATGTTCCAAAGGTCCTCTCCGGTGGGTCCGGCAGCTGATTGTAACGAGAACGAAGTCATCAAAATTCCGATAGCACGAGACGCGTCCGCAGTCGATCCATGCTAATCGCGAAGAGAGATGATGATCCTTTGCTTTACGAAAACTGGAGCGAATGATCCCCACTTCTAGTCCTCGATCGCCGAAAATCTACGACGCGTGCCGATCGATTCCCTTACTTCTTTATTTCTGCCTCGTCGCTGCTCCTCAACCCGCCGTCTCTGATCCGAAAAGTGTTGTCGAGTTCTCTACACCCGACAGCGAAAGAAATTTTGCCAATGATTGATGTTCTTGCTGATTTTTAATCACTAAGAAGTTTGCGTGATTATTTGTGCATCCTTATTCAATTTGCGGGGTGTCCGAGAAGTTTTCGACAGCGTTACATGGCCCCGCCTCAGCCTGCGGTGTGGTGAATCCCGTGAACCGGCCAACGCTGCTCGAATGGACAACTCGTGGGCATCTCGGGTGGTGGAGGTGCCGCCTCATGGCTCGAGAACGCCGATAGGTAGATGTCCATTGATAGGGTAACGTCCAGGACTTCCAACGGAGTCCAGGGGCTGCTCCGAGGCATTTAATAATTTGTCCAACCAAGCGATCGGTATCTCATCTTTTCTTAACATCTTTTCTTCTGCCTCAAGGTTGTGGATATTTCGTCGGCGAGGTGGACGATCTCGCCGAGAAATCCAACCTCCACTTGGCGTCCACTCTGCATGAAAGTGAAGAATAACTAAACCACCCCTCGGGTTCTTCATTTCCTCGGGGTTAAAAACCATTTTTAAGAATGCATTTTTGAGAAAAAAATCCTGCAATAATCCATACGTGTTCACAAAAATGAACAAATCATTTTCATTTGAAACTAAAAGTTAGTTTGACCGGGGACTTTTAGGACAATTTCTATTTCCATAATTTGTTCCATTTACAATTGTGAATATGTAAAATAATTTTTTTTTAAATATAGGCGTGCGAAGTTAGTCTTTGTAATGAAAATATGTATTTATTATATATCTGTAAATTTATGTTCTATTATTAAGCCGGACTAAAATAATTGTTTCCAATGTCAAACACTTACGAATAGATATAATAAATAGAACGACAAACGACGCGCAAATAAAGCTGGAAGGAAATATATATTTAACATTATACACACATCAAAATATACACACATTCACACAATACACGATTTACGTACAAAGTTTGTAAATTGAATAATAAAAAATGAAAAAATAAATATAATCGCTATTATGACACGTTTGGTCGAATTGTATCGTATAATATTGACTTTATTCTCTCATCCTTCCATATGGAAATAAACGAATTGGAAAAATATATTATACCCAACTTTTAGTAATTTGATTGACCGATGGTGAAAGCCTCCGGCTGGCAACCAATATGTGAGCTTATCAGTATCAAACCCTTTTTTTCTTTTACACGTTACGTACAATCACGGCGTCAGGACGTCCACTCAGCGGGACAATTAAGAGAGAGGGGAGAACAGTTAGTCTAGTATATTTTTGGACGTTATGGTATGCTTGAATACCTTTGTTTATCTTCGTCATATTAATGATCGATAAAAAATGGCTTTATCGATCCATATGTTATCGATCTCACATCGGGAATTGTCGCGCAAAATAAAAACAAATAAAGATAACATCCGATAGAAAATTTCTGTCGATCCTTACATATTCTTGTGTCTGCGTAGCGGGGGTGAAATGATCGATTCTCGCATGTTATGGGAGATCTTATTCGCACACTCCGAACCGTGAGCGAATAAGATCTACAGCCGTGCTCAAAGAACATCTAGCCAGATTTCGCACACGACTGACCGTCGGCCGGCGTTGCCCCCTCGACCCCCCCCCCCCCTTGTCAGGCGACTGCTTCCGTTATACTGCAATCGAACTTCGCCCACACATATTTAAAAAATAGAATGTGGGACGCATGCGCGTAGGTGATTCACGCACTTGTCACACAATGTATTATTTCAGCACTTTCCATATGCTTCGTTTTTTCGAAATTCTTATCACTTAACAAAAGATCCGAGATACTCGCTGAATCTCACTTTTCGCAGACGGTACACCACTAAATATTTTAAGGTTGGTCCAAAAAACGTGTGACGTCTGTCTTTTTCTTAACTAGTGATTTCATGGACTTTTTTAGCTCACACACTGACTTACATGTTGAGGGGATCTTGCGTTTTCTCTTTCGGATCTGTTTACAACATTCATAAATAAGAAATCATAATTTTTAAAATTGTTATTTATTATCTTACATTCTTCCCCGCGTCACAATAGAAAACAATAACGGTGAGTTTTATCATAAAGCTTAAAGGACGGATTGCAATAACAGTTATCACTTCTTCTTTGGAATACCACGTTCCGCTGCAGCCTTAAACATGCCAATAAGAGAATCAAGGGTTTCCTCGGCTGTAGGGATTATCTGGTTAGCCGGAAGAACGAATCCATATTGGCCCTTGTCACGAAGTTCATAAACGTAAGTTATTTCTGTCTGGAAGTTGCCCTTCACCCAGTCAAGCGAATTTCCGGTGGCGATATCTGCAATTCAATGTAAAATAGATTTTAAAAACAGTTTTTAAATAAAATTAAGTAAAACATAAAAGTAAATAATAAAAAAAATTTTGAGATGAAAATAGTTGATGAGATAAAAATATACTTTTGCATATTTAAAAAATGAAATAGGTGATTAATTTTTTTTTAAATGAAAATACGTGTTAATAATTTGTTTTAAGCAACAATTATGGTCGCATACTCACAGATCGTCTCGGCGATATTTCCGGTGACGTATTTGGTACCGTATCTCTTCGCTAGAGCTTCAATCGTTTTCGTACCAATCGCAAACTAAACATAATAAATACGAATAGAAAAAAATCTTAAGGCAAACAGAAACAAATCAGTCATTTGAATGATTCACAATGAAAATTTGCTTGTACCAAAAGGTCTCAATTTCGTTCAAGAAAATCTAAAGTCGTAAATTCATTCATTGAGAAAACGGCAATTTTTTCATTCTTAGCTTGTTAATAAAACCTACCAAGTCATCGTAGTTCTCCAAATGTTCCCTAGTGTGTCCATACGGGAAGAGAAGAAGCTGCGAGTAACTGTGGAAGGCGATGTAAGCGTAGAATTTGTCAGAAATCGAAGTTATATATTCTGAAAGAGTTCTTGTTTCGATGTCTGAAAAAGGACTGGTTCCGGCGAAGCATGGAGAGCAAGGGGACGAGCTTGCTCCGCCCTCTGGTCATCAAAACAAATATAAAGGAAAGCTTTTTAGAAAATTTATGTTTATACAATGTAACAATATTTTTTAAAAATTGTTTTGAGCCTAGATCAAATAGTGCTTTACGATACGAGTGCGATGAAACTTTTTTCTGATGAGCGTGAGTTTCACACGATTTGAGGCAAATTTCCTCGCACGAGTTTCGTACAAGTCTTCATTCCATGAGTGCGAGAAGTACGACTTCTCGCACCGAGTAGCATTATAGTGCAATATTTCACGCACAGGGTGCAGCTTAATTGACTTACCCATCCAATTGTATGCCCAGTTGCGGTTGGGGTCGGTGCCACGACAAGAACCGTACGGCTTCCTTGTTTTACGCCAAAAACGGTCCTAAAATATAGAAATAATAGCAATCCTAAATAAGACAAATGAAAGTTTTTTTAAGAATAATTAACCTACCAATACTAATGAAAATTTACATATAATGAAGAAAATATATCGTAGGTTACGCAGAATAGCTAAGCACTAGAATTATTTGTTTATTTAACTCAGTAAGAGAAATGCTGTGTTACGCGCACTTCGTGCTGAAATTCCCATTTTCACAGCTTGTGAAATAAAATTTCACACGGCACTCGTGCAATAACCGTTTTCTCGATTCGTGAGATTACAATATTCATTTTTGAGTCGTATGGGAATCTCACACTCGACAGAAATCAGTTTTATCACGCTAGTGTCGTAAAGTATTATTGTACCCTCAAATAATTTTTTTTCCATTAAAAAAAAACAGGATTCTAATATGGTACTGTATTTAAAGTTAATAAATCATTTTTCTATGTATATATCTTACCGAGGTGTGAGTGTAGACATAACCATCAGGATTAAAGATTGGGAATATGTACCAATCGTGGCTCTCGGCGAGTGCCCTGACTTCGGGGTTCTTGCTAGTAAGCAATTCATTAAGAATGTAAGTTACAGTTGCAGGCGTGATCCATTCACGTGCGTGAATCCCACCCTCGATGAAAATACCAGGATTATTTTTTTTGAAGGACAATTTGACTCCTTTAATTTCGCGACCCTCGTAAGTTTTTCCACCGATAATTATTTCTATTTTGTCGGGATATGCCTTTGCCAATGAGTCAAGATACGCGTAGATCTCTTCGAGAGTGTGGTAACTTGTCCAACCGAAACCAGCTTTGCCAAATCTGCTAGCTGGTGGGTTTTCATTTTCAACCAACGCTTGCACATTTTCAATAAAAGTCTCGTACTTAATACCAGATAACTTCATCAAATTGTCGAATTCCTCGACGCTGTGAGGCCCGACCATCAAATCGACAGACGCATTGACGAAGGTTGGGCCTCTCCAGAACGAATACTGAAAACATAAATAATACATCAATATTTCATCATGCAAGACATTAACACAATGAAATTATCTTTTGATAAACAAAATAACACGGTAAATAGCGATTAAAAATACATTTGCAGATGTTGAGATTTTTTTCACTAGTTTAATTCATAAAAATGTCCAATATATAATATAAATGATCTTTTACAACGAAAACGAAGCTCAATCACTAAGCCGTTGAGGGAGACACCACTTGTCAGCTTAAGTGAAAAAATAAATAAATGTCCACTAAATTGTAACTAAATATATTGAGAATAGGAAATCAAATTTCCAGAACGACATTCCAAATATTTCCGATCCCATCGTGGATGCTCGTCGGAATGATATATATGGGTGCAAATTAAAAAATAAAATTCTTCCAAAATATTAATAAAAATATGTCCAAATAGTCAAAATGTGAAATAAAAAGTATGCGAAGTTGTAATAACATTGAACGACCCGTTTTATTTTTAAATAAAAATTCTAAAAATAACCTCTTGAATAGCGTTCCCCTCCTAAGTATCTTAACTGCAATTTAAATCTGTCAACGTAAACATACCTCATCATCACCAGATTCCTCGATTTTCTTCAGAAACTCGAGCTGTCGTTCATTGGTAGGAAAGGCCCTTAACACCTTGTAATTATCGAAACTTTTTTTGTGGGCCGCGACCACGGCGAGAAGAGCGAAGAACACAGTATACTTGAGCATGATGTCGCTGCAACGAGAGTCAGATAGAGACTAAGAAAATTTTCCTTCCACTCAGGACCATATATGGAAAACTTGGTGAAAGTTGGAATTAGTTAATTTTTTAGTCGATCATAAAGAGAAACGGTGCCGCGCTCGAGAGGCCTACGCTGGTGTAACAATTGACTTTACAATGCACTCTTCTTTTTAGAACCAAGGCAGCAGAGACGTGAGAGATAGCCCGAATGGGCTGCAACGCAATAACTTGGATACTCCAGCAACGACTTACCCTCGACCGTTACCGAGGAACGTGTAACAAGCTCCCTTTCAGATCTCGTATATTTATCCCCAATCTTCACCCGTTTCTCAAGGATAAGCTATAAGTTTCCGATAATAAATAGAAAATCATGCACTTACGAGTGCTATCGAGTAATATTAACGGTCCATCAAAATTACAGATACTTTATCATACTCCGACGAAAGATATTGGATCAAAAGTGGTCATTCGTTACATACGATGTGTTGATTGCTGGGCTAAACTGAAATGGAATCAGATATATTTGTCAGATAATCCGGAGACATTGCTCCAGTAATATCTTATCAGTGATAACAGAAAATAAAGTCACGGTGAGAAGAAACTATTTTCATAGACAAAACTAGGTGCGACAAATTTTGAAACAATGGTTGTCAACCTGACGAGACTGCGACTTGGAGACAGAAGAATGTGCCAAAAGTCTGGTAATTTTTAAGTGTTTGTCGAAAATCTAGTGATCTTCGCCAGAGATCTAATTTTTTGCAGAAGTTTCATTGAAAAAATTACCAGTAAGTATCATTTTTCTAGTCATATTAAGCTACCAGATTTATTGTCTGATTTGAAAAGTGGAGACGTATTTATCAAGGAACATGTACGACCTGTATCGGAAGCGCCTTACTGGAAAAAGGGAAGCCAATCTGTTAGTCATCATAAGATGGTAATCCGGGACATTATACCCGCAATTGTTCTGAAAAGGTGGAAAATAAAAAACGACATAAAGAAAATAAAAACGAAGAACGCGATAAAGTCTTACATATCCATGGCAATCTCATGTAAAATGTTTCACGGGTGCGAAAGTGAATAATCAAAGTATTCGATGCTACGTGGATTTGGATAGTGCCGTCACTGCTATAAGAAAAAACTATGCTGTTTAACTTTATCTTTTCTACTATGGAGGAGTTCTAACACCATTCACAGGGTATTGAAGGTGTAAAGGCGAAATGCGATATCTTTGTTGTTCCAGAAGAAGCTTAGATTATCTTTTTGTTAGTTGGGCATTCGTATACGGAGCAAGAAAACGTCCATATATTGAATACACAAGGAGCATTAGAAATAGCAAATGGATTGGAACAGGTGCTAAAAATCAAAACCACAAAATCAAGTAAAACTAGATTCATCGCGGGAAAAGACGTAGTCATTCAAAAAACCACGTTGGGCATATAAATTGTTGTCGGCAATATACCGGAACAAAACTTTTAACTTGAGGACGGAGCTCAAGAATGGGGAAAATTTATTCCACAATGCATAAACAGCGCAGATGAGAATGGTGAATCGGTGATACCAATCATGAATTTAAGTTATAGCGATATGTCATTGAAGAAAAGGCAAGTAATTACACGAGGAACAGAAGAGGAGGCAACACGATAAATAAATACTGAGGAGATTCAAGAAGATGAGATTCATTCGGATTTGTCTAAAGAGATCACACGAAATCAGTAAAATTGACCAATCAATGTCGAAGAGTTGTTGCCAAAAATGTGTATCAAATGGCAAAAACGAACGTAGCGGAAATGGCGATTCATCTAACGACTGACAAACCAGTTTGCTATCGACCATACCGTCTCTCGTATCATAAAAAGGAGTCAGTCAAAGATATGATCACTCATTTTCAGAAGGCAGATATAATTGGAGACAGTTCTTCACAATACTCAAGCACAATTATATTAGTACGATAGAAGACGGGGGGGGGGGGGGGGGATGAGAATGTGTGTCAATAACCGAACACTAAATAAAATTACAATAATGGACAAATATACGATATACCACTGATAGACGATCTGTTAGACAGACTTAGAGGTAATCGATTTTCCTCAAGTCTCGATTTATTTGGTGGATATTATCAGGTTCCAGTGTCTCGCGATTTCAAGGAGAAAACTGCATTTGTCACACCAATTGGACATTATCAGTTTAAGCGAAAGCCCTTTAGACGCACAGCTGGTGCGTTGCGGAGTCTTTCAGAGGATGATTAACATTGTTCTCGTGTCGTTGGATCAAGACATAGGCTTATGTAGGCTCGTATGGCTTATATCATGATATCATTCTCGATGATAGCGGCCTCGATTACATCATCACTGCAAGTTCAACGTTTGAGAATGGAATTGAGAAGCTTGAAAAAGTTTTCAATGTCCTTTAAGCAGCAGGCTTGACGTTGTATCTAAAAAAAATTATTTTTTCAAACAAAAGGTCGAATACTTATCGTTTGCAATCTCGCAGCTTGGGATCGAAACAGGTTTAAGAAATGTTAAGTGCATTAAATCGTTTCCAACGCCCATGAACGTCAAAGCTATTAGGAGTTTCGTTGGTCTAGCCAGCTATTCCAGAAGATTTGTGAACGGTTTTGACATCATTATAAAACCATTAACGGATTCATTGAAGAAGAATGGAAAGTTAAATGGAATGCTGATCAACAAAGTGCGTTCGATGAAATTAAATTGAGACTCTCGTATAGACCAATTTTATCGATATTTGATTTGAAAGCGAAAACCGAAGTTCACACGTTCGCTAGTCGGTATGGATTGGGGACAGTTCTCTTACAAAAAAAAAAAGAAGATGACAAGGAACCGAGCCGAAAAACGACTAACGATGAACAGAAATATCACTCTTATAAGTTAGGCGTTAGCGTTAACTAAGGCGTTCGCTACCGTTTGTGCCTTGGAGGAATTTCGCGTTTACCAGATCGGGATCGAATTTATAATCAAAACGGATTGCAATAGTCTAAAGCTTTTAGATAGCAAGAGAGATTTAAATTCACGAATCGGAAGTTGGTTCATTAGACTATCAGAGTTTAATTATACCATATCGAATATTTAAATGGCGATCAAAATAGTGTTGCTGACAGCTTGAGCCGGTTCCCGGTCGAACCAGCCGAAGAAACCTCAATTATTGGACTGCCGATTATGGGAATCAATATTAATACCGACTGAATTGCTGTCACGCAACCGGCTAGTACAGAGATACTCGAAGTGCAGGATAATTTGGAAAATGGAGATGAAGAAAATCATAAAAAGTTTACTACGTACTCCAGTCTACAGAATAACGAAGGGAAGATGGCAATTATACGTGCCTGGTGAATTGATACATGCAGTGTATTAATCGTTGTAATTGTATATATTACGAGGCTCAGACGGAAAAGAAAAGTGGATTTCTTCGCCCCATTGATAATAGATCTATTCTTTTCGACACTATTCAAGTCGAGCATTTGGGTCCGGTTCGATGATAAAGACAACAAGTACGTGCTGGGAGTAGTATGCACTTACAGTAAATACGTAATACTGCAAGCTGTACAAACAACAGGTTCGGATGAAACAATCGCTGTTCTACAAAAACTGATAGGTCACTACGGCAAAACGAAACGCATTATTAGCGATAGAGGAGCAGCGTACATTTCGAAAAATTTCAACGATTTTTTTTTTAATTCGCAATCATCCATGTCTCGATTTCAGCTGGTACCCCGAGAGCTAATGCACAAATTAAGAGGATAACCAGAGTGATTTTGAACTGTTTACCGACTATAATAACCAGTGACAGCTAACACTATGATTGTGACGAGAATATACATGACGTACAGTGGGCTATAAATAATAGTACACATCGAATCACAAAACGAACGCTGGCAGAGTTGTTCTTTAACTACAAGGGCATCGGAAAAATCTTCGATAACACGTGAAATAAAGGATCTAAATGATCAATTGACTGTTGAAGTTGAGGATGAAGACGTTTGGAAGTTATTACAAAAAAAATCAAAAAGTGCTTTCAGAAAAATTCAATAAAAAGCGAAAAAATGCAAAAAAACTGAAGTCCGAACAATTAGTAATGATTCGTTACGAAGCGCCAGCAACCGGAGAGCGTGGAAAATTACCGGAAAAATATCGAGGCCCGTATGAAGTGGTAAAAGAAATCGGGAATGACCGATATTTTATTTAGAACATGGAGGGTGCAATGCAGAGCGACTGTACAAGGGCATCATTACGGTGGATAGATTGGAATTAATTTCAGGAGAAAATTAATTTTAAATTTACAATCGACGAGGAGTCGAATATTATTGACTCCTCGGCGATATTGCTTATTCTTTTGGTTAGATTCGTTGCTATGTAATGTGTTCATAATGAAATGACAGTCAGTTCATTAGGTAATCTGAAGGAGATCGTACGTGATTAGTCCAAGCTCTAAAATTAAGATTATTTTCGTTTTGAACACGTTCGACTGTCTTGATTGGCTTATTACGGATCGCGAATTGTCAGAACGTCGTTACGAGAAGTGCGACGCCCTGGGAATTTTTATTTCTTTGGTGAGAATTTGACAATTTAAACTTACTCGTTCAAAATGCAATCATTTTTTCCGGAGATCCTCCTGTTACTATAAATTTTATTCAGAAAATAACCATAAGATTTTTTACTCGCAATAATTTCACACCAAGAATTCGTACCACTTCCATACATTTTCAATTACCATTTAATAATAATTTAATTTTGAATTTGATTAAAAGTCAGATCGTTATATATTCTGTGCGGTAAGTAATTACATTAATTCATATTACATTTATCAATTTATAATACATTATTTCATATCACTTCTTATTAGCAGAGGTTACAATTATCATTAAAATGCGCCCATGAAAATAAACGGAAGCTATTTTAGTATTAATACTTGACTCCTGTAGCTTATTATCATTCTGCAATGTCACGATTGTACCTTTTGTTTATGCAACCGCAATTAAGATGGCAGATTGTAATCCTACGAGCAATATCGATTGCAATCTGGGTACACGAAATGCGCAATGCTAATCAGAAATCTTTTAACCCTCCCTCCAACCATGAAATTCCTCAAAATTCTATTAATATCGATCGCCATATCACCCTCATATCGATGTGAAAGTTTAAACACGATTGTCTCAAATATTTTTTTTAGATTTGTTATCATGCCAATGAGTTAAGGAGGATCGGTGACAACTCTCGAAGTCAAATCAGCACTGAATTTTTGTAATCGATTATTGAAAGCTTAATACACTCTAAATGACATTAGTGAAGGGATATTGGTGTTGCAGTATGTATACTTAACTCAAAGAAACTTTAATAGTGACGGAATTGCATAAAGATTAACTGATTTTTTTTTTTCATGGGAAACATTTTCCTCTTTGTTCCGTGTATAATCCGTATTCTTTACCAATTTTTATAAGTGATCACACCCAGAGAAATGGGTCTGATGAGTTTATTTGAATCAGTTATGTGGTGTATTTGGAATGAATGAAACCTCATTTCAATCAAATAGAGTCTATTTCGATCAGATGAAATTTTATTTCAATCAAATAGAGTCTGTTTCGGTTGAATAAAATACTATTAGGCCGGCCATAAAATGAATTATTTATTTAATGGCCAGCCTAATAGGATTTCATTCAATCGAAAAAGACTATTTTATTTAAATACAAATTCATCTGATTGAAATAAATTCTGAATAAAATTTGATTCATTTCAAATACACCCTATAATCGATTCAAACAAACCCTTCAGGTCCATTTCTCTGGATGCATTCTCCTTCCTGTCAAATTAGGCGACCGTAGCTACAACCACTTTTCAACCGCGAAACCACCGGTTTTGCCTTGCGCCGCACCATTTACCGCCGAACGACTATAAAACAACCTTGGTGCTGGTGGAAAGACGGTTGTTTTATGGTTGGTTTTAGTTGCTGCAGTCGGAAGTGTAAAAAAAAACCGTTGGCAGAAACGCGATTGCTTCGCAGTAAGAACGGTAGAATCGCGATAGAACCGCGGTTGCCGAGCGGTTATTTTCACGGCGTTTTGCTACCGTTGTTTTACGGGTTGTTTTGAGGTTGCGGTGATCCGATAGGGTTCTTAAAAAATAACCTATAAATTGACGGCCTGAGCATTTTATAGTGTTGATTGCTAAATAATAATAACTAAAGAACAATAGAAAATATTTCTGTGAACAAAACATTTAAAATAAGTCTTAATTAAATACTGAGTTTTTACAATAGTCTAGAATCGAGAAATATGAGAATATTATATAATTTATAAACAATTTTCTGCTAATATTCGTCTTATTTATATCTTTTTAGATATTTCTGATTTAAAAAAAAAATGTATTTCTTCGAAGTTTAAAAATTGGCAATGTTATAAATGTCCCTTTTCTCTTCATCCTTTTATAAAGACTCTGACTAATAATATATATTCTCACTTCTCATTAGCTTGTTAGTAACGAAATGCTTATATTTCGTAAACATTAAAATTATCTAAGAACACCACTTTACCAGCGGGACAATTGTGGACATCCACTATATCACTCGAGACTTCGAGACTCGAAAGTCCGTAGCGCATTATATATGCATGGCCTACGCATGAAAATGATAGAGCACGTAAAGGGGCCAACAGCTAACGAGGATTCAGATAAGTAAATAAGGAACACAGATAAAAAATGCTTTGACTTTTATGGTGCATGGAAAATTTTTTTCTAATCCCATAATCAACGGACTGAGTTTTTATCGGAAATAAATAGTCTTAAAATATTTTCTTTACCAAATACAGCATTTATACGAAATTTATAGACCAAGGATTACAAACGTGGATATTTCATCACAGCACTGTTATAATTGAATGATGAATTGACCAAAGTTTTTGTAGAAGTTAATAGTTTGTTTTTCATTTCATTGAAAATACAACGTTTTTGCGTCATTCACACATCAAGAATTGAAAATGTGGCGATTTTATAAGAGGACTTTTTAAATTCATCAAGATTTTTTTACCATTCAATGATACACTGATCTGAGGTTTTCCCCGGAAATAATTTTTTTTTCAATAGATAGTGAATCTGTACAAAATTTTCAGACCAAGAATTGGAAATGTGGCTAATTCACAAAGAGATTTTTCCGATTCAGAAAGAATTTTTTCCCAACCAATGATACACTGACCGAAGTTTCTTTTCCGGGATAAATTTATTCATTTATTTTTGTTTTCTTACAGAATACAGTATTTGTACAAGATTCACAATCCGGTGATTACGAATGTGGTAACTCAATCGCAGTACTTTTATGATGCATGAAAAATGTTTCCTTACCTAATGATACACTTGCTCAAGGGTTTTTCCCAGAAATAAATTTTTTCAATCGCAAAGATAGAGAATCTGTAATAATAGAAATACGCAATACGATATTCTACGAAATAAATATTTTTATTCGTTTTTCATTTATTACAATGTACAGCATTTGGACACAATTGACAGTCTCATAATCAGGAATGTGCCAATTTCATAAGACGCAAGGTGTTGTCGTTAAACATGTTTCTAGAGTTTTACATTTTTATTGCCTTTTGGGGATTCCCTGAACACCGGCTTCCTCGAAGAGTGCCACCAAGGAATCCAAAGTTTCTTGCCCGGTTGGTATAATCTGATCAGCAGGAAGAAGAAATCCGTATCTGCCCTGGTCGCGGAGTTCATAAGTGTAGGCAAGTGGAATTTTGAATGTGGCCTTGACCCAATCGACGGAACTTCCGGTGGCGATGTCTAATGATTTAAAAAATATTGCATCAATTTCGGAGGTATGAAAATATGTTTTTATTTTATCATCAAAATGCTAATAAGATTTCGTGGTATTTATAATTTTTTCAACGCTTATACGTGCACATGTTGAATTTACGAACTTTTGTGAAAAAGTTTTTTTCTCATTTTTATTCATTATAATCCATCCAAAACGGTCGTAAGATTTATTCGAAAAATGGAGTGCACTTTTAATGTCTTGAAATGTACGAACAAGGTGTTTCGTATTTCTCAGCTTGATAATCTTCATTGAGAATAAATTTTTTGAAAATTCCATCTTAATGGAAACTTTAAAAAATGAATAATACTTACAGATGGTTTCAGCAACGTTTCCAGTTATGTATTTGGTGCCGAATCTTTTGGACAGAGCTTTGATAGTTTCCTTTCCAATTGCGTACTAAAAAAAAAATTGTAAATAGAAAGCTAACAAAAAAAAGGATGCAAAGTGGAACTTTGCATATTGCTTTCTCATTCATTTTAAGCGTTCGCAAAGCCGTCTCTATGAGAAAGTTAATTCATTTTATTTTTGGATTGCTCGTAAGGGAATCTTCGCAAAAATCGGAAATTATTGACGAAGCAATCCGCAAGATTCTACTTTACACCCCTATTTTAAATACATTTACAAATCTTGAATTTACATAAATTTAAGTCAACAAGAACTAAGATTTGGTAACACGTTGTCGAAAACAAAAATTGTTCAAATAATATAAAATCACATAAAGTCAGAAGCGCCTTACCGATCATTACTAAATTTGGTACGTTGACCGATCATTACTATATATGTTACATAGCAGGGATAAACGTTATTTTTCTTTATACCCTATCGGATCACCGCAACCTCAAAACAACCCGTAAAACGACGGTAGCAAAATGCCGTGAAAGTATAACCGCTTGGCAACCGTAATTCTACCGTTGTAACTGAGAAGCAATCGCGTTTCTGCCAACACGATGTTCGAATGTGTTTTTTACACTCTCGACTGCAGCAACCAAAACCAACGATAAAACAACCATCTTTCCACCAGCACCAAGGTTGTTTTATAATCGTTCAGCGGTAAATGGTGCGACAAAAGGCGACCGGTGGTTTCGCGGTAGAAAAGTGGTTGTGACTACGGTTGCCTAATCTGACAGGGTACCTCGGCGAAAGTACGTACTTTCGGCATCGATTTCGATGCAGAAAGTCGAAGATTCGCGCATTGGTAAAACTACACGCACGCCCTCTGTATCAGCGGGAGCAAAAAAATGTTTGCTCCCGCTGCCGTCAGTCACTGGGCTATGTTTACGCGAGCATCTAACCTAACCACGAATTCGTTGCAACTGTACCTGAATTAGAGCAAAACGAAATTTTTTCGGGAATTTTCAGGTCTCATAAAAACCGGACCGATAGCTAAAAATTCATTCGAGCTAGAGCGTTCACATATTTTTGTCAAAATTTTAAAATTTCATGAAACTGAAATTTGTTAAGCGATTCTTATCAAATTTACACCAATTGGGAATTAGTCAGTACTGTATATGTTGTTCAAACTTAAGCTGATTCGGTCGCATAGCTCACAAGTTACAGTTATAAGAGTTTTTGGCCTTTCATCACACACACATGCACGCACGCACGCAAGCACGTACGCACGTGCGTACACTTGCATGCTTCCTTTATGAGGAAGCCGAATTAATAAAAAATTATATGTATTTATAAAGAAAAGAATTACCAATTCATCGTAGTTGTCTAGATGTTGCTCGGTGTGTCCATAAGGGAATAGAAGAAGCTGCGAATAGCTGTGGAATGAAATGTAGGCGTAGAGGTTTCCGGAAATTGAAGTTATGAACTCGGAAAGTGACTTAGTTTCGATGTCAGAGAACGGAGCAGGCCCGGCATAATTTTCAAGACAGGGAAAGCTGCTGGCTCCACCCTCTAATGAAATTAATAATAATATTAAATAATAAAACCAGCGAACCATGAAAGATACATCGAAGTGGAGCATTTTAAATTATCTAAAATTAAATTGTTTTGAATTCAATGTTTAGAAGATAAATTTGTTAAGTTCCATTAACTAAAAGGAACAGCTTAAAAAATTCTCAAGGCTATACTAATTTTTTCTTCGTATAATTTATCTCTCAACTTACCCATCCATTTGTATCCCCAATTGCGGTTCGGGTCCGAGCCTTTGCACAACAAACCGTACGGTTTCCTGGTCTTACGCCAAATGCGGTTCTGATGAACCAAAAAACAAAGTATTTTTTACAATTTATGAAGCATTCTGCATCATCGAATAAAGACTGATTATCGTATAAAGACAAATAGTATGTTTTATCTACTCTTCTTAACATAGCCAAACCACATAGATGCTTTAAAAAAATGTTTAGTGAGAGCATCGTAATTTTTAAGTTATTGAAAAGGTCATGACTTAGCTAATCAAAATACTGAATAAAATCTGCAACTTGTGGGTAATTTTAGCTGAATATTAGTTCCGTAAGTGTTCAAGTTCCACAAATTAAGATCAACAATATATGATAATAATATTAGTCACGTAGACCAAAAATTGATAGTGGTCGAGATTTCCCGAGCACATTTTTGCGGTGACCAGAAATTTACAAGACGTTTATTTAGTAAAACAGAATATGTTCATATATTTAAGCTAACCAATGTCTTTTCACAAGTGTGTAAAAATGAACAAGGCGTCCGAAAAAAAATTTGTTCCCATATTCTTATGAAAAATAACTGGTTATCTTGTCAGTGATGTAATCAAAGATCGAACTGCGCATTAATTCTTACGGTAGTATGAGTGTAAACAAAGCCATCGGGGTTGACGCTCGGGAAGATGTACCAGTCGTTGCTCTCAGCGAGTGCTCTGACATCAGAATCTTGGTTATTCAAGAGCTCATTGATAAGATAAGTCACAGTAGCAGGTGAAATCCATTCGCGAGCGTGTATTCCACCCTCGATGAATATAGCAGGATTGTTCTCTTTGAAGGACATCTTAATTCCCTTGATCTGACGACCTTCGTAAGTCTGGCCACCGATGACGACCTCGACCTTGTCGGGATGGGCTGCAGCAGTATCGTCCAAGAAAGCGTAGATCTCTTCGAGAGTGTGATACCTCGTCCAGTCAAAGGCGAACTTTCCGCGCCTGATACTGACAGGAGGATTCTCCGTATCGATCAAGGCTTGAACGTCCTCGACGAAGACCGCGTACGTTGTACCAGTCGCACGCATCAACTTTTCGAACTCACCGATTTTTTCGGGTGCGACCATCAAATCGGCAGGCACTTTCGGCAATGTCGGGCCATTCCAGAAAGTGTACTGTTTAAATCATTCTATGTTATCGGACTTGAGATAGAACTTTAAATTGAAAGGAAAATTGACTTTAAAATTGAATTTGGAATTGAATGTAGAAGTAATTGTGAAATTGACGTTGAAAATTATTGTAAAATTGAATGTACAATCGATTTAGATAGTGAATATATAATTGAATGCAGACCGACAACAGTGAACGCGCGGTCGGCGTGTGGCTTCGGCGGTCCCCAGAGTTCAGCAGTATTGTTTGCGGCCATAACTTGAATGAGTAACCGCTTAGCCGCGCACTGGCTTGCGCGTAAATTGTTGAGCGGGAGGCATTTTTTCTGATTTTCTAATGTATTCTAATACGGTAGAAACTCAGTAAGAATAAAGCGGCCTGTATCGGCCAGGTTTTCCGCAGTTTCCCTGAGCCCTCGTGCAAGTGCGATACAGTAGTGCATTAGAATAAGTGGCTGCGGACAACACTCTAGGAGGGAACTCCATGTAGAAACGGGGAAAGGGGAGACGGGTTACGTAAAAGCCTGAATAAGGCATACAGAAGGAATATCCCAATAAAAAAAAATATATATATAGAAAAATTGAATGCAAAATTCAATTTTGAATAGAATTTTCAGAATAACCTTCAAATTGAGCTTCAGAGCGAACTCAAGCATACCTCGTCAGAAAACTCGGAAATCTTGCGCAGCAGCACTGTTTGTTCTTCATTGTTGGGAGTCACCCTGAAGACTTTGTAGTCTCTGAAGTTCTGCACCTCGGCAGCGGCGATGGCCGCGAGCGCCAACACACCAAACAATTTCAGCATGATGGCTCTGTAAAATGAGTTGCAAACAAAAAACTCAGTTTTCATGACAAATATTCAAGAAACTACTATTAAAAGCAAACAATACACTCGAATTTTCCATATTCGAAAAAAGCCAAAAGTACATCAATAAACTTAAATATATATATATGTAAATTGCTTTACAAAACAACACAAATTATTTTATTTTATTATTATTCACACCCACTACTTTGTCTCGTTATAATTTACTTGCTAATCCTTATAAAATGCATGTAAATCTTCCGAATTATGAAGATAAAATTGAATTTTATCCAATGGTCTGTCCCAAACAGGACTACACTTATCCCTTCTAATGTATGTTGACCGTTTGCTAGCTCTTCACTAACGTTTCAGGCATTTATATCGACGGGCTTTATTTGCACACGACACCAAACATGAGGTTCTCATTAGTTTCCTTTACTAGACGACCCCAGGGATAACGGAAATCTGTTTCTTTCATTCAATTAGATAGTGAATAAATCAAGCTATTTTTACATTCTGTATTGAGCTCTCCCGATACGAGGATCAATGTATGTAAACGTAATTATTATCTTGGATATTTTATCAGATCATGTTGCAGCTCTTCGAAAATTTTTAAGGAACCATACGGATATGTATTCTTATCGGGGTTGTACGGTTGTAATCCACAAATTGTAGATACAATGAAGTCTGTACAGCTGCTTTCGTTTCGGATAATGATCATGGCTAATGACTCGAAATTTGCGAAATGTCGAGAGAAAAAAATACTCAAACGTAAAGCAATCATTCATTCGAATTGACTTGATAATTTGTAGATTCAAATAAGTCTACACAGCTGCTTCACTTTCGAATAGTAATCATAGTAGATAAGAGTAAATTTGGAGAAAAAAAAAACTTAAACCTGAAAAAATCATTGCAATAATAGGAATATTTTATTAGTGATCATTGCAATAATAGTAATAGTTAGATTTTATTAGTTCACCTATCGTTTTATAAAAAATTTTAGGTAAATGTATGTAATTGAATATTCTTTATTCAATTTGTTTATATCCACTTCAATTTATAATAGTGATGTATTCTCCATCTTTTTTCTATTCGCATATTCAACTAACTAATCCCATAACGGAAAGCGATGTTCGTTGGTGGATTTGACAGCACTTGTTTGACAGCTGATGTTGCATTTAAAAAATTGCTCATCGGAAGCGAAGAGCCCGCGATTTCATAAGTCTTATGCCCATACACGTCAACAATAAAGCAAACTTGAAGAAAATATTTTATTATATCATAAACAGTTGTATGTTAAGAGCTTTCATTTTAAATGAATGATTTTTTAAAATTTGAATCTCTCGCCTCTTACGAATGGGTACTTGTATCCCTAGGAAGTAGCAACATAATATTATTGTAATCATTATTATATTTTCATTACAAATAGCGGATGTACAACCTGATCTTCCCGATAGAACAAATCGAGAAGTTTAAATCCATACGCTATAACTGAATCAGAAAAATCAAAATATGTAAAAAAATTCGCAAGATTCCCGCTGCATATTGCAAGAAATTTTTTTAAAAAATTTTGAAAATCAGCTGGATAAATTTCGATAAATCATATAGGTAGGAAAAATGCAGTTTCCAGAAAAACGCATCAGAAATGTTATCTAGTCGCCCCTCTGCTCGAACAATTCCAACGCTACTAAATAACCAATTAATAACGCATTATTAACTCATCAATGAAATCCCCAATAGTATTGGAAGCAGGTCAGATTTCAAAATGGAAATTTAATATTATTTTCTTAACATGTTTAGTAAATACACGTATATAAGAAAATCGACAGCACGAAAATTCTGAAATGTTGCTCGAGCCTGCAACATGCATTATTTAATCATAAGTTCGCCTTTGTCTTGAAAAAAAAAAAAACTCATTATTATAATAAGTCACATGACAATTATTATGAACTGCTTATTGCCGATTAATGATTTGATCCGTGAATAATAATTTCTAATCATCATTCATAAGATAGCGAATAAAAAAATTTGATTCCCTGCAACAGTAAAAAAAAAATAGGAATATATGGTACCGGCTTGGTTTAAATATCTTTGTACAGAAATTAAGTATACAGTGTTCCAGAAAAAAGTATGCCGAGAGAGATTGCATGCACATAGTCAGGTGCTTATACAAGAATTCTCGCGGGATGAATAAACATAAGTGATGCTTATCGCAAATATATTATTATACTCATGAGTTTGTGGTGAGTAAACGGTTAGGGTCTTAAATTCGGGTCAATATCCGGACTCCAGCAACTGCTGGACTTAAAGTAAAAACGGTCTACAGTCAAACGGCAAAAATGTATAAACAACCACCAGTTCAATTAAAATTATTCGAGATATCATTTTAATTAAATAAATAAATAACAATAATTATTCTGCAAATGTCAATAATACACGATAATCTTAATTCCGAACGTGCTCAACTATTAAATCATCGTGCCAAGTTCCTAAACAAAGAATAATTGATTAATAAAAATTAAATAGTTCCATTTGGACATTTTGGAACATTTAAATTAAATCCTTTTACGCTTAAATCAGTTTTGCTTTTATCATTTTAAAATGCTCGTAGCATAACTAATAGAATCCCACCTGTTTTTACTTTTTTTTTCCAGAATTTTTGGATTGTTATTTAAATAAAGGTTTCGAAAAATAATTGTATCCTATAAAAAATCATTTCATTCCGGGGATAAGTCACATACACATTCTTAAATGGAATGTTTATCTTATTTTATTTCGTTGGAATGTTAAATATACTGAATATATAAAGGTCTTCAAAACCGACAGCAGTGGACGCGTGGTCGGTGTTTGTCTTCAGCAGTCTCCCGAGTTAAGCAGCATTGTTTGCGGCCATAATTTAGGTAGTAGGTAGGTAGACTGCTTAGCCGCGCACTGGTTTACGCGCAAATTGTTCAGCGGGAGGCAGTTTTTCTGAGTTTCTAATGTATTCTAATACGGTAGAAACTCAGTAAGAATAAAGCGGCCTGTATCGGCCAGGTTTTCCGCAGTTTCCCTGAGCCCTCGTGCAAATGCAATACAGTAGTGCATTAGAAATAGTGGCTACGGACAACACTCTAGAGGGGTCTTGGGGAATGAAATGGGGAATAAAGGGGAGGAGATAATAAAAGCCAATTGGCGTACTTGAGGAATAACCAATAACTTTAAAGGTCTTCAAAGATACTAAAAATATTAACTTAGAATAATAATAATACTAAATCAATTATTCGCCTTAACATAAATACACTGACCTTTCGCATAAGTGTCATTTTTTATTTCAGATTTCCCGCCCTCGTGGAAAGGAGACGACTAGTCATTTAGAAGTCGCAGTCACCCCAGCGTTGCTTGACAGTCGAATTGTAGTTGCGCAACTCCATTGAGACTGAAAGTAAACGAAAAAGTAACCGATTTCTTTTTGCAATGTTTCGACTCTCGGGAGACTCTGATTTGACGCTGACTGACGACCTCCGGGTGACTATAAAATGATATTTATAACCGAACAAGTCGCTTCGAAGTCGCTCGCGAAGTTGCACAAGCGTTACCTGTGAGTCGCGCGACTATAGTGTGACTTAACAGTGACGGAAGTGCAGTCATCGAGCTTGTGCAAATTTTAGACTGTTGAGAGACTTCTGTTGAACTGTTTTCAAGGCCCAGGTTAAACGGTCCGATTTAAACTGATAGAAACCTATCAAATGGACAAAATTCTGATTGAAATTTAATCGGTTTTAGGTTTCAATCGAATTTTTGTTCGTTTCATTGGTTTGAATCCGATTGTTTAACCAGGGAGGACCGTAAAAACAATCGCCGAAAAATATCTGTACACGACCTAGCAAACGCAATGTTTTTTTGTTATTAAACCATATAACTTTTTATGAATAAACCTATATTAAAGGAAGATTGGTATTGAATTTGCAACAAATCTATAAATAAAGTTCGGGTTTCATGGAATTTCTTTATTTAACAAAAAATTTCTTATATCTATGATCAACCGACAATAAATGAATTAAATCTTTGAAAAATAAAAAATAAAACAGATAATAAATATTTGCTGCTGCTTGTACCAAATTTCATAACAATCGGTTAATTTGTTAGAATTTTTGAGCAATTTCTCTGGAGCGATTCTCATATTTCCAGTCATGTTGCGACCAGTGGTGATAAAAACGACTGCTCTAAAAAAGTTACTCGGTCATTTGTTTTTTTTTTGTTTCGTTAATGCTTCGATAACCGAAAAAACGATCGAATAACGTTTTTTAGAGCAGTCGAGATTTGTAAGGTTTCCACAAAGCGTCATCATATGAAGAAGTCAAATTAACAAATAATGTTACTTATAGAGGTGGCATGCCATTAAGCGATGGTTGCAAAGGTTGCAAAAAAACGACGCTGTAAAAATATTTTACAGAAGGGTTGCATCAAAGTCTATCCTAGGTCTAACAATGACATTTTTATAACCCATAACAGGAGTTACTTCTGTGCAACCATTTCGCGACCGTTGCTCTAGTTGCACGTACTAAAGTGACTCTGAATGAACTGTGTTCGGAAAGTTGCAAACAAGTCTAAATTAAGTCTAAAACTTGCAAAAAGTGCATTAGTCTATTCGAGGTCTACTGAAGATCGTCTGATTTCCACGAGGGAATTGGTTAAGCCATCGTTGCGGAAACATGTTAAAAACAAACAAGACGATCAAAAGAGATTTTTTCATGGTTGTCGCAACCCTAGCAGATCCAGCCACGGAACAAACCACCATCGAAATCACCAGTGGTTTTCTACAAAAAGTTCACTTAGAATTTTGACAAAACCACCACGAAAACCACTACTCCGAAATTCGTTTAAATCGAGGAGTGGTGGTTTACTAGGTGATTATGTCAAAATTCTGTCGAAACCACCACGTAAACCTCCATTCCTCGATTTAAAGGAATCTCGGAGTGGTGACTTACGTGGTGGTTTTGTCAAAATTCTACGTGAACTTTTGGCAGAAAACCACCATAGTGGAAACGACCGTGATTCTATGGTGGTTTGTGCAGTGACCGGTTTTGCTAGGGAAGAATCTATTCGCTGTTAACGAGACTGTAGTGGCCCGAGATTGTAGCCATAACTCTTGGTGTAAAGGTAAAGTTCTAGAACAAATTAGTCCGGTGACGTGTTTAGTCCGAACAATTGATAATCGAGTATGGAAGCGTCACCTCGATCAATTAAGACCTTGTGATCTTAACTTTGAAGCACCACATTTGGCTCAATCTCCAGTCACTAATGTTGCTAAGGATCTCCCGTCCGAAGAATTATTGGATAAGGCATCCGAGTTAACTGATAATGTCGATATGCAGCTTCCTCATACCAGTACAATCGAGAATAATGTTACTAGTGAGGTGGCGGTGCCAGACGAACACATTAATGGTAGTACGAATGCGAATACTCCGATTGTTAAGCCAAGATTAAGCTTGGTTAAGAATCCTAAGGCCTGTGATACTTTTTCGCCTGTGTTAAGACGTAGTAATCGTACTATTAAGCCTCGCCAAATTTTGGATTTGTAATCCTAAGTCCGGTGAATCGGGTTATTAAGATTCTCCAAATTTTTGAATTTGTTAATTCATTGTATGCTGAAGCATTAAGAATAATTGGAGAGGAATGTGATATCTGCGTGTATTGTTTAAACACCGGAAGTAGGGGGCGCTGCATTTGCGCATATTAAGCGCACTCGATTTGCTTAGCGTCTGGAAAACCGCTTGAGCGGTTGTGCGTACCGGCGACTCCGTCGGCGACCGTCGAAGTAGCCACATGGCTCACCATAAACCACAATAGAGATTTATATTTATTTATTAAAACGACTCACAAGTACCAGTAAACCTGTGTCTCATTATTTAATTGTTATCTCCGGCTTCGACACAACAAGTACCTCTCATCTTTTGCCTGAAATATCAATTGTGGTCAAGAACAACGCATTAGAGTTTATACTACCCACCGAGCGGTAGCATATCACCTCGATATGACCTTATTGGATATGTGTCCAGTGACCATACTTTTTTATGATACCTGAAAATTCGCAAATAATTTTCGAATTCGTGGTACTAGTCATCTTTTACCTATCTTTGATTGAAGTATGTTGATTCTCGAATAAAAGATTAATTTCGCAAACACTCCCATAAGTTTCATGAAAAAAGATCGGTTTTCACATATACGTTATTTATTCAATTTGTCCGTAATAACCATCTAAATTATAGAGAAGTCAAGCTTAATAGCTCAATCACAATGATGATCATGATCACAATCATGATCAGTTCGATTTGACTTCCTGACATAACTACCTCACGGCACCAGACCGCGGTGCACGCCTGGTACGAGGTCGTATATTTTATCATCTTTTTCGAGCAAACAATGAATGGATTTTTCCATTAATACTTATATTCAATAGAAATATATAGAAGATACAACATAAGTTATTTTATGCGAATCTTATTAATAATTTGCGGTGTACGCCGCTTCCAAAACAACACTTCGACGAAATGTCATCCGTATAACTCAATTGCTGCCAACCGCTGCTTGATAGTTGACAGCAATTAAGCCATTGCTGTCAACTAGACATATGGGTTTATAGCAACATGTGGGGAAACTATGGTATCGATTAAAAAAATAGTGCACGGACAGAAGAGTCAGGTAATCATTACCCGATTTAGTATAGTAAACTCGGATTATTCAATGCTTCTGGCGTCTATTTCTATATTTTCCTATAGAGTACTGTGTCGTGTTTTACTGTATGTTGCACGCCGTACAAGAATCGTTACTATATTTCGGTTTTCGAACCGTACTCTAAATAATCCGAAGTTTATAAGGATGTATACCCAAAATTGTCTCGAAAACATCTTAAAGTTTGACAATGTCGTGACTTCCAGCAGACAGTGATTACGATTCGTAATATATGAAGAAATTCATCTCTCAATTTATTAATAGAATCTATAGTTACGGAATTGGTTTCGAAAGAAATACGAACATTTCACATGTACAAAATATCAAATTCTGATATCCTTAACCTTGTAGCTATATAATAAAACCCTGCGTCTGGGGATTATTCTCCATCTACAGGCTATCGTTCTAAACAGTGCATTAGCTATACACGAAAGACACGCGGTGACCGCTATACGTTTAGCGCCAGCTCAGTGTGCTTACATCATCAACGGCGTTAGTTACCCATTGTTCAGTATAAAGTGCGCCTAAGAAAGAATTGGTAAAAGGAAAGCATGTAAGTACACATATTTTTAAATGATATATCGTATACGCAATATTATTTATGTATTGTTCATCCAGACAACAAGAAAATCGTCGAATGTCATTGCCGTTGTAAATTGTTGCATAACCTGCACTTTTTGCAAAAGTCGTGATGGTTTTTATAGGATCCTAAATTGCGTACAAGGTCCACGACATGGATGATGCTTCCACGCCTCATTATATGAAGACCACATGGAGTGTTGTACCATCACACAACAAAATAAATTGAGTGACGGCTTCATTTATGTAACAAAACGATGCGTTTAAATACTTGATAATATAAGAAAAATTAATAAATATTTAATAAGTAAAATAACATATATTTTTTAATGCATTTTTGCAACCTATCCCTCCTAACCTACCGTTATATACCTTCGCTTCCTATTAATTTAAATATTATTTTAACTGCAGGTATTCCCGACATTGACTGGTATACGATGCAGACGTAGGCACGTAACCGGCGTAGCAATCTTCACTATGTTGCGTTTAACCAGCAATATATAACGTTGGTAAGTGACTCGTGAACACAACTGGCATTGTTTGCCGTACTGTATATTTGATAAAAAAATTCGCGTTAATGAACTGCAGGCCAGTCATCGCCAGACTGGTCGAATAAACCGAATTTACTATGCTGCATGAGAACCATCGTCAAACTTTTTGAATTGTGATCACCAGAAAATTCTCTCCGTCTTGACCAATGAATTTTGTATTCCATTTTCACAGAAAATTTTGATCGTGTATGTAAAAAAAAATAGAAGACGGCTCTAGATTTTAAAAAATCGCTATATGGTGCTATAGAGACTTGATTTGTAAATATTTGAAAATTCGTTATTTGCAAATCGGATGAAGAGTTTTAGTAATATGTTGTCAACCAGGTACAAAAACGTAGTTTCGAGAAAAAAGTTTTCAAAAATTTGCTGAAGAGTTATCCGACGTACGAACTAAATTTTATATCTGTATTTTTCTTGTTCTCACCATCAGTCAGCTATTGCTGGACCATAGAACAGCTCCCAGCATCCACAGACTCATAATTTTATCCGTGTCTTGCATACAGACGACCCTCATGCGTGTTTTTTTCGGGTTCGTGTTTCGGCGTCACATATCCGCTTCTCATCAATGTTTGACAATATTGGTCTAAGAGCGCACATCTGCCGCTTGGCGCGGTCGTGCGCTTGGAACGGTTTCACGTATAAAATGCAGTATCTCAGTCAATATTCTTATCTTAATATCGTAAAGCTTGAAATGTTATGTCGAATACGTTATAAATTACATAATAATGTAATGCAACAAAAGAAAACTCTGCAAACAGATCTGAGACATACTGCAAAAACAAAACACTATCCTCGTTATTTATTGTTGGCCCTGAAAAGGGCCGATTATATAAGCAGCTTGAGCTAAGCTCTTTCTCCGCGAATACGACGAGCCAGTTGAATATCCTTAGGCATAATTAGGTAACTCTCTTCGCGTGAATGGCTCACTAGCTTCCTGAAGTGCTATTACAGCGGAACTCTGAAAACGCAAGTCCGTCTTGAAGTCCTGAGCAATTTCACGAACATGACGCTGGAAGGGCAGCTTGCGGATCAAAAGCTCAGTGCTTTTCTGATAACGACGGATTTCTCTGAGTGCCACGGTTCCAGGCCTATAGCGATGGGGCTTCTTCACTCCTCCGGTAGCAGGTGCACTCTTACGTGCCGCCTTCGTTGCAAACTGCTTCCTGAGAGCCTTGCCATCGGTAGATTTGCGAGCGGTTTGCTTGGTACGAGCCATTTCGTCAGAAAATTGTACAAGATCTCAACGAAGCGAAGTAAACTGTCGGAACGCCGGCAACAAACTATACGTGCTCCCTCCAGCGGGGCCATTATATTGGCGACCCAGCAGTGCTGACGGATCTCACTGGCTGATGACGGCAAGATGGGCATGGCATGGCAGAAATCGTATATAAGCCGGAGCGTCAGAGTGTATATCCGCACCCTGTATCACTTCTGATTGGAACGGTGGTCGGGCTGCGACATACATATGGTTCCCCAATATCTCTCCTCTATCTGGATCTGTGCGTCGTAGTTTTTTTTATTTTTATTGTCTTTATTCATAGGTATGTTTTTACATTCCTCTAAAGTATTATATATTTTATTTCATTATTCCTACCTTATTCTGTTCTTCACTAATTTTTGTTTTGACTTAATCTCTCGACTCCTCTTGTACCTTGAAATATCACATTTCTTACATTTTTTTCGGGAATTAAAATTTAGTAAAATTCCATTAGACTCAATGCACCGGATCGTTTGTGGGTTCTCTTGATTGTAAGACTTCAGGAGTAATCATTACTTCAAGTATTGGACTGAGCAATGTCTTGAAACATGCCGCCGAAAGCAATGGGTAAAGCCATGATAAAGGTTATGGATGTTCAAGAAATTCCACGAAGTAAAAGAAGTATGAGAGAGAGCTACGCTATCTACCAATAAAAATGGACAAATGGTACACACTCACTACACACAGTAAATCCGATCAAATATTGACATTTACAAGTTTCGCTTTATTAGTTTGAGGAAAATATTTGAATAGAATGTGTGATCACGTTACTTCACAATTCGATTGATCTGATCTAAAGTTGATCCAAAATGCATTGAGTTAGATTATGTCTATGTATTAGATATTGTCTATGTACGCTGTCACATTTCGGATCTGGATCCAAGGTAATATACACTCGAATCAGTAACCATTCAAGGACGGGGCCGTTGTGCCTTTAAAACGCAATATTCAAACAGCGAGGAGATTCGATAGGGAAAAATGGTCTATGGTATGGATTTAAGTCTCCAAATCACCCTTTGAATGTAATCATAATATATTTTATATTTGAAATTCTTTAAAATAAGGGATTACAGGTGCGCACCGGGTCTTGTCGCATTCATGCGTCACTCGCACGCAGAGGGTTAATGATCAAATTTGCGATAGAAATGTCTCCACGTTTTGAATTCTTGTTGGCCCTGAAAAGGGCCGATTGGTTTGCCGGGATCTTTAACTAAACTTAACCACCGAATCCGTAAAGGTTGCGGCCTTGTCGTTTCAAAGCGTAGACGACGTCCATTGCGGTCACACTCTTCCTCTTGGCGTGTTCAGTGTATGTGACAGCATCACGGATGACATTTTCAAGGAATACTTTAAGAACTCCACGAGTCTCTTCGTAGATCAAACCAGAAATACGCTTAACACCACCTCGACAAGCCAAACGATGAATGGCGGGCTTGGTTATTCCCTGAATGTTATCACGAAGAACCTTCCTATGACCCTTTCCTCCCTTACCGCGACCAGTCATTTTTCAAACTGCGATAGATTTAATCGGCCGAATGCTTACAAGCGAAGTGATGTTAGATCAGGGTACGCTCTAGGCTTCAATACAATTTCTGCCACACAATTTCCACCCTGCCGCCACCAGCCAACGAGAATTGCCGCCACTGCTAGGCTGTCTATAAAACAGCCCTGCCAGACGGGACGCCTACAGTGTGTTGTCGGCTCTCAGACAGTATAATTAACTCCGTTGAGATTTATTATCACAATCATCTGACGAAATGGCTCGTACTAAGCAGACCGCTCGCAAATCTACCGGAGGCAAGGCTCCCAGAAAGCAGCTTGCAACTAAAGCGGCTCGTAAGAGCGCACCAGCTACCGGAGGAGTAAAGAAGCCCCATCGCTACAGGCCTGGAACCGTGGCTCTCAGGGAAATTCGTCGTTATCAGAAGAGCACTGAACTTTTGATCCGCAAGCTGCCCTTCCAACGTCTTGTTCGCGAAATCGCTCAGGACTTCAAGACTGACTTGCGTTTCCAAAGCTCCGCTGTGATGGCTCTTCAGGAAGCCGGCGAAGCTTATCTAGTAGGTCTCTTTGAAGATACCAACTTGTGCGCCATCCACGCAAAGAGAGTTACCATCATGCCTAAGGATATCCAACTGGCCCGTCATATTCGTGGAGAGAGAGAGCTTAGATCTATTTGCTCATAATCGGCCCTTTTCAGGGCCAACAAAAATTAACGTGGATCGTATCTTCTTCGCAACATGTTATACAGACCTACATCCTCAGAACTTTTTGACGAAATGGCTCGTACCAAGCAAAGCGCTTGCAATCCATATACAAAAACGTGTGGTAATGTTCCGCACGATGTGTCGGTACAGTGCAGTTAGTTGTTTTCAAATGAGACTGCACGGCGTGCCGACTAAGCCACTCTAGAGGGCCTCAAAAAAGGCTATTTTTGGGAATTTTTTCAGAAAAACTATTAGAGACATCGATTTTTTGAGAAAGGTGTGACGTATTTTACGTGAGCGAGCTTGAATGACGAAAACTAATCGGGAACACGAATCGAGATCCGTCACCTTCGGCCGTCCACCCTCGTTCGCGCATCCGCAAACCCGGTGGGCGCCAGCTAATTTTTGTTTCACCGGTATTAGCGAACCGGTATGTCCGAGGAATCGAGGTGAGCCTGCTCGATTCCAATAAACTAAACAAAATCGGAAGCCTGGAGCAAAAGCTAACGAACGGCAAAAGTCACAACGAAATCGGTAGCGAGCTAATTTTTGTTTCACCGGTATTAACAAACCGGTATGTCTGAGAAATCGAGTTAAGCAGGCCCAACTCCAACAAAATCGGAAGTCTGGCGCGAAACTAACGATCGAGAACACCAATATAGGCAACAGTAGCTTAGTTAATTTTTGGCGTCGCGTAAAATTAACAAACGCAACTGGATGCGCCCGCGAGGATGAACGGTTGCGGAAATGCACGGCCGCTCAGTCTGCTAGGTTGTGGTCGAGAGGGTCGAGGTATGGCCCAATAAATAGCTTTTAATTTTGGAGATCTTAAAATAGCGAGAAAAACTGTCAACACGGGAGCCCGACTACAACTCGAAGCACCTCGGCGGTGTCCCGAGCGAGACTGATTACTTCAAGTAATAATCGGGAACAACTCATCAACAATATTCAGATCTCTCCAAAATCCCTTCTTCGAGAGCTATTGTCCTCTGCCTCGAATTACCTCGTAACTATATCGGGAACGCAAATCATGCTGGTATCATCTTCGAAATCTATACAATCGGCTCCTTCAGTGCTTTGCGCGAAAACCGGCCTACTTAACATCATCATATTGCACCAGAATGCTCTATTCTCTGCAAAAACTAACAAAACTCCACCCGTTCTCTAGCACAATGTATTATCGCCATAGGGCGTCGGATTTTCACCGATCTATAACTAATTGCAAGAAATCGAATCGGTGAATCTTATCCGTCGGGCTGCTCGTTTCTTTGAGCTCTCTTCCTCGCGACGGATTTGAGTGCACCGATGTTCCCATAATTCCACAGCACATCACTGAAACGTAAAATGACAAATCTCTACCTCAAGCGCAGAAGTAAATTCGAGGAAAGGTATCTCGGAATCGTTGCAAAACTCAATTGACCGTAACATAAAATCTTGTGACGTCATTTTTAAGAAAATCGCGTCACAAAGGGTATTTATTGTACATATCATTAACTGTAGACAGTAATTTTTTCATAGTAATTAATTGAAAAATGGCGGCTGTACAGCGTTGTTGCCATGACATCTCTGCTTTTTGGAATCCACGGCCGAACACACAGCTTCTGTAATTTTTTTAGTGCGAACCTCTCACACAAGAGAGGTTAGCTGCTGACCGGGCGGCCTCCCATTAAAATTCGAAAATGGGGCATTAAAAAATTTTTGCCTGCCATAATCTTTTGGGGCAGCATTCTAAAAACCCCAATGAGTCATTTTCAAGGAGAAAGAAATCGACTTTTCGAAAATTCTAGAGTGGCCTAACTCCTTAAGCATTGTGCCTGCACAGTATCAACACGTTTTGCAATGGCAAGACGTATTATACCCGTGAGAGCACTGGTCCAACTCCAGCATCAGCACCCCGTGCCGTCACAATGCCGAAACTTTTGAAAGTAACTAACAATACTGTGCCATGACAACGTGACGTTCCCTGATGTCTGTGCGGTCTCACCGTGAACCTTGATGGCTTTTTCTTCTTTAGGTATTGCGCTCGAATCGTCCAAGGAGCGTCAATACGTCTGATTCTTGAATCGGGATTTTGAGTCTAGTTTCGGGATTGCACGCGAAACAGAGCGACTTCTTGCGCGGTAAGTCAATGCGACCCCGTTATTTTTTATTAGTGATCGTTTTAAACTGTAGTCTGTACCTTTAAACAACTCTTCTCAAAAGTTTAGCGCGATAAAAAATTTATTTGAGATGGCCAATCTAAAACGATGTATAGATTTCCCATTTGATTAACACGTACATGAATGCGGCGCTCAATATATTCATGTCCCTAAATTACAGCTACGATATATTGACGTTCGCGTATCTTTTTCGTTATCTTTAGATCATTCGGAAGAAAAAAGTACTTACAAATTTTTCGTTTAGATCGATAGTTTTCTAGATATGAATTTTTGAAGCTCATATACAAATTGTCGTGTACAATGGGCTGGACCCCTATAAACGATGAATAAAGAAATAATGTACAAAGGCTAATAATTTTTAAAGGTGAAATCTCTCAGTGATCACGATTGATCTTGCTCGCAAAATTTGTTCGCCAACTAACGATTCTCGAAATACTTCTAATTGGGAGTAAGCGCCAAAGGGCTCCCACGCACTTCCGAACCTGACGTCTCGCTAGGCGATTTCACAAATTAACGTAACGATTGATCAGCGCATATTACGGTTCGGCAGTTGTGAACGCTACCGACCACACACCAGGCTCTTCCGAGTGGAAAAGCTCGGATAATACAAGGAAATGTTACAATGCAGATATTTTTCATGCGTAAATGCCTTTCCCATTAGGCGTGGAATGGTTGGTAGATCGTAGGCGAAGACACCAGCTGTCGTATGGCGAGCAGATCGCTTGCAGAGTTCGTAGATTTCTTTCAGGACGCCGGTGGAACGCACGAAGCGGTTCATAATACAATCTCTGTTTTGCATCGTCGAACGATCTCTCTCACTTCGTCGTGCATAAAAAATTACTATATTTTTTATTCATATTTTCTCCTTCATATGAGCCACCCGGTTAGAAAATCTGCTCCTTCAATGCAGATATTCAGCATTTTCGAAATACTGTCCGAGCGAAATATCTTGCTTGAATAAATTGAGTCAATTATTAATGGATCAGTTTACATGCGGAACTTTGTTTATTTAATCTCCAAAAAATGTATTTGAATTGACGAATCACATTTTTCACAACAGAATCTACTGCGGGAATATATCATTTGAACAACATTAATTTAATAAAATGAGCGCCGTATCTATAAAATTGCATGAAGCTGATAAAAAGTCTCGTAGGTTTAACACAATTATACTGACGACATATAATCATTCGAATTTTCACAGTGCTAATGCTAGTGAAACGAAAGAAATGGCGTAGTAAGCGCATTTTTCACTTCTTCTAACATGTTTTCATTATCCATTTTTGAAGATAAAATTTTTTTTTCATATTAAAACGATTATTTCTTTATTTAGACTTTGTTGAATGCTGCTATATCGACGCTCTGTACGTAATCCTCAATCTCCTGGATTGCTTCGGTCAGCCAGTCAACGGAGACCTTTTCGTCCTCGACGACGCACGAAATTTGGAGTTTGTGGATTCCAAAAGCTAATGGCACCAGTTTTGCTAAAATCAGAAATTAATCAGTCCAAAACCTTCTTTATTAATTCTGTTCATCTTCTTTTTTGTTTAACGCACCTGCACCCCAAAGAAGACCATCGCATGTGATCTTTCGGACCTCACTTTCCATGACACTCATGTCGGTCTCATCGTCCCACGGTTTAACATCGAGAATGATGTTCGATTTCGCGATTAATACGGGCTCTGTGAAGTGCGGAATGAAAGTAAAACGATGAATATTCCGTTATAATTACAACTAATTTTTTACACTAATATCGATTTGCATTAATGTATCATCATCATCATCATCATCATCACCATCACCATCAATTTAACTTGCATGATTAGACTCATTAATGATACTTAATCATTTTTAAATGCAACTCTCGTCTAATTATACTCCCGAAAGCGGTTACCATAACAGCTTTCGAACTGTCTATGGTTGTCAAACATTTTTTATGGCGTTTTTATGTGTGAGATTTCTTGATATTGAAAATCAGCGTTTTTAGGATTAAGGTAGTCCTTTCTCATTAGCAAGTCAAATCACTGCTAAACTTTAAATTGCGTTTCTACACATTTTGATATTTCTGCCGACTGTTCTGAAGGGAGGATTGCTGATCACTGTTAGTTCTCAACATATAAATCCATCCACGGACACGGTTTGAAATAAAAAATATTTTGATACATACAAATATCGGATGAGGTACTTGTCATTCCATTTTATGTTAGAAAAAACCATAATATTAGTCCGATTATGACGAGCAATAGCTTATTTTGTTTGTTAAGATGCTTCATTGATTGACCGTGACTTTCAAGAAAATCACGTTATAAACCTTATCCGACAATTGTATATATCAGGGTATGTTTATTTCAAACCATGTCTGTGGATGGTTCGAAATAAAAATACCCTAAATGTGGATAATAAAATGTGGATGATTTATATTTCAAAACTTAATGTTGATGAACAAACTACGCTTTAGAACAGTCGGCAAAACTACCAAAATGTGTAGAAGCACGATTTAAAATTTAGTACCGATTTGACTAGCTAATGGAAAAGACTACCTTAATTATTATTTCAGTAGATGGATATGTAAAGGAAAATTATATCCATATTTTTATCAATTTTTAGGATGTTTATCATAATTTTTCTATTTCCGATATCACAATACGCGTAGTCATTGCTCAGAAAGATCCAGTGATTTTTTCTCGCGAAAAAAATGAAGTAAAATTAATTAATTCAAAGAGTTCCAGAATTCCTTCTTTTCTTCAACTGAGCAAATTTTAAATATACGGTGAAAAATTGTTTCAAATAAACGCAGATTTTGCCTTAAAAAATCACTATCGCTGCCTATTATTGTAAATTAGCATGAAGTATTGCAAAAGTAATTAGGCAAAATTAATCGACTCACTCTTGGATTTTTTGGCTGCGTACGCGGCGAGACGTTCCTCCCGTATCTTGGCAGCCTCGGCGTCCTCACCCTAAATAGTAAATCAAATAACGAGGAACCAAAAAATGTGTAAGCAGCGAAGAACGAAAAAGTAACTGGAGCCGGTGATTGTACGAAGCAGGCAACCGATAAGAAAATAGAATGAGCGCAGAACAAAAACTTACGTTTTTCACATATACGAGTTTATGAAATGTTTAAATTATATTCGTGCATATTCCGTACTGTCGTACGGATTAACGTTGGGAATATCTGGTGTCAAAAGTTTGAAATTTCGTCAGCAATTTAATAGCAATTAAATGAATACGTCCGCAAGGATAAATGGAGAGCAAACGCAAAAGTCCGTGGACTTTCAAGCGGCAAAAAACACTCCATTTAGGAGACATTAATTAACGGCTTAATGCAGCGAGAATCGTCGTTAAATCGCAATGAATTTCACTTCAATCGCTGCGATAATGAACGTTTCACACACTTTGCGTGCATGAAAACTCCATTTCCACGCATTGTAAAGTAAAATTGTTTATAATACTCGTTGGAAAAACTATTCTTAACCTTGTGTCATTGCAACACCCGTCAGAAAAAGTTTTACCGCACTTGTATCGTAATGTACAATTACAATATTTTTACAATATTCTTTAATCACTTGCCTCAGAGTCAGAACCGAAAAGATCTACATCATCGTCGTCATTTTTGGCTTCTGTCGCAATGGTGGGCTCTATATCTGCAGGCTTAGCTGGACAGACTGCCAATTGAGGCCAGGAATGGCTGATCACCTTCATGTTCAAGTCCTCTACAATACTCTTGAGTTCTTCGACATCTATTGGAAGAAACTTTTATTAAATTTCTCTATAAAACTGCGCTGTAGGATTAAATTCTATTTTTTTTCACTAAACTTGATTATGTTTCGCTTTTTCTACAATCTAAAATTGGACTTTCTAACGCTTCTAGTCAGTTTTTTAGCTTTAAAGCTCATTTTGTGTTCAACTTTTTGAGAAATGAGAAAAATCCTATGAAGAAGTATAGTTTGCTTGTTTTTATTTAACATCGCTTTAATTGACTCACAGTTATTAGCGACGGGATCTATCGAATGTTTCTATGCTTAATAATCGAAACCAAGTGCATTTATTTTTATTGACTTAATTAAGAGACTAGCATACATTTCTGTATTTTTCTCTGGGCCACGATATTGTGGAACATTTTCCTCGATATTGTGGAACATTTTGGGCTTACTGAGTGTTTTCATCATTCTGAAGTCAATTATACGATATATATATATATATACCAGATAAAATAATAGCACTAGTTCGCAAATAATATAAGAGAAATCGACGACTTATGATAAAATTCTTTTGACAAAGATACTCACTCTTTCTGAGACTCTGGTTGTCCTTTTCAAGGGTTGCGACGCGTGCCACGACATCTTGAAGGGATACATCGGTACACGCTGCGATTCCGTTCATCTGAAATAAATAGCAAATAAATATTTCCAGGGTAATGGATTTATAGCAGAATTTGCTCATCGTAATCTGAGACGTAGGAAGGAATCGTTTATTTAGTCTATAAAGACTACGAAACTAGTTCCCGAATCTCTTTTTAAAGGTTCGCCACTATGACATATAGTGATTTTCATTTTGGGAATGAAAAAGCTGTTCTACGAATTTTACTTAGTCTGCATTACTAAAAAAAAATTAATTAGCGACAAAACTCAGAAGATAACATTATAATTACTCGATTAGTGTTATTTATGAAGTTTTTTCTAGTTTTGAAATTCAAGTTTCCCGATTTAAAAAAATTGAGAAATTTGGTTTTTTTCCAAATTACATACTTTTAAATGGAATTTTTTGTCAACAGCTATTTCATGACTTTATATTAAAGAAATTATGAATAATATGATACAAAAATGTGAAACGTACGGACGGAAAAGCGTATAGCAGAAGATAACCACGAAGAAACATTTTTAAAAATGATAAATGTTGATAAGGACATGGCAAGGTCAGTATGAGTAGATTGTCCTAACGCGGATTTGGTTTATATTTCATGCAAATTTCAATAAATCGAAATATATTCAGTTTCTGCGAATTAAAGACCGATTCCTAGGCGAAAAATTAATATATTTTTCTACGGGAGAGAAATGCATGGTTTTGCCGAAGGTTCAAATCATGATCTTTTGCATGTAGTACACATTTTTTACCGATCTCTCTAAAAATGTACATTTGGTGTTTGTGAAGTAGCAAGTTTCGTTAATTTCTTACTCATCATGAGTACGCATGTAGAATACGGTTTTTATTACTACGCCAGGCAGAAATGGAACGTTGACTTACTTAGCGAATAATAAAACCGAATTGCGTGCATGAGTCAGAGATTTAAAAGGACCGATATTGCGCCCGCGTTGTGCGGCTGAAATGTTACTTTAGCGAAGTCGAAAAATATATATTATAGAGCACATAGAATTCGTTAACAAAAAAAGTTACTTTCTAATCTTTTCTTTACGTTCCCTCTTCAGCACAAATACTATTTTCCAAATATAATATGCCTAGGTACCAATAAGCAACGTATTTTTTTTCAATTGATCAGAACCATACAATATCTATTAACGAAACTGAACTGTTTTTTTTACATTGTTATTAAAAATATGAATGTTAACAGGACGCAATATTTCTATGTAATAAGAACATAGATTTTTCGTTGGTGTTAAGTACAATTTGATATTTTTTATTAGTCTTAATGTACCTGCTGCTTACGATCGTCACTGATAAGTCGTTAATTAGATTTTGAATTATATCCCAAAAGTATTTATCAAGGAATTAAATTAAAAAGCTCATTGATGTGGTCAAAAATGTATAACGTGCGGCTGGTAACAGTCAGTCTTTTCTGGCCATTCCTGTGAGAAGAAAGTAATTTTCATTTTTAACACTTTCATTGGGATCTACAAAATTTAAAAAAAAATAAGTTTAGGCATTTCAATGAAAAAAATTTGTTTCCATTTCCCGAGTTTGAAAAATAACAGGTTTTTCTTTTCGTTGAATTTAGCAGGACAGTACTGTAATGACAGAAAAAAATTACTGTTGAAATATATACCAAATTTGCATAATGACGATCAGCCCATAATTACCTTGCTTACTGTCTTTAACCTGTATTTCGTCGAACATTGATTAATAACATTCAGTAATCTAATTTACAGTACTCACACACTGTAAAGATTTTTTTATGTGCTGTCGAGCCTTGGCGATCTCGTTGGCCAAACTTCCACTGGCAGGAATGATTGGGCAAATGGACTGTTGGCTTTCCTGCATCCACCGATATTAAAGATCAACGCACACCAGGCAATTTAATTGCAACAACGCTATGCCATACCTCCACTAAAGAGTAGAGTAATTTTCCTTATGCAAGGATTCACTCAGCAATTTTTGTTTGCATTTAATTCTCGAACTGATTGTAAAAATCTATTATCAGCCAGACGCTCGAATCACATTGCATTTTATGGAGATAGACATAGCAAATGCAATAAACTGCTATGATTTAAAAGGGCATTGCTGATTTATGTATAAAGCAGAAAGACAGTCACAATAGAAAACATGCTTGTTCAGGAGGGAACTACGTAAAACATCGCAAAAGCAATTTCATCTCAATCGTCTGAGGAACAAGAACTCAAATCGGTTTGCTAGCCACAAGAAAAAGTACTTAGAAAATTAACACCCAGTTTACTCAAGCTACGCAATTGAAAATAAATTCTAAATGTTAGCTTTTCTTTTTGAAGATGTTTCATGTATGCATACACACTAAAAATTTATATCACTAATGTCATTAATATATGCGTTCTATCGTTTGCCAGAACATTTTATTTTATAGGAGGGAATCATTTGTTAATTACATTTGAATTGCTTGAATAATGGAATTCCAGTTTACACCACAACAATAAATACAAGTCGGATCGAACGAAATATTGTTTTTTATACCGAAAAATAAAATGTTTTCAGCATATGCAGAATATCATTTTTTAAGTAATCAATTAACTCACTAGAATTATACATTTTTTAAATCAATGTATTTACTGGCTAATGGGATTAATTTTTCCAGAATTGTGCAAACACTTTGAAAACTCCTTACAAATCAGATAAAGTACTTTTACAAAAAGGAAATTATACAAAAAAATTTGTAAATATCGAAAGTGTAATAATATTTATCAAGAAATCATCTGCATTTCAAAAAGGCAGTCCAATTTGAATACAAAGAGGAAGTTTCAAAAGTTAGTCCAGATTTAATTTGATGCACAATTAAAATGATAATGGAGTCAGAGTCTTGGTATAAAAAATTTACAAGATACAGCCTTAGAAACAAACTCAACATATACTCTCGTGTAAGCAAAATAAGAATCTCAAAGACACATCTACTATTAAGCGAACAGTGGAATAAAAATGCTGACATTTCATTCGATCATTCTGATATATTATACCTGCGGGGCCGTTATCTGTTCTTTCATATCGACGGCATCGCTCTTAGATTTTTTCATATTTCTGTGTCTTGTTGCTGCTTTACCAGTCTTATTCTTAGATTTTTTCGACGAATTCACTGTCTGATCGTTAGTAGCGATAACAGCAGGAGCTAGCTCTTGAGGTGCGCTAGTTATTAAGCTCTTAGGATTAGGCTCATACTGTTGCTCCAGAATTTTATCAGCCACCACCTTGCAAAGTGGCCCAAACTATGAAATTATTCGGTAGTCCCTCGACAAGAATGTAAGTACATAACTATTATTTGAATAACAAAAAAAAATCGTTTTCCCATTGTGTGTAAAGCTCGAAAAACATGAGAACTCCAGGTGCGGCGATGAACTATTCGTTAGTATGTGGTAATGGATCGTGAGAATATACAAGTGAGAAGTGTTGAGGTGATAAAGAAAACTGCATCGATATCATTTAATATTAATAACTATGAGTATTAAATTACATCAAGCTTCAACATTTATCCAATTAATCACCAGATATTCCCCAAAGCACATTTTGTCAGTAGTAAAAGAGTAGTGACTGATTAACTATCGAAAAATGCATAGCAAAGTCTTGAAAATGATCAGTTGTGGATGCTGGGGCCAAGAGGAATGGTTTATCATGTGCTAAAGTACTTGTTTGTTAACATACTTCTTTCTTATTAACTGTATGTTTTCAAAATTACCAACTCAATTTTCCTCTTTAAGAGGTAAGCAAAAAAATCATTTTTGTGTTTATAGTTGTTTAAGCAAGTATGAAGCGTGTATCTTAGAAACTTTCAGGGTATTCCAATGGATAATCTGAGAATGCACAATATTTTTTTTCTAAATACGATATTGTCAAAAACAGGCAGCACATCATCTCAAGTGATTGATAAAACTAGAAAAATATGAAATTTAAAAATGAGTAGCTTAAAACTAAAAGTAACATTTTTTTTACAAAAAACAACTACCAAAAATTTCCGAGTATTTCTTCAATTTTGTACTTTTCCATAATTTTCAAGCTTGAACATATTCCATATTTTGCTAGAATATTTTTCAACAGATTTGTAGTCTGATCTAGGAAATACTGATTCGATAATTCATCGTTTTCTACGCTCATTTTTTTATGTACGAAATTAAGTTGCATTCTTTGATTATCAACTAAAACGGTCTGTACACTAAAAAAAACACTGGCTTATACTTATGTGAAAAAATGTAAAAAAATCACTCTATTTTATGTATCGTTAATCAGGTTCGCTCTGAGGGATTTTTTAAACTTCTAATAGTATGTTTAAAAACATTTACTTTTGACATGAGTTTGAGGACGCGATTTTCACAATGTTTGTCGATAATTATTGAGGATCTTGTCGAAGGACTATCTTACCTTTGCGAGTCGTTCAAAATGGAGGCGTGCTGCCTTATCGTAGAAAGGCTTCTCGAACCATACTTTTTCCTGTGCCAATGCAGTAGCAGCCATATTTTTTTATGATTTTGCGTTAAGCTGGAAGTGAATTAGCATGAATATACAAGTGTGTCGAAATCACCATTCAGTGCTATTTATTTTGAAAACAAATCATTGTGACTTATTTTCGTAAATTTTATTTTATAATAATACAAAAATATTACAACCTTGAACATATATTCTTTCTCTTTCTTGTACATAACAAGATAATGATTAATGCGATAACAACTATTATTATCATTTATTATCTATCAACTTTTAATTATTTTACTTGAAGGTCATCTTTTCCTTCCGTGAGGGAAATTTTTAATCCACTTCATTTTATGTAAAAATTTTGGTATCTTTGCTTTGAATCCACATTAAAAATGCATCAAGTATACATACTCAACCAAAACCGAATGAATAATTATGAAGTTTCAATGTCTAGCAATATGAAATCACATAAATGTGTTGCATTTCCAAATCAACAAAAGTAACTATCATATTTCTTATAATAATATGGTTATTTCGGTTAATATACTGAACGGGAAAAGCATGTTATGGAATACTAGCATATAGCTGTTCATATTCTTTTCGAAATGCAGCTGAGTGTACAGATCAAGGAGATTGAAGTGCTTTACATTTGCCAAATAAGTGCCAAATTTATTAAAAGCAATTTTGATTTCAAACCGAATCGTAAAATATTTATTTTATAAAACTTTTGGGTGATACTTTTCAAACATGATAGTTTAAGGGAAAAACTATCAGTTATTACAGCAAAAATACATGTTAATCGCTGCTATCATCACTGAAGTATTCCGATTTAATTTTCGGTCGTACCAAATTTTCAGTCTTAAGTGTTTTTAACTTATAGGTCTTAGGGAGCGAATCTCTATTTCTAACAGCTTTTTTCGTCATTTCGTTCAACTGATCTTGAATACTATTCTGACAACCTGGAGGCTGAACGCATGCGACGAATTCGTCGGCGTCAAAATATTTTATAAAAGCTTCAAGTTCATCAAAAGATGAGTGCATAGACAAACACACATAAAATCTTCTTTCAGTGCGTGGATCCCATTCAGATATCGTCGCAGACAAATCTCTGCCTTTCCATCTTAAAGCCGATGGCACGATAGTTAAAATATGCTCTGGACTAACGTTTCTACATCCTAGAAAGCCTTTTTCCCTCTTTTCCATACAAGCGTGAATAGGAGTGCTATTACCATCGTTAGTAATACATCGTTCCAGTTCAGAAATGCGAGAAAAATCCTGATAAACTCGGGACTTGACGTGAATCCGTTTTTTCAAAGAATCTTTGAGTTCCATGTACATAAATTCAGAGCCAATCAGAGCGGAACATTCCAGAATGACGACGTTACTCCGATCTCGAGCTATCCAATCACCGGCGACGCGACTTATAATAGACAAACTTTCCTGCCTGCTTGGAAAGTATTTGAAGTCCTTAGATAAAAAAGTTGTGTCTAAATAGATTTTGTTGAATTTTTTCGGCAACATAATTGTACCTGCTTGATCGTGAAGGGGCTTTAATCTCGGCAAATCTTTTGGATTTATCCGAAAGTCACCAGTGTACAAAACGGAAATGTTTTTTCGCTCAAAGATGAACATTACCGAACCTGGACAGTGTCCTGCATTTACGGAGACTACTGTGATACTTTCTTTCTGATTGTTTGCGCTATATTCCACGATTATCGGTGAGCATGGAACGACGACTTTGATATGATCGGATTGTGATTTATCGAGGTAAAATCTGCCCTCCAAAAAAAGTTTGCTCAACATTGTACAGTATAAAAACTGTTTCTTCTCTACGAGACGAGAGAAAAAATATCGGTTCAGTCCTTCCATGTGATCGGAGTGGAAGTGACTCAGAAAGAACGCGGAGGGTTGGAGATTGTTGGCGTCGAAACGATCCACCGAAATTCCCGGTATCTCCTCGACGATCCCCGGGAAAGTCGACATTCTGGCTTCTCTGCAAATTATAAATTAGGCCTTCGAATATTTTCTACTCGCACGGAGAAAATGATTATGCTACGCCAGCAAATCCTGCAATAAAATAGTAACGACATTGCGTTATTTGCTAGTTTAACAACTTTTAATGCTAATTTTAAAAACTTTTTTTTCTAGCATTTAGACAATGCTATAACTATTACAGTAAAAAATTTGTTCTGGTAGCAAAACCGTTTTCTCCGTGCGGACAAATGCAAGCCTTGTGAATGAATGGCTTTCACTGTCACTATATGTGAGCTATAATCCGTTCGTTTAGTTACTTCTTCCCCTCTCAGAAATATCTTATAATAGGTTTTGATACTATATGAAAATACTTCCTGGTAATTTGTTTAGATCCCCCCCCCCCCCTCCCCCCCCCAATAATTTAGAAGTCCTTTTTTTCTTTTTATCTTCTTCTTCTTCTTCTCTTTTCAACTACTCTCCTCAACCAGGGAAAATAGATTTTTTTGTAAAATAATGGTATATTATGATACCAGAGGGAAGTGCGTTAATTTCGCAGAGAGTGGAGTTTATTTTTAAAAATCTCTCGATGTGAAAATCATACAATTTCCTCCCTTGTGGCATACTATACTTTTATTTTGATTTTGCCAAAAAAATAACCACATTTCGTACTTACAACAACCTCTCAAGAATTGCTCGACCAATGACTAATACGCTACACAGTATGATTTTTATTACTCCTGCCAGGCAGGAATTAATGATTTTATTACCGAGGGTGTAATGAAACTGGATAGCAAATGCGTACTCCCTAGAGGTTAAAAATAAGCAATTTCATATCATAGTGTGCTTGAAACAGGCACTTCTCGCACTAGTGGCATGAAATTGTATACGATACTCGTGCGAGAAACTTTTTCTGATCTCATGTGATTACAACACTCGTCGCAAAAAAGTTTCATCGCACTAGTATCGTAATGTACATTTTACCAACCTAGGGATATTCATTTTAAAAGTAAAGAATATCATATATCCAATTTAATGTATACAATTCAATTTGAATAATTTTTAGGTGACTTCAAAGCTAAAATTTTATTATCATGTTTCACCTCATGTGAGCTGGATATGACTTGAAGTAGTAGGTTTTTAGGAGGCATTGCATAAATTGCCTAAACCCCTCTAAAGGCGATGAGTCAGTAGAAAGGGTATTTTTTTATAGTAAGGACAACTTTCTTCATCACAAAAGCAAAAACTCAAAATCATTCCCTCCCTTCAGAATCAAGTTCAAAGATTTTTTTGTAATTGGATCAATCAGTTGCGTCAAAACCAGATACACGAGATTTACACTCTGCACATGAAGCGAAAAACGCTGCTCCAAGTATTAGTCTCGACTAGGTCTCATTTTCTTTGTGATTATATTGCACCCTGTTTAAGCATAGCTTCTTTTTTAAAGGTCTTTAGAGCAGAGTTATAGGCAAATGTATAAAGTTTCGTAATAATTCTGAAATCTGAGACATGGATCTTTTTAAGTATGACCTTAAAAAAAAATTGCTTCTCTTAAATGATGGACAGTGTAACTGCAAAGAGAATTATATCTAGACAATCCTTGAAGCAATGTAGTCTGGGTCTAAAACTTAAAGTCAACACCTATCTTTTCAGCAGTATACAACATCTATCTTATCATGAACTTCTAGTTTTGCAAGAACAGGCCAAAATCTGCTCACGTCTAATGCAATTTATACACCTGATGAACAATCGACAATAAGAAATGCAATAACCTATTTCTTTGATATTTGGCAATTTTTCAATGAATTTCTATAAGCAAATATCTTGACTTTAATTCTAATAAGTTGCTTATGACCGATTCCACCGAGCTCAGACATTGGAAGTTCTGTTTCTTCAGAAAATTAAAAACAATAAATTTTCGTTATTACAAAAACATCAACAAATTTTAATATGATAAAATATAAATCTAATAAAATGTCAGAATTACTAAATCTGTCATTCTATCATCGCTATCTTAGGACACTGTCATTGTAAATACATTTTGGAATGAAGGAAATGTGTGGAATTTTATGAAAATAAAAGAAATAAATAATGAATGATTTATTAAACAAACCAATAAACAGCTAAAATTTGCAAGTAATGGGATTTTTAAATTCTATTTCCAATAAACTGAAATCAAAATAGTATAATCTAGTCTTCTAAAACCATAACGATGGAAAATCTTTTGAAAAATTAGGGTATTTGTGGATTTCTTTTTGATTACATGACTGAATCTTCTCTACGTCAACGAAAAAAGCTGCAATTCAAGGTATCGTCTAAAACCCTGAATCAAATACTAAATAGTTTTATGTTCACTGAATTGATATTTCATAACTTATAAATGAATTCCTATAAGGAAATATTTCAATTTTGATTCTGATAAAGGGCTTATTTATTTTTATTTTATATGGTTAGATGTTTGTTTGGACAATGATAACTAAGAAATGATTCACTAATCAAGAACAAAAACAAGAACTCAAAATATTTTTTGCAAAATTAGGTTATTGGTGAATTTTAGTTTTATAACATCACTGAAAATTTCTTTATGTCAATAAAAGATGCTGAAATTTAAGTTATTATCTAAAATTCTAAACCCAATGCCAAATAATGTTGTTTTCTTGGAATTAGGGGTAATTTGAATAGTGTGAAGTGTTTCAATCTCCTGTATCTCAGATTCTTGTAATAAGTCAATTTCTATCCTTATCTAACAGTAACTTAAGATTTTGCGAAAACAGGTAAAAAATGTGCTGGCCTATAATGCAATCGTAACGCCCGAAAATCGTATTCTGCCGGGAAGACCCTTTGTGCAAAATTGACGAAAACAGCTGTTTGTCAGACTGAAAGCTCGAGTTCCGGTTGAGGTTATGTAGTAGCAATGTACATGTATATACATAAATATAAATGCACGTATATATAGATGCGGTTCAATTGGAATTAGGACAGACGCCAGCGATTAAACAGTACAAAGCAATTCGATTTGTAGGCGCATAGGCTGCTGCAAATGCTATGCGAAAAGTTTGTTAAATACGCGAAAAAACCATGTGCCGTATCGATCGTTCGGCGACACGTTGACGAGAACTAGTCAATCGTTTTTGGCCGATCGGAATGGTGTGAAATAACAAATCCGACGCTCAATAGTTGCGATTTGTAGGTGAAGTAAGTTCTTAAAATACCTTTAAACGTCGAACGATCAGCAGCTACGTCCCTCGAGAGATTGTCTAGCGTCTTAGAGGACTCCTCGAAAAATCAAGCTGTACCGGATAAGTGAATCGCGCCAAGAGTGGGGAGAGAGAAGCGCAAACGCGACATCACCGAGGATTTAATTAATGATTTCTATTGGTCGAGCCGGCGACAGTGATGTAAAATGACCGTCATTTTGCGATTGTGATAATGAGGCGTCATACGACCGTCACGTGACGTCATTTTAATTTTAGATAATGTCTATGTAAAAATGACCGTCATGCAAATTTCGGTCATGTGATATGACCAGCATGACATAAATATCTACATATATAGATGTAATATGACGGTCACGACTTTTTCCGTCATTTTTTTTGTCACAACATTTCTGTATAGATGTAAAATGACGGTCACGACTTATTCCGTCATTTTTTTCGTCACAAAATTATTTTCTTGGCAGGTTTAAATTTTGAGCGGTTGCCAGTTGCACATGCGCATGTGTGATTATCGCTTTACGGTCATATTCGTCATTTTAGCATTTGTCATATGACGGTCATGTTTTGGCTTTACATCACTACCGGCGAATGGGGAGTTAACGTTCTTAACCGAAAACCTGCTGCTGAAAGGCGAATTTACGAAGAGAAGATTGAATCTTGAAATATTGAAAGCACGATCACATTTAATTTCAGATAATAGAACGATTATTCTTTTGAAATTATACGGGAATAAGTCTTTAGGATAAAACAGTTGCCGGTATCCGCAAAACGGGCATCGTTTAGCTACGGCCCTGATTACGATAACGTCAGTCGTGTTACAATAAAACCTGATCATGATCATGAAGAATATAATTTGGTTAGATGCGGAATTAACTTTCTTGACCGAAAGCTGCTGCCAAATAACGTATTGACGGAAGATTGAAGCTACAACAATTAAAAGTACGGAAACATTCAATTTTTTAATAATAAGAAAATGATACAGAGAACAAACTAGAATCATTATTTTGCAATTATATGGGAAATGAACAATCAACATTCCAAATATTTATGCCTCATATAATTTCAGAACCATCATTATTATCCTATCGAAAATTAAATCTATTTGAGCTTCGAATTGTTTCATTAAACAGTTGGCGGTATTAGCGGAACCGGAAGTTCTTCGTTACGGCCCTGGCTGCAATCATCTCTGTTGCAATGACGTCCTTGCTTTTTTCATCGAACCTGATTATGATTAGGAATAATATAATTCGATTATTATTGTCGTTCATGATAGAAAATGGAGTATTTTATTGGATGTGAAGAACAATAGATATTCGTTCAGTTATAATTAAAGAATGCAAATGAACTCACCTAAAGGTGTTTATAGACTCTACGGCTCAGCATTTACTACGGCCCTGAAGTTGTGGAACAAACATTATTCGTTTGAACATGGCGGCGCAAGGATCTCCAGCGAAAATGAAAGAGCTAAGTTTGCCGATGTCTCGGGTTAAGACAATTATGAAAAGTTCGCCGCACGTTGATACCGTTGGTCAGGATGGATTGTTTTTAGTCGCCAAAGCTGCGGTAAGTTATTTTCACGATGTTGACGCTTTTTTCTTCGGAATTATATAGGATGCACATTGGCAGCCATGTTTGCGATTTTTGCGCGGGAATTTAAGTGACGCTCGCGCTTTATTCAAATCTTGAATGCGGCAATTATTTACAATTGGGGCCTTTTTCCAATTTTTTACTTGTGACACTTTATGTTGCTGAAAGTTGTGCTTTTTTCCCAATTGGAAAAATCCGCTGAAGAAAATTAACATTTGAAATTTTACACTAGTCAAGTCAGTGCTCATTGAAGAAGTTTTTTTTGTGAAAATATTGCTCGCCCTCTTAAAACAAACATTATCTCATTTTGATCATTGGAAGATTCTTGATCGCTTGACCATCCAGATTTTGTATAGGATTAGTTGTTCGAAAGATACAGCCATATGTATCTTTAATGTTACTCTAGGATCGGATAATAACAAGTGGTTTTATCTTTAAAGCTACTAATACAATAACAATTTTGAATGGACGATCGATTAAAAACCTTTCAATATTCAAAATGAGATATTGTTTGTCATAATGAAGCTATTATTGTAGTTCGTTATTTACAAAAACTGCACAGAATAACATATCATCTGACATTTGCTTATATTGTTTAGTTTCTATTTGACCACAGCTTTATATGTCCTTTTTAATCAAACCCAGTTTAGCTACATGAGTAACTCCCCATGTCTGTTGATTGTAAAAAATATCTTGTACTTGACTGAAGTACAATGTCTTTTTTTCAAAATTTGAAGAATGCTGTAAAAATAAAACCTATCAACTGATTTAGGCCAAATGTAATCTCTAACAAGATTAAATGAATTTGTACTTTTGAAGAACTCTGTCGCAAAATAGGCAAAAAATTTCAAAAGCTAGATATTTCAATCCTTTTTTTTTTATTTGAAAAGCTATAAGATCTACATTTGTGCATACATTCTATGGAAAATTGCAACAGGCAAAGATAGGTCGATGCTTCATTTATCTACAAAACTTCAGCTCTATCAATTGTGTGATTCATTAGATAAAGTTGATTGAATTTTCAAGCCCTGCATACATATATAAATATATATACTTTTTCAAGTACTTTTCTTGATATTTTCAACAATTTTAAATGTCTTAAGAAGGACATCTTGAAATACAAAATAAACAATTCCTGAAAACAAAGCTTCCTTCATGAGGAAGCAAAATTCTGAAAGAAATTTAATATTTCTCTTGCAGAATTATTCAGCGAGCATTAAACATATAACAAAAATAGTGGGTTCACATGGTCTATGAAATAAGCTAGTCTGGCTCATTAACATTTCTAGAATTAATCCCAACAAGTCTTGGTTATTACATTTGATAAATGATTATTTTTTCCTAGACTTTTTATCACAGACATTTTGTCTTATAGACAATCGATCCAACAAAAAATTAGTTTCATGACTGATATTTCCTTGAAAACTAAAATTATTCAAAGTAAATTGGCAATATATTTGAAAAATATTAATTCGTATGTGGATCGGATAATGTTGTCGATGCCAGCTTACTTTTGATATTTTCGGTTCTTATGGTAGATTAGGTCTTTATTTTTAAAATATCAGGCGCCTTGCACCTTACAGATCAAATTTACCACCTCTTGGTAATTTTCTTCCGATCCTTTAGATTAATTGTCTGTGAGATCAATTATCCATGTGATCGATTGTCTGTGGGATATTTTTATGAGATCAAATTTCCAAAGATCAGAAGACTGTAATCATTACATATTGAATAGATGTTATGATCCTTCGACGATGCTAGCCTTTAATATTTATTTTGATGAAAGTTTGGCAAATCGTAACTCGGGTCTGAGTCGAACGATGCCGAAGATTCCGTTGTTATCGATCTTCTTGTATAGGAAAATCAATACCTTGGAATCTATATATTTTTGTCCCTGGCAATATTTTTTCACGATTAAAAATTAATTGTTAAAATATCGTCCGTGCAGATTGCTTCATCAATTTACGAATTGATGATGCAATTTGAAAGGACAAAAATATATAGATTCCAAGTGTTTGATTTTCCTATACAGGAAGATCGATAACAACGGAATCTTCGGCTTCGTTCGACTCAGACCGGAGTTACGATTTGCCAAACTTCCATCAAAATAAATATTAAAGACTGGCATCGTCGAAGCATCATAGCATCTATTCAATATATACATACTCCGCCAAAGTCAAAGAAGAATGTAATCATTACATCCCGACTTTTTATCTTTCAGGAGATGTTTATTCACCATTTAACAGAGGAGGCGTATGTGCAAGCTAATAAAGGAACGAGCATCGACTACAAACATCTCGCCGAAGTTGTTCAGACGAACGAAACCTTGGAGTTCTTAAAAGAAATAATGCCACGGAAAATAACAGTCCGGCAATTTAAGGAACTGATGGCAGCCAAGGAATCAACAAACAGTAGTTCCTCCGAAAGTTCGTCAGATTCCGACAGCGACAGTCAGTCGGATAGCGATTCGTGTTCCGACAGTGACGACAGAAAAGAAAATTCTTCCGGTAGCGAGGCAGACAATAAAGCTAATGGAAAATCCAACTCCAGCAAAAGCTCGAATTCCAGTACCAAGAGCGATTCTGATGACGATAATAAAAACTAGAATAACTAGGCTAATTAATTAACTTAAAGGTGTCGTGAATAATTTATTTCATCTAGACACGTGGCTGTAACGGATTTCATATACATTTTTTACCACCAACAAACACTTTTTATTCCTTCATTTTATACATATTCAAACAAAATACACAATTATTCTTGATGCAATTTGGAATAGGAGCCAAATTCATCCATATGAACTTCGTTCAATTTCTTGGCTAGGAAGTAAATCTCGGCGAGGGCGATTACGAGAGCGCAGATTATTCCGAGAAGCAATCTGAAACCAAAGTCTAAATTCCCCACTATTAACTCAACGCCGATGAAGCCAAAGGCGAAACCCGCGAGGACTGAAAAGATGAACTGCGCGACGGCTATCAACTGTCGATTTATTTCTTTCACTGAAAACAGAATATAATTTGTTGAATTTTGGCTGATATCTAATAAAATCTTTTATTAAATTAAAGGCATTTAATCATGCTATCAATTTTAACGTCTGCATAACAGAAAACTTTGATTTCGAGTAAATAAATGTCGAGCTTTCGATGCCAGGGTTCAAAACGTTCGGACAAATGTTTGGATAATCGTGAGTGCGTAGCGGATTTTAAAAAATTCGAGATTCTACATTTGTGAAACAAGAAAGCAAAGTGAAACCTTGCACATCGCTTTCTTATTGTTTTTTTTTTTTTTTGCTTTGTACAAAGCTTTTTCTGCGAGAATTCCAAAATCAATGTTCATGTCTATTGGTAAAGAGCTATATCTTTGATACTGTTTGATCAATTGATTTGAAAATTGTGATGATCACAATGAGCTTAGATTTGGATGTGTATGTATAGCTGGTACAAAGTTGAATCTGTTCTGTGCAACATGTGCATTTTGTACTCTTTTCTTGTCCTTCGTTTACAAATTTATTGGGTATATTCTCAATTTATCTCGCTATGGGCTGCTTCATTTATGACGATATTTTAACATTAACTTTTTATCACAAAAAAAACAAACTATTAAAAAAGCGATTTCTTACAAGTAAGAAATGCTAATCTCTGAAAAATTTGGAGAGATATTTCCATTATTGAGGCTCTGAGAGTGTCCTATAAATTTTAGTCCAATATTTCAAACTGTATAAGAGAACTGAGATAAAGCGGCCGATTAAAAAAAATCCAGGTATTACATAGATCAGGAGTATCTCTGTAATGCTTATACACAAAAGCTTAAATTTTAGCTCATTTCAATCGTAAAGAAAGTTGCAAGAACTAAAGGAACTTACAAATAAATTAATTAAACGGTTTCAACGATATAGTTATTAAAAGTACGCATTAAAATACGACCTAGGAATGTTAATATCTATAATTTCCCGAATATTCCACGAATAATTCAGAAATATTCTATAGTAATTCCTTACTTTGAAACGCAATTGTGTCTTCCGGAAGATTTTTCCGAGTGTTGTCAACGCCCTTAGTCATCGCCTCGTATTCTCGAGCGTTTTGCTGGGCCGTTAATTTTTGGATTCTTGCTTCAAGCACTGGATCCCTGGGGGTTACTTTTGGAGTAGGCAAATTGATATCGACACCTTCGAGAAATTCGTGAATGTAGATTTTGTCCTTCGCAGTTTTGCGGTATTCCTTCAAATAGCCATCGAGCCACTTAACGTCCTCAAGATTAAGTAGAACCTGTGAGCGTTTGCTTTTAGCCGAATTTTTTAGCGTTAAAATATTCGCCGGAGCTTTTTCGCTTTTCACACTCCTCGTCACGAAATCTATAAGCTTAGCCGTTGGTTTTATAGTTATACAAGGATCTTCTATCGGTTCGACAGGCATTTTATAGCCAGTTTTTTTCTTTTCACTGTAAGTTAATACTTCGACAATGCAAATGCAGACGAAAAAGGAAACGGAAAATAAAGTTACTGTAAAATTTTATGCGGAGAATTTAAGGCGCAATATGCAATTTCTTTTCTAAGTCTATGTAGAATTCTTTGAGCTCTTCTTCCTTTTCTTGAAATGTTTGATCAACCTTCTGGCACTTATAGCTCATATCATTTATGAAACCCTGCCAATCAGCTTTTCTTTTCTCGCGGTTTTCTTGTAGCTTTGCGTCCTGTAAAAAGAAGCGGTATGATAAAATTTCAGTTCCCATTTTATTTTGACTAATTCATGTAATTAACTGCTTGTGTTGCCATAATCGAGAATACAAGCTCCTGATTGTTTTTTTACTTTAAGATTTTCAGCATTTATTTGTTTATTAAATTCAAAGTTCAATGAAAAATCCAAACTTTCCTATAGAGTTTGCTCACATTTAATACAAATTGTCCTTAATCGTTAATATAATTAGCAACGAATATTGAGGTTGATATCTCAAGATTTGCAAGGTCTGAGGCATGCGCACATATTTTTTTAAGGATTTAAAACACTATATAATTTAAAATGATTTCTGGTTGTCTTGGCACATTTTGAACCTACTGGCATTGAAGAATAAATCAAAATATAATATTTTCACCATGAAAAGGACTCGTCTATCAGAAAATACAATGGAGGTGCAAATATTGGTTGTCTAGACTTAATACACCATCAATGCCTTTTTGTCTTCTGAGTATTTTTTTGAATATGCCAAGTGCAACATGAATGTTTCCTTTCTATTTTTTCTATGATAATTTATTTTTCAATATCCTAGTGGATTTTAATTGCCATTTTCCTATAATTGACGAATTAGTATTAATGGGATAGTTCCATAAACAATATAGGTGAAAGTATTGATATTGTCCACTACACATCCCATCAAATTATTGTTTCATTCTGAATAGTCTTCTGCATATTGTGAGTGCAACATCACTGTTGGCTTTCCACGCTTTTAATGGAAATTAATTTTCAACTAATTTAGTTCCAACTCAAGAATACCAATTGAATCTATTGAATTAGGATTCTCTTATAATTGACCAATTAGTATTAATGCGAAATGTCCATAAAAAGTATAGTCAAACATATTGATAAGAAATTAATTTTCCGACAATTTAGTTAGATTTAATCGGTATTCTATAATTGACCAATTATCTAATAAAATGAAAATTTTCATTAAAAAATATAGGTAGGGTAGACGTACCATTTGTGGCCACTGTACCATTAGTGGTAACACAAAAAATGTATAGATCAATTCATCATTACTTTAATCTATAGAAATTACTAAATGAGTTTATTCTACAATAATCAAAGTAAACTTAACATTGAATATTCAATGCTTAGGATGCCTTATTGCTTAATAAATTATGTTCAAAGCCGTTTACACCATTTGTGGCCACCACTGTCATTTACATGCAATAGGTATGGCCACAAATGGATCAAGTTCATGGCCACATACGGTACTAAGATGGCCACAAACGGTACTTCTACCCTAAAAGTATTGATATCCTGAATAACATACACCATCAAATTCTTGTTCTCTTCTGAGTATTCTTTCGCACATGCTAAATGCAACATCAGTGTTGGCTTTGAGGCTGGGCAGATGACAGTCTCCCAACTGTTCAGCACGCTCCAGTTGACTTTGTCCGAGTTCGGTCGAGTATTCGAGTATTTTAAACAAACGTTCCACCTCTCGATCGGCACGACGTTCCTTATCCAGTAAATGAATGTTATTTGGTTATGCAAATCGTATTTGCATATTTAACAAAATCAAATTCGTCGATATATCCTTACGGACATTTTACATAAATCCAAATTCTGTTATTTTTTTATTACCGTAGATTTGTTTGGGTGAATGGGTGAGATTACCTCGAATTCGCGTAAAAAGTACGTGATTTCACCGTGGACGAATGGTCGGTGATCAAAGAGCCTGCTCCAAATTTCTCCAGTGTCTACGAGCACAGTACATTTCACGAAGAAAAGTCAATAGAAATGTACGAGTAAATAAACAAACGTAAAAATATATTGAATTGTGATGGGTGAAAGATTCATTAATACGTAAGTTAATGGTGTCAAATGAAGTACGTTATTGTCACACCTTTTATCACTGACGCCATGTCGACGAAGCAAGTCCAATGCGCCTGTCGTACATAAACTACTTACGCCCACGCGCAACGCGATACGCATAAGTGATATTCTGTGTGTACCTTAATCAGCTGATTGCGCTCATATTGAGAGGACCACGTGATACATGAACCACGTGTACGAGCTATTGTTATTCTCCAACTCTCGTATTTTGAAGTTGCTAGAAATATTAATAAAAACTGTCGACTGAGATAATAAGTTTAACTGATAGGCAATTTAGTTAAAGAAAAAATCGGAAAATAATAGTCATTTAGATATTATAGTCGGAATATCAATTCGTCGTGGGTATGGTAAACTTCCCATTATAATATGCGAATTATTATTATTTGATTTTTAAAACTCAATTCGTAATTTAATTACACTTGTTAGAGAACAAGTGCAATTAATACACATATTTTATTAAAATAAAGAAAAATCCTGAGTAGGTGTAAGCGGGATTTTAAATCACTTATCTGTAATTGATTTTTTATGACACATATATGCACAAAAAGTTCCCTTTTTCCTGATTCCAGTGCGTGGCGAAAGTGGCGCTTTTTTGGATATGAGATAAACAGACTGGGCAAGTGCAGTTACGCAGTCGCTACTTTTTCACACGCTTTTTTTGCTCTAGTGCGCAAAAATGCGTGTATCGCATACTTTCGACACACTGCAGGCATACAAAATAGTATATTTTAATACAATAAGAGGCCAAACGAGCGTTTTGCGCACTGCGAGTCTGGAGGCCCTGTCAAATTAGGCAACCGTAGCCACAACCACTTTTCTACTGCGAAACCACCGGTTGCCTTTCGCCGCACGATTTACCGCTGAACGACTATAAAACAACCTTGGTGTTAGTTGCTGCAGTCGGAAGTGTAAAAAACACCGTTGCCAGTAACTGCGATTGCTTCGTAGTTACAACGGTAGAACCGCGGTTGGAAGCGGTTACAATGGTAGAATCGCGGTTGCCAAGCGATTACTTTCACGGCGCTTTGCGACCGTTGTTTTACGGGTTGTTTTGAGGTTCCGGTGTTCCTATAGGGTCATGTAACAGTCACATAATGTGATAACATTTCTAGAACGTTGCAAAAATATGTAACATCTACGTAATGTAGTTTCGTTACACACATTATATAACACATGGATGTTACTTGTTACCTATCAGTTACACTACGAAACATACGGGCAACATAACTCAATTGTAACACTTACGTAACGCATGTTATATAACATGGCAACATTGCTGAGTGGGAAATAATAACAAATTACACGTAAGTCACGTGTAAGTTACACGTGAGGTTACTTGTTACATTGAGTTACATAGCCGTTACGTTGCTGTTACAATACCGTGTTAACTGGGATTTGACTTCATAAGGTGAGAAATAGAGTTACACGCGTAGAACGTCCATTATTGCACCGAATGAAGTAATAGTACGATACGGCCCTAGCGGATCTGAAGAACCGAAAAGTGACCGGTTGATATGGAACAAAAAATAACTCCAAAAAAACCGCAAAAGCAACCGATTGACTGCGGGTAACCATAAAGTGACCGGAAATGAACTTAATAGTCTGTTCTATTCGGTTATTCAAAGAACTTTCAAATAACCGAAAAACAACTTTTAACAAACTGTCGGTTACTTCTGCGTTACTTTGAGGTTCGATATTGATAAAAATATTGGTTTTTTTATAGTTGCAATCCGGTTCTTTCCTGTTCCAAAGCAACAGTCGATTTTTCAGTTACATGATGGTTGTGTTACGGTAAAACAACTGGAAATAAACCTCGCTCATAATGACGGTTACTTGTACATGACCGTAAAGCAACAAAAAAAATGACGGTTGCTCGAATCCGCTAGGAGGGTGCAATAAAACTTTCTCTGAGGAGGATGAGCTTGCAGCACGAGCCGAACGCGAGTGTTGCAGTCAAACGAGTTAAGAAAATGTTTCTCGCACGAGTTTCGTATACAATTTTATTTCACTCCGCGCGAGATGCGCCTACTTCTCACATGCTTCGCTTCCCGTGCGAGAAATAACACTTCTCGCACGGAGTTGCATAAAGTACCATTTCTTATGTATTATTTTTATGTCGGAAGCGAATTGAGCAAGAGAATTGCCCAGAGTTTCCAGACCTGCGTGTAAGACCGCAATCCAAGCCACCGAACTCATTATAAAATGCACGCGATAAGTCACTCGGTAGCCCGGTCTTACATACGTAATGTATACGGTCTTACGTATGTAAGACCGTGCTCGGTAGCGATCATAACAGTCTGAAGTTGGCTCTACGTCAGAGCCATCAACGACCAATCAGAATGTTTGAAAATTTGTTTAAATTTTCGATATTACGACTTTCGATGTTCCATGTCTTTTTTGATCGAGGATTGGAGGAAAAGCGACGGCGCTCATCGACTCATATTTGGGTTATTTATACGCGCCGGTCATATGACCGTGGTAAATTAGCCGTGAAGAAGTCTGAATCGCCAAGGGTCATTGTTCAATCGACACAGAATTGTTTTTAGGTCACGAAAAATCTAATTACAGCGTTTGTCGGCTTACGATTCGAATGAAATCCGTAAATGACCATTGATAAGCACACCGACGGTAGGGGGTACGAGCATAGATAGCGGCGCGTGCCTCCTACGTCACTTTCGGTCATCTAGCTTCTTGAAATACAACACCGTTTTTTCGGAATAACTAGAAAACAAAAAAAAGAGGGGCTACTCCACCTCAAAATTTTGAAATCTATTTTGATCGAAACTGTATCAATTTGTTTTCGCATTTGTATCTTTCTTGTGATACAAAAACAAATGGAAAAACAAACTCTTTTCATTAGGAATTTTAGATATATCCACAATAAAGCATTATTTTTGGGTTTTTAGACTCTTCACAACATGAATCCAGGGGCTGTATTACAATCACAGGTCGTCCGCAGGCCAAGCTCTGTGATTGGTGCGCCGGCATTACTCCGTCCAGCACCGGGATACGCTCGAAAAAGAGCTACAGACCAAACGGTCCTTCTCAGGAAAACTAAATTTATGTAACGAAGACATCTCCTGCAATTGTTACGTAATAATACGCAAAAATCTGATGAACAACAAAGACAAAAAAAAATGTCTTATCCCCTCCATTCGATATATTTTAACGTTAGTAACAGTGTGTCGGAAAATGAAATGTTTATTTTTCGTTGAAGGGTCGACAGTTGAAATCTGTTATGCATCACAAGAATACCAAAGAAAAACAGGAAAACGTTTTACAGTTTTTTTTATACTTTTAAATAGAAGACAGTGATAATAATGCCCAGATAGAAAAACGTGCCGTCCAGTGCCGCACGCTATGTCTGCACGGTGCACTTAGATGCTTTCAAATGAGACGGCACTGTGACAGCACGGCGTCCCGATTGAGCACTGTGCCTGCACGGTATCATAACATCTTGCAGAGGCACGGCGTACTGGAACCGTGGGAGCACTGATGCAGCTTCAGCACGCCGTGCCGTCACTATGCCGACACATTTGAAAGCAACGAACGTACCGGAGCCAGCCCTAAGGTAGAAGAAGAAGAAGAAGAAGAAAGCAACGAACGGCATTGTGCCATCACGCCGTGCCGTTTCGTGGTGCCTGTGTGGTCTCACCGTGAACCTTAATGGCTATTTGGGTGAAAACTACCTATATTACAATGAAAACGAATTGATACATTTTTCGTTAGTTTTTATTATTTGGACTGTCTTGCTTCTAGTAGAAACTCTATGAGTAACTGTAAAAACTCTTTCTCTCCCTCTGTCTCTGTCTCTCGTATAGTTGCACCGCACTAAGATTGAATGACTGAACTGTCGCCCATCCATGAAAATGAAACATCTTATTTTCTAACTAACACACATATTCGCACTATCGATAAAATATATCGAGAGGGGGGGATAAATAAAATGTTTTTTGTTGTCCTCGTTGTTCGTTAGATTACATTCTTATTACATAACAATTACAAGAGATTTTTTCGTTAGATAGATTTAGTGGTCCTGAAAAGGACCGTTTGATCCATGGCTCTTTTTCGAACGTGATCCGGCGCCCCCGGATTCACGTTGGTAAAAAACTAAAAATTTAAAAATAATGCTCTTTGCTGGATATATCTAAAATTCCTAATGAAAAGCGTCTGGTTTCCATTTATTTTTGTATCACGAAGAAGATACAAATGCGAAAACAAATTGATACCTTTTTCATTAGTTTTCATTATTTCAACTGTCTTACTTCTAGTTGAAACTATATGAGAAACTTTTTTTGTTTTTTGGTTCTTCCGAACAAACGGTTTTGATTTTCAAGGAGCCATTAGTTTAACCCATTTCTGCCATACTTCCGAACATTCCTTAAAGTTTGAGCTTTGTCTACCGATTAGTTTCGATAAAAATAGATTTTAAAATCTTGAGGTGGGAAAGCCCCTCTTTTTGTCGTTCTTTAGTTATTCTCAAAAAACAGTGTTGTATTTCAAGAATCCAGATGACCGAAAGTGACGTCCCTATCGGATCACCGCAGCCTCAAAACAACCCGTAAAACGACGGTAGCAAAACGCCGTGGAAGTAACCGCTTAGCAACCGCGATTCTACCATTGTAACCGATTGGCGACCACGGTTCTACCGCGAATCTACCGTTGTTACTGCGAAGCAATCCCGTTTCTGCCAACGGTGTTTTTTACACTTCCGACTGCAGCAACGAAAACCATCCACAAAACAACCGTCTTTCCACCTACACCAGGGTGGTTTTACAGTCGTTCAGTGGTGAATGGTGCGGCCAAAGGCAACCGGTGGTTTCGCGGTAGAAAAGTGGTTGTCGCTACGATTGCCTAATCTGACAGGGGTAGGAGGCACGCGCCGCTATCTATGCTGTACCCCCTACCGTGGGTGTGCTTATGGTCATTTACGGATTTCATTCGAATCATTAACCGACAAACGCTGCAATTGGATTTTTCGTGACCTACAAACAATTTTGTGTCGATTGAACAATGACTCTTGGCGATTCTTACTTCTTCACGACTAATTTACCACGGTTATATGACCAGCGCGTAAAAATGACCGAAATAGGTTTTTTCGCTATTTCGATCGAATAACGATCCGACAAATACAATAATTGAATTATTTATGACCTACAAACGATTCCGCGTCGATTTGCCACCTTGGATTTGCTGAGAAGAGAAAAACAAAAAAAAATCGACTAACTTTACGTAAATTTTAATTTTTGATAATTAAGACTAATTATTATCCGAAAAACGTTTCAATTAATCTAACAATCACCTACAAACAACCAACAAACGATCTAAAAAAAAAAATTTTTTAAGTTAAAGTTTGTCGGCTAAGTTCACGGAGCTGGCAAAAAGGCCTGGAAATGAATCGATATAAATAGTAAAAAGAATGGCAACAACGCCTTTAACTTCGCCGCCTCGTTTTCATAACCCGAGTCAGAATGGTTGATAAAACTACGATCCGCTAACGCTAACGCGCTAACTATATTAATGTAAATCGGGCATGAGGGTAATATTACCGGAATAACCGGAGAAAACAAATAACCATTAAAATTGCTACAGTGATGAGATTAATGACCGACAAGTTAACTATAAATTGACTAATCTCGATTAGCGCATACGTCAATATTACTTTTTCTAGACTATAGAAATGGAAAAAAATTGATAATTCGTACATTTCAGTAGAGGGAATGTACGAAAATACAGTTGAGTGTCCATCGTTTTTGCACACACCCGATGTTTTTCAGAACAAAGTTGTCGCGAATAGACTGCGCTCCGAGCGAATTCCCTCCTATCGTGAGATTTTTTATCACTAAGTTATTTATCTCTTTGAACTCAAGAGTTTTTCTTTAATTCGCATGAAGTTCGACGGGCTCACATTCGTGTTGTGACAAATTCGAAGCATCTGTCAACCATGTAATTGCTTCGATTAGGGCGGAACAGGAGTGGGGTACAAAATTCATATAAAAAAAAAAATCTCCGGCGTCGAGGGATCATAACAACAATTGCCAAGGTTGGGATCGTACTACGTTAATTCTGTCATTCTGTGTCAAACAGACAGAGCTGACAGTGAGATCACAATTAATAATACGCGGCTTTTGTTATAATCAATTGAATCGAGCCGAATTAAAGCAAAAAATTAATAATTACGGTTTTACTCGCTTCATTGTGACATTCACTATCATGCATTAATCTTGTAACTTAATTCACGGAATTACAAGCTCTTCTTCGGTTTATCGTTGGATAAATTCGCTAATATTTGACGTCTTTTAATAGTCGTTTTGTATTTGCTCTCCTAATTAACCCTTTTGCTTCAGCATCTGATTGTATGAGAGTGGAGCCTCAATTTTTTTTCACTCTTGTGTACATATATATATGTATATATTGTATTATCTTAGATTAAAGTTTAATGTTGAGGCTGTTGATAATTTTAGCTAGTGCGATTGTGGAGTTTATCGATATTCACATTATCATCAGACAATATATCCCTGGAATGTTTTATGACATTTGATATACGCAGGAATTTATATTATAAAACTTGTTGTACAAAGTTATTAATATTGTGGATTGTAAGAAGAAGACATTGAAATTTTTATGTCAGCGAACTGAAAAATTCTTCAATCCTCATTTAACGTCTAACAACCTCTGAGCTAAACTAAAACAATATTGAACACATTACTGTTTCAAGGTATGTGACTGTTTCTGGTCAAGTGATTAATTTTTTTTTTGTTTTTGCAAAACATATCTTGGGTCTGAGACAGTTATCGCTAGATTCAAAACCGGTGAAATCGCAGCGCAATTTAAATTTCATAAATGTGAATCTTTACAAACATCGACTGTAGCTGCTTAATTAGTTAAAATTAATTAATATTGAACACATTCATATTATAATTGTGATATGCAATACTTTTTGTTTTTATTGTTTTTACTTTGGTTGATAATAATAACTTTTGGGACTAAACATTTATAATTGGGTCCAATGTGCATATATAATTTGCTGTATATATCGGAGAAACCTAAATATGGTTTGTATCAAATCATATTTTGGTTTTACAGGAATAAACAAAAATAATAACTATAAGATAAGCATTATATAATAAAATGTAATCCTTGAAAATATAGAGATTAATGCATTTTTTCAAAATGTAAGTTAAATATGATTGCCAATTTTTCAAAAAATTTCAGATATTGTACAGGAAGTACACTGAACTGCAGAAATGGCACTCAGCGGACAACTTGCCATCGTTCAATCCAAATTCACATCTGGAGAGAATGTGATTATTGTATCCTTTGCTGCAACAATCTATTGAATACAGTGTTTAAACAATAGAACATGCATAAACTCGGGAAATAGATTTACTGTTCAATTATGGTATAAAATTGTTGTCATTTTACATAAAAGTTGAAGCAAATTATTCATTAATATGGTCCTTGAAAGGGGGGGGGGGTGTTTTTTTTTTTTTTTTTTTTTTTTTTTTTTTTTTTTTTTTTTTCTTCTTCTTCAAATTTCTGTTGTGCTGGCCCTCAGATTGGTTTGAAATAAATAAAAAACAATCCTCAATTTTTTCCAAATTTTTTTTCATATTTAACCCACCCCTGTTTTTAGCAGTCAATATTTTAATGCAGGACTATTCATTGATAAAAATCTGAAATTGACACAAATTACGCTAGGAACATATCACTATACTGAAAAAATCACCTACCCTCCACCCTTAATTTTGTGACAGTTTTTTGGCTACTAAGAAAAATTAAGGTTGAAATTTTTTCATTTAAATACACATGCCTATCAGTTTTAAGCAATCAATATTATGTGTGATAGCTTTTTTTTTTTAATTTTGTATATTCAGACCTAAGGTTTTTTTTTTACAAAACTCTGTTATGAAAAATATCACATGTGATGTTTTACAATTTTTTTTCAACTGCAAAAACCACATATCTTTTTAGTCTAAGATTATTATCAATCCACTCTCCCAAGTTTAATTTAATATTCAAGAACAGGTCTTTGTCTAACAATGACGAATTAAAAGAAATAATAAGCTAAGATCAGATTTAACATTGCACTTGAATATTAAATTCAGTATACCAGTTTATGCATAAAAACTTCCAGTACAGTTAATTAATGGTACAGTAATTTTTGTTTTCATCATACCTGCGCGGGAAGTTTGACTTTCCGCCCTACGGGCTTTACGTAATTCGAAGTTTCCGCTGCAGATATGGTGAATACTAGTATACTCCACTTGGGAGTGGAAGTAGACTATACCGAACCGCGCGTTCATCGCCTTCGGCTCTGGTAGTAATCTTACACGCGGTTGAACATAGTCTACTTTCCCTCCCTAGTGACGTAATTTTTTATTATTTTTTTGCAATATTTTATCAATATACTATAATCAATCAAATATATTAAAACTTTGGTATGAAACCTTGACACAGCAAAAGGCAATGGAAGCATCATTGATGCAGGGTCACATTAAATCACGAAGACTCCTGGCACTGCTAAACAAAGGAAATACAAATGCACTTGTTATTTTACTCACATCTAGGAATCCACCGCAAGTTTACAGTGACTTGACCATTGAGAGAGTTATTCCAATAGATCAGGACTTCAATTGTGACATAGGTTGGCAAGAATATTTCCCATGGGTTTTTAACAAAATACTTATTCATTATTTCAAGCATTCTCCATTAAGTGGGCCACATTTTTCCGAATCCTTTCAGTTCTTGCTCATACTTTGCTTATTCTTCATACTAATTAAGTACACTTTTTTATAATTTTCGAGATTTTTAACTCACCTTTCATGGAGAATACTTTTTTTCAATCGACGTGTCTCAAAAATCGGAGGTTTATTTATCCTAATGGTGCTCGTATTTGCTTAAATAACTTATAGAGTATCTAAAAAATCCTAATTCGATATGTGTAATTTTACCAGAAACAGCTACTGAACAACAAGATGGTCTAGACGTTCACTTGAGTGTTTCCTCAAGGAAACTTCGTCTGGTCTTCGAAATGCGTCCTGGAGTCGAAACCGGCGCTATTGTTTCGGAAATATTTCGAGCAATCGAAGGTAACTCGAATAATGTTCAATCCTCGAAGAACAGGGGAAACTACTGACTTTTTCTAAAATTATGGCAATTTATTTGAGAAATAATTCATTTCCGTTGTTAATAAAAATTTTCAAATTAAGCATCACATTGTGGGCAAAATGCAGCGATTTCCATATATATTTAGAATATTTTGAATATATTTACATTCAGAGAAACCTCTTTTTCTGTCGAGAAAAAGGAGAATACCTCTTCACAGCGTACGGAAAAATGCTGAAGAAGTAACTTCTGAGCTTGTTAAAAAACACCCGCAATATTTTTAAAAACTTAACGGAACTTTTCAGTGAAATGATTTTGTTAAGCCCATATTACTAGGTGCATATATCATAATTTCTTACGATTTTATCCTATAAGGAAGGAATTTTTTAAACCACAGTATACCAAAAAAACAAGAGCTCAGCAACAGATTACCTCTGGATTAAAAAACTAACGGGAAGTACCCGGAATTTAGATTCCGCAGCTGGTGATGTACGCGATTCATCCGATCCTGTAAGTATTTTACGCATTTTTTTCATAACTCATGATTTCTAAAACAGGCAGTCCTGGTTTGCATGAATAAGCAATATAACCATTTATTTAGCTGGTCGAGTTGGAGAGTCCCGATTTGGTGGTTCCACGGCGTAACATTGCGAGTGGAAAAACACCAGTCGCAGCCAGAGAATCCGTAGTTCGGTATCATATGGCCTGTAAAGAGGATGATTACACATACACGGAAAAATTAAGGTTATTATTTTTTTTAATTCGTAAAGTAGAACCTTGCGAATTGCTTCCTTATTATTTTTGCCTCTCAAGAAGCAACAAATGCAAATATGAAAGTATGTTGATAAATTTTTATTTCCTCATAGAGAAGGCTTTTTAGAAAGCAAAAAGAAGATATCAAAGAAGCGATTTCTTTGTCACTTTTCCTAAAATGACGAAAAAATTAAAGCTTTACGCATATGCTCGAAGAATTATTTTAATGCTTGTTTTGTGTTACTTTAGAATATTTGTTGGAACATGGAATGTTAATGGACAACCGCCCAATGGAATTACTGTCGAAGAATGGTTGAGCGACGATCAAGAGCCTCCCGATTTATACGCTGTCGGATTCCAGGAATTAGACTTGAGCAAAGAAGCTTTCTTGTTTAACGATACACCTCGCGAAGAGGAATGGCGGTAATTATCGTCTTCAAAAAATCAACCTTTATTTTTTCATGACCAGCAATATTTCGCTTTCTTATAGAGGAAGCTTTGTGTTCGCGAATTTTTTTGTTCAGATTTTCATGTTAGGACACTCAGAATGGTCCAAAACGTCGAGAAAAGTGGTTTAGAATAAGTCTTTGTACGTCTTATACGCACGATAAATGTTGTAATTTTCTATGTATATTCGTCAAATGACGCAAATTGATGGAAAATTTTAATTTTTACAGCATTTTGAAAATTTGGAAAAAAATCATGTTCGCACTATAACTTTTGCAAATCAAGAGATATCAGGCTGAAATTTTGTACGTTAATGGACTACCATCAAAGCATTATGTGTAAAAAATTTTACGACAATCGGTAAAGTGGTTGTGATTATATTGAAAATTTAGTTTTTGTCAATTTCCGGAAATACTTCAACTCCTGTAAATGCTGAGATTTTCAGCTGAGTTTTTCGTCATGATTTCACGATCATTGATTATCAATGATGAATTTAGTTAAATGAACTGTCGATATGTCGATAAATTTCGATTATGGTGAATAAAAAAGAAAACAAAAATTTCCACATTTTTTTCCGAATTATATAAAATGTTGTACACATATGGACTATCATAGATAAAGATTTGAGTGAAAATTTGACGCCGATTTGTCGAGTGGTCGAGATTTTATAGCATTTTTAATTTAAAAAAAATCTCGTTCGCGGGTTTGCTTGTGCATATTAAGAGGTACCGACTCCGAATTTGGTTAACATTTTGTACTACCCCATTGAACAATCTTTGGGTAGACCAAAGTAAAACCCTGCAAATTTCTCCCTCAAGACTTTTTGTAGACTTGCTTTTACTTTCAATATTTTCATTAACTTGTCGTTTGTTCTTCGATTTTTGTTAGTTTAAATCAATTATTATCATATACAAGTATTTATTAATTTATTATTTATGCAGACAAGTGGTTAAAAAATCGCTGCATCCAAAAGGTACATACCACCAAGTGGCAATCGTAAGATTGGTAGGCATGATGCTTATCATATTTGCCGAAGAGGCACATCTGTCTTTTATCAAAACTGTTTCAATGGACACAGTTGGAACGGGGATTATGGGAAAAATGGTACGTATAACTTTGAAGTTCGAAGTATCTATTTCTTAAAATTCTCTACGAGATTTCTCAATATTTCGTATTCCGGCCAAATTTTCTACTCTATTGCTTGGACTGTTCATGCTATTTTTTAAATATTCTACTCAATTTCAATACACCACTAATTTTTTTTAAATCTTCTACTTTTTTGAAATTTCCCACTTGGTTTCTTTAAATTCCCTACTATATAATCGATCGCCACTATTTAGGAGAGTATTTTAAAGAAACGATGAACATGTATTCGGTTGTTTTTTAAAACGTAGCGCGGCCGTTTCTAACAGTTGTTTCGATTACAGTGAACCTTCCATCACTGCAAAATACAATTCCAATAATGACATAAATCCTTTTTAGGGAAATAAAGGAGGTGTTGCTGTTAGCATGACCGTGCATAATACGACGATATGCTTCGTTAATGCTCATTTAGCAGCACATTGCGAAGAATACGACAGGCGGAATCAGGACTACGCTGATATTTGTGCCAGGCTTTCCTTCACAAAGTACATGCCACCTAAGCATTTTAAGGATCACGAGTATGTGCTCTGCATTATATTGCCAACAAATATTCCACAATTTTGTAGAAAATTGTGCTATTTTCTGTCGATACTTTACTAATTCACTGTTTAATTATTAATGCAACTAGTCAAATTTATTGGCTGGGCGATTTAAATTACCGAATTACCGAGATGGACGCGACGATCGCAAAAAATCATATTATGGCAGGAAATTACGAGCAGGTTCTCATGCTCGATCAACTGTGTCAACAGCGCCAACTTGGAAGAGTTTTTCAGGGTTTTCACGAAGCGAAAATTAATTTTAAACCGACTTACAAGTACGATCCTGGAACGGATAATTGGGATTCCAGGTCCGTTACATCTTACATTATAAACAAAATATTAAAGGAAAAATGGAAAGTCACATAAGCCTTCACTCACTTGCTCAGTTACTGGCATCTTAAGAAACAGAGTAATGACTAAACTGTGTGTACACATTATCTTACGTTATAACATTTTATGGAGAATTTTGGCAATAGTTTGCTCAGAGAAATTTTCGCGGTTTCTTTTTTGGAGGACTTTTTTTTCATTTAGCAAATTTATGGAAAATAAAATATCGCGACTCGAAGATACGTGTTCCATTCACCAATTTCCCATTTGAACTGGAAAATGAACAAGCGTTCGTAAAAACAGAATTAAAAAAATGACTTCCAAAAAGATACGAATCATAATTCTCATTGGTATTTGTCCGTATATTCATTGCTGTACATTTTTTGAAGATTTTAAGGTCGTATTTCAATAAATATTGTTGTCACTGATACTATTAAACTAATTAATTTGAAACGTTCTCTGGTTTTAGCGACTGTCTCAGTTCATTTCAATCGTGAAGCCAAAGATATATGAAAACATAGATAAATCATTGTCTGAGTTTGAGAAATTTACATCGTTTTTTTTTCTTTTCACATAAAAAACTCAAATTCACCTAATTTTCGGTTTCCTAAAAAAGTTGCTTTCCTTGAAATGCAACCTCTACATGTCAGTCTTAATCTTAAAATACTAGCAGCTGAACTAGTAAAACTGAGTAAATGATTATCTATTTGTTTCCCGTTTCATTTTATAATTGAATACAAAGCGATAAACGGATTTATGATTCAGTGAAAAAGGTCGAGCTCCTGCTTGGTGCGATCGTGTTCTGTGGAAAGGCGATGCAATCGAGGCAGTTGATTACAGAAGTCATCCTGTGCTCAAGATTTCTGATCACAAACCTGTCAGTGCCATATTTAATTCGCAAGTAAGTATTTATACAAATCCTTCTAACGTAAAAAATTGCCATATCAATAAAAAAAACATTGTAATTATTTTTAGGTAAGAGTCATAGACGTAGCAAAGTATCGTAAGATTCATGAAGAAGTAATGAAAAAGCTGGACAAATTGGAGAACGAATTTTTACCACAAGTTATGGTAGATACGACTGAGATTATATTTGATGTGCTGAAGTTTTTGGAGCCCAGTGGCAAAGAGCTTATTATCGCAAATACCGGTCAGGTTAGTGCAATCTGTAAATTTACCGATAAGAGATTTTTTAACTGATAACGTGTGATCGTGAAGTAAAGTCGCCAGTAAATGAACAGTTAAGAAAAGTGATTTGTTTATCATGGGTTCTTGTAAAATATGTTTTTGGATTGTTGCTGAAAATTTTAACTCACGTCCAGAATGTCCAATTATCTGATGCGACTAAAAAAATATCGTGTTTTTATGGATTATATAAACAAATAAATACTACACAGGAAAAATCCAAAAACATCAGAACATTAACAGGCCCATCTAATCTACACCTTTAGTTGAAAATTTGCTTTTGAGAAGAAAAAAAATAGTCGAATAAGAAGTTGAATGTTCAGTTATTTCGTCAAAATTTTACATCAACTCTCATAGAACTGATGTTCATTCACTGTTTACTGTTCAATTACTGATGCTTTCGCCCATAATGATAATAATACGAATTTGTGTAACGAATTTCTGGTTGAATGAGCAGAGAGAAAAATGGTAATTTATTCAATAATGATCCGTTGCTCCGAGAGGGTTCATTTCATAGTTTAAGATAATTTTCCGTACTTCTCTTTCTCTGTCTGGTTTTTTCTCTACGTAAATTCGTAAGGTAATGCACCTGACAATTCAGTCACTTATTTTTCGACCCTCTTCGATCTGCGCCCAAATTGTTTACAAGGAAGCATCTTTAATATGCACTCTATGTGAATTTTTTCAGATGTCTGTAAACAATATTTCGGAAAATGCCTTTCTCCAGTGCAAATATCTCGGAAATTTGACGGAAAAAAAGTCTTAGGTTAAGAAAAAAGTTTAGGATAATTGTCACGTTTCGTTCGTACAATTTTTTACCGAAAAACGGAGTCATTATTTTTTTATTCATAAACGGATTTTTTTTTCACCCAAAAAAATTACAGCGTATTCCTGAATGAGTGCTGATATGTCAAAAAAATTGCCAAGGTGCCACCGATGATTTTCCTGGTATAAAAAAATGTATTTGTATACATTTTTTTATATTTCGAAATATTTCGATATATTTCAAAAAACGGGAAGATTATTATTTTTTAAAGTAAACACGGTTTTTTTTTTTTTTTTTTGTCGACTAACAGAGTATGTCCTGCATAACTGTCGATATTGCAAACAAATGATTAGAGTGGCACTGATCGAGGTTCCGGTAAAAACAAAAATTATTCGTGTCGAAGTTTTAAAAAACGGAAGAGTTTTATTTTTTTAACGCAAACCGCGATCCGTGCTGTTCTGATTTTTTTTGCGATATTGACAGACATGCAGAAATGCCCTGTAATTTTATTAGCTAGAAAATTAGCTTTTTCAAGTTTGAAAAATAATGATTTCCCCGTTTTTCGGAAGTTTCACATAAATACTTGTTTTTATACCCGAACTTCGATCGGTGCCACTCTGGCGATTTTTTTGGGATATCAACAATCATGCAGGAATACTCTGTAATTGTTTCAATCGAAATAAAATATCTGTTTTTTAATAGAAAGAAAAACGATTCCTCTGTTTTTCCGAAAAACTAATATTCACCGCAATGTGACAATCATTTCAAACTTTTATGTGCGGACATTTTTGTTCAGCAACTTTAAGTTTCGGAAATATTTTTACTTGAAAAAAAAAAATGGCATTTTCTGAAATATTCTTCTCAAAAATCTAAAAAAATGTATATAGAGTGTCTTTCAGTGGTACTTTGATATTTCCAATTATGGAACAGATCGAAGAAGATTGAAAAAAAATTACTGAATCAAGAGAATGTTTCATGTACTCTTTTTTTTTTGTGCTCAGCTCCTTAGAGGACTTAATACCTCAGGACCCTCAATAAAAAATCTATAAAAAATCTTAATCTGAATCTAAACAATAACTTTCAGGTACCGGTTCAGTTTGAATTTATAAAGAAATTAGACGACACGAGTTACTGTAAAGACTGGCTTCACATAGAACCATTTACTGGTTTTATAAAACCAGGTAAATATCGATGATGCATTGAATACACGCGATCAACTGACTCTTGACAATTCACATGTATTTTTATTCTGATTAGGTGAAAAATGCGACATCAAACTAGAAGTATATGTTGACAAAAGATCAGCGTGCAAACTAAATTCGGGCGAAGACAAGCTCTATGACATTTTAGTGTTGCATCTTGAGGGTGGCAAAGATATCTTTATAACGGTCACAGGTACAATCCACCGAATATGAATTGCCGCTAGAGAAGAGTGGATAATATCGGCTACTCTAATTTCGCTCCAACGAACAACAATTTGAGCAAAAAATCGGTTGCATTTTTTTTCTGATATTAAATGGTAATGTCCTTTATGCTAGGTGGCCGATGTTCGCCCACTCTCCTCTACTTTTTTTATTCCTATTTGTGAAAAATGTGTATTTCGTAAATAAATGAGAAAATAAACATTTCTAAATAAAGGTACTTATGAAAGAAGTTGCTTCGGCTCCTCCATGGAAGCTCTGGTGCATATTGCAGTTCCCATAAGAGAAATTCCAGTCGGCAGAATCATAGAGCTCGTGAGTATTACACTATTTATCGTATGGTTTTCTTAACATTTTACATACGGCTTTGAACATCGCAGATCAACAACTTCCATCAATGTTCCTTAACACAATATCACCCACTTTACTTCAATCTATTTTCTTTCTCTCCTTCGTTTCATAACTGTTAACCATTGACATTTCAATGAAAACTTAATTTGAAATACAATTCTGTCAATTGAGTGTTTTTTTCGCCATTGCAGATGTAAACTGTAATTGGTTATATTAAAAGTACTACTGAAAGACACTCGATGTAAAGTTTTCGGGCTTTCATTTTATCCAACTTTTTAGGAAAGACGTTTTTTCATTAACATATCTCGTAAACTTGAAGTTACTGAAAAAAATGTCTTCACATAAAAGTAGTTGTTGTTTATTAGCTTTCGAACGAAACATTTTAAATAATTTTCACGTTACGTCAACACAGATTTTTTAACCGACAAACGGGAGTGTTAATCTTAAAGAATTCAAAACCAGAAATTTTATTCAATTTCCTAGAACTTGAGAAATAAGTTTTCTTGGGAAAAGGAGTAGAAAAGCGCAGAAAGAATATTTGCCAAAAAATAGCACGCCTTTCATAGTTTTCGGTAATGATAATAGGACGTTAATAATTGTAGGAAAACAACAAGAACCCTGCGCAAGAACCGTATTCAGTGCCGAAAGAAGTCTGGTTCTTGGTTGACCGCTTATATCGCCATGGTATAAAAACCGCCGGACTTTTCGAGACTCCAGGATTACACAGTGAAATTATAGCTATACGAGATTGGCTGGACACTGGTAGCCTAGATCCAATGCGTATCCTTTGCATATTTTTCGATATCACTATTTTTTAAGTGGAAAAAATTGAACAAAAAAAAATCTGACAAATTTTTGACATTTTTTTGTGGCCTATGAATTTTTATATTTCCGATATAACTTTTAGAATTAATATTTTTTTAAATCTACGTGTTACACTACGAACCGAATAATGACCGTCAAGAAATCTGATAAAGTCTGTAAAATGTCACTAGTAATGAGTACAATTTATCCTTGACAAATAAAATTTAGCTGGAGGTGTTCATTCGGTGGCAGAATCATTACTTCTGCTTCTGGAATCAACATCGGAACCATTAGTACCTTACAACCTTCACAATGTTTGTCTATCTGCAGCCACGAATTATCTGCAGTGTAAACAGGTATACAAATTCCTCTTACATTAACCATTTTCGAATTTAATGGAAATATTTCCTTGGAATGATGTTTCTCTGTAAGATTTGCAAAAAATATTGGCACTTTAATTGATTTTCTCAGTTTTTTCGCACTTACTCGACAATATCTAACTTTTTGGTGCATATTGACTGACTATTTTTAAAATATCTTATTGTAACGGACGATTATTTTTTTTTAAATTATGAAAGTCCCCGATTTCCCTATTTATATAATTTTTAATATATTTTTGAAGAATTGACCAAAGAGTTTAACTGATGATAACACTCGAACAAATTTGCGAAAATCTTCATGTGTACTTTTTTTTCTACGATTTAAATGAGTTAAAAGGACTTAGATGCATCGTGTTTTCGGAAAATAAGAGAAAATGAAATTCTCTCCAGTTGCAAAAACTAAATTAATAAAAACGACTTGAAAAGATCGGCGACAAAACCGTATTAATTTGAAAAAATCTGCTTGTAACGTGGATTAGACGACGAGGAAAACATGCATGCGCAATATGAAAAAGTATTTTAGTTGCAAAAGTCAGCAGTTAATGACGATCAGACACTAATGAGAAAAATTGATGATAACTGAAGGATACTGATCCTGAATTTTGCAGAAAATTGAAAAAAATTCTTCGATAAATTATGTACGTTGAAGATTATGCCGAGAAATATTGCCGAGGCAGAGATATTCAATAAATAGTACAGACAACCAGGAAAAACTGTTGAAAGCTCTGTGAAAATTAAAATGATCGATAAAATATTTTCGGCCCGTGGGAAATATAGTTGCTACTGATGATTTACGTAATAATTGCATTGACTGATTATTTGAACAGATTGTGATGCAACTACCAGAGATTAGAAGGAACGTATTCCTGTACATTTGCGCATTCCTCCAAGAATTATTGAACCACGCCCAAGATAATGGATTGGATGCGAAGACTCTAGGTGAGTTATGATTACGCAAATTGTAAAAGTAATTATTTGTGTTCCTATACATCTCTGATAATTTATTCAACTTATTTTATGGATTCATTAAGCTTGTTTTCGATTTTCGATAATTGTGCAGTTCGCACAATTCGTATTGCGAATCACCCGCGAGAAATGTCTGCATTATTCAAATTTTTTCCAAGTACTGTACCTACATTTTGACAAAAGAGAAAGGTTCAAACGTGTTTAAAAAAAATATTCTAAAAATCAATCGTTTTTTCGAACACGTTCGAACATCCAATTTTCGATTTTTTCAAACATGTAGGTTTATGTTATTAGAAAAAATCACAATAATATATATATTTTTTGAGGTGATTTTGAAAATCGAAATCAAGGATATGTTTAGCGGATTACACCTTAACAAATGCATGAAATAAGTTGAAAGAATGACCAGAGATCTATGAAAAGATGAATAAATTATTGTCAGAGTTTGGGAAATTTCCTTATCTTTTTTATCTTATTAATATCCTTGTCTTATTTTTGTAATTCTGAAAAATCACCTCATTTTCGGTTTCCTAAAATATTAACTCCCCTTAATACTGCGTCAATGTTTGAAGAATACTGGCTATGTTTTAGCGACTCTTTCGGGATCCATATTCCTACGAGATCCACCGCGATGCAGAGAAGAGCGAAGTCAGAGAAGCCGCGCGACACAAGCGATGTTCGATAGGAAAAAGGCAGCTTTTGTCTATCATTTTTTGGTCAATGACCAGAGCGACTTCTTAAGCCGATAGGGTCGCGCAGCTTTAGTATTAATTTGTTGTCACATGGGCCGATGCGACGTAGAGGAAGTCGAACAACGTGTGTATGAAGATCATGCAGTTTATTCGCGCGCGCGCGTGTAAACTCTGCGAGTCAGCGTTGAAATTTCCAACGGGAACTGCCCAAATACTGTAGCGTAATCGTAAGTAGAAAAATCAAGCAATTTAATTGTTTCTTTTAATGTAAAACAAAAAAGAAAACAAATGAATTGCGCATAGTAATAAGAATCATAAAAGAATATGCTGGATTAGATTAAAATCGTGCTTAGTCGAAACGAACAAGTGATCCACGCGACTTTTTTCTCAGCGCTTCTTTATATTTAGAATGAGAAAAAAAATTCGTATATTCGCTTAGGTATTTCGCTTGGAATTAAGAAGTTACAACACCCTAAGATCATCGCTGAAATATAAATCTGTGTTTACGAGAGAATTCGCATTCCTTTCTTACTCGATCAGTTTGTTTATTTATTTTGTTAATAATGTGATATTAACTCTAGGATTGCACACGCATTTTTTGCTACTTTAGGGGGAATATATATGTTGAGGTTGTATTTTAATGGATACGTTTTTATATTGATACTAGTCTATTCATTTATTTGGAACTTTTTCTGATTTTCGCAAGTCTCTTGACTATCAAAATGTTGAGGTTTAAGCCTGCAAAAAAGTCATTTAAGTGTATACAATTTTGTCAATCATGGGAAACATATTAAACAATGATTTTTTTCGTATTGAAATTCACAACTTTGAAGACAATCTAGCAGATTCCAATTTTCTATGAAGTATCTTGAAGATCAAACGTAAAATTACATGAGAATATAAAAAGATGTATTTTATGATCGAAAATTTGGCAGATTCTCGCAGACCTGAACCGTGTATTTCTAGAGTTAATGATGTTTTACTTCTTCATAGAGGTTTTTTATTTAGAATTTCCCTAAAGTGTTGGTAAAATATCCCATTTTCTTAAACGGTAAACAGAATAAAGTTTTTCATAGAAATTCACCACAAAATATCACGGAAATCGAAGTAAGAGAAGTGATGGGTTATTATGTTCTTCAATACCCATTATCAATGATTTTTTGGTTATAGGTTTTTTTAAATCTAATCAAAGTGATGAAACTTTTTTTTTCGTTCTGATGAAATAGCTTTATAATTACTCATTCATAAGGTTCAAGTCCTAAAAAAAAAGTATACATTACATTATTATTCAAATAAGTAAAAAAAATATAGAGGGTTCGAAAGTAATGTTTCAGAGTTTTCGCTGCTTTACTACTGTATATATATTTTTGAATATTGCTTTGCACATTTTTCGTATACGATTTCGAATTCACAAACAAAATCTTTTTATTATGGATTATGAAATATGAATATTATTATTATTTATTATTTATTTTTTTTGCCATAGTTATTAAAAATGGCGAAATATTCATCATTTATGTAACTTATGTCTTTTGGGTGTACCAATTTTTTTTACAGAAAATTCATTCTAAATGTCAACGGTAAACCTTAAACTTTAACCTTCAAAACTTATACTAAAAATGTGTGAAAAGAAAGGATTAGAGAATATTTCGGGGCTTAACAGTAAAAATTCTGCAAAAATGAGAAATTTTGCAATCTTGAGGGTGATGTATCCTCTTAAGCATCTTCTGTGGAGGTGTAAAATTTATTTCTGCACATCAATATTCGTATAATAATGCCGTAGATATTTAATTGTGTGAACCTAGTGCAGTTCTTAATCTCATTTCTGGAGATTAATTATAAAATATGCTTGGGACTATCTATGCTTTTGATAACCGCGATAAGTGAGGTAAAACTAATGCGTATACTCAATGAGTCTCAGCGGAGTTGTAAGCTCCACAACTCCACGAAATGTGTCCTTGTAATTTGATAATTATCATTTCCTAATTTTAAAAAACTGCAGTACTTATGAAAACATGTTAAAAGTTTTAAACAACTGCGATGAAAAAGGCATTTTTAATAGAATTGTATCAGAAATTGTAAGAAATATAAAGGAATACGGGTTTTCATTATTATTTCAATGCTTCAATTGCATGTCCCAATTTTTCAAGAGATTCCTTTGAAATATTATGGAAACTTTATTATTTTAGCAATTTTCAAAAATGTAATAATGTTTTTATAAATACTGCAGACAATTGATTTGAAGTGAACGTTGTTTAGACAATCTTATCAAGGATATTTATCTTACATGAAGTTTTATAACTCTGAACTCACCTATATTTATAATATTTGAAACAGATTGAACTGGTTTTTATGAACAAAAGTCGAAGAGAACGCAAAAAAAGTTGTTCGATTTTTACTCACAGACTCTGTTGGATTAGTTTCGAGAAAGATACTAAGCGTCACGTAATCTTGATAATGTAACTAATGCCTGGTCAAGCCTACTTTTAGAGTTTCTTTGTATTGTATATTAATTGAGTTCAGCTGATCCACCAAATCAGGAACAGCAAATTATTAGCGCAATTTTGACAATTTTTTCGAGTATAACGATTTTTTTCTAATTGTCAGCAAACTAGATGACGAGCTCAGATATTAATCATACACTTATCAACGAATTAATGAAAAGGTATCTTCAAAAATATGGATATGGGAGTAACGTCTTCATGGATTTCTAATAATTGGCAAAGAAAAATAGTCTCAGAATGCAACAAGGTAAATTTTTTGAACTTGCATCTCGACTGGGAATCTTCATAAAGTTATATCGCTTTGCTAGTACGATTTCACTTCAATTTCGAATTAAAAGTGTTCCTAATAACAGTAAAAATAAACTCTTTAATCGCGTTTGAAAGAGTACAAAATCTATTTCTAAAAAATACCGAGGACTGATTGTTGGGTGTTTCTTTTGGTATCCCTATCGGCACGAAGGAAAACTTTGTAGATCCTCAGTATGAACAGTTTAATAGAGATGAGAGGTCTCTAATAACCACGACACTAATTTTTTTATAACCTTGACAATTTATAAAAACATTGCCGAAATAGTATTGAATTTGCTGTGGACGGCATTAAGGGGGGACATACATTTTGATGTCGAATTTGAATATTTTTCTGGAGCTATATCGAAAACTGTTTTAATCTAACTTAAGACTGTTTTTGTAACTTTTTTTGCAATCACAATAATAACGCAAATAAGGTTAAAACTCTGACTAACTTTGATCGTAACGACAGTCGCAGAAATTAGAAAATATTTCAAATTAATTTATTGAAAAGTGTCAACACCTTAGCTCTAAAATATACTTGGTAGAATACGATCTCATTATGTATATCCCTCTTGAAACATTATAGTATCATAAATTTCCTCATTTGAAATACAACATTAAATTATCTAGCGAATTGTTCAAAAATAGTTTTGTGTCACTTTCTGCATAACGCTTGAAAATTTGCATGTTTAGTTGCAGAATTTTCATTTACTATAACCAGACATTATTATTTTATGTTGTAAAAAAGTAACTCCGGTAAATAAATTTTCAAAACTGCTGTTTTCTTCGTTATATTCTTCTCAGTGTCGATGGAGTGATTCTCAAAAAAAATTTATAAACATCCCGATATAAAATTCGTTGAAGGAATGCAATTTTATCTCGGGAAATAGCATCATTTTTTTATCCTCAATTGTCGGTTTCCATTAAACTGATTTATTTATAGGCACAAATTTTTTTTCTCACTTTTCCGTTGAATTGTGGCAGCCGATTAAACTGATGAACACGTTTGAATTTCACTCTTTGTAGCGAATTTCTTTACTATAGCGAATCATTTGAAATGACCTCCGTAAGCTTGCAAATCGTATGTAGAACATTTCGCTTTTGCGGAGCGGAAATCTTTGAAACAAACCAATGCAATTGAAGCTCATTTGATTGTTGCATAGTAACACAGCAATGTAAAAACAATAATCGAATTATTTTCGCTCGAAAAAACGTTATATTTTCATAATTTTATACGAGTGAAAGAAAAAAACACAAATTTCAGTGTAAACGACGATTTATGTCAATATTTTGCTAGACTAGAATTCAGTGAGTAGAATTTCAAGTACACACAATTTGTAACTATCGATTATAGGAAACGTTAGTATTATACTGTGCGCTAATTAAATAATAGACAATAATTAGCCCCGGAATGCTTTCCGTTTATAATAACATTGATAAAATAGTTTATGAAGAAGCATATTCTTGTCGCTAGTCATTCGATCGATGCGGAAAACTGCACTTCAGGGATTATTGATCTAAGCACGGATGATATGTTTACTGAAAGCGAAAATTCTCGCTAGTAAAAGTTACGGATTTGATAAACTTGTGGGCATTCTGTACGTAACGGCGCGTTCCATTGAATCCGTTGAATCAGAAAACCGAAAAACCGAAAAATCTGTAAAATCGTGTTAATGGACTGTTAAAATTTCATTAAAGAGACTGATTCACATACGAAGAGCGATAAAACATTTTGTAACAATCTCTTTTCGATGATTCGGTCACTTTAAGGATGTTTTATACGGGCGATTCTACCGAAATCCAGCCACCGACATTTTTTTTGTTCAAAAAATTTAAACAAATCGTCTTTTGTTATTGTAAAAACTCCACGAAATTGCAATACGATTAAATAGAAAATGTTGAGATATTAGAATTTATTAATCGCTCCTTCAAACAACTATATGCTGGTACAGTTTCATCGTACATTCATTTCTAAACAATGTACGATAAAAAATAACTCAAATTTTCGACACCAAAAATATCAATAATATTGTTTTTTACTGAGAGAACCACAACTTTTTTGCCACATAAATTCAGTTAATTCTGTGTATCATTAATGAATTTTCAAGATATTTTTTGAAATGGTATTCGGAGTTTCTGGCAATTTTCAAGACCAAATCATTTTTTTGTTGGTGAGAACCTCGCTCTATTTTAGTGAAATTTATTTCCTCGAATCATGTACATGAATAAGAAATATTAGGAACAATTTTTGCAACTATCAAAGTATGAGAATTCAGTTATGATGACAGAATTTTCAACAATTTTACTGTGGAAAATTATTGTATTTTATAAATAATTTGTCATCCCATTACAAAAATAGTTCTTAAAATCGTTATTCATATACATAATTCGAAAAAATCAGTTCGGCTGAAATGTAGCGAGGTTTGAGCAAAAAAAAAGAATAGAACAAATTTTTTTGTTTCTTAATAATGGTCAGCAACTCCGAATTTCATTTTTGAAAAAATCTACAGAATTCTTTATCGATTTACGGAACTTAAGAAGATCCATTCAGCTGAAAAGTAGCAATACCTATGGTGAAAAAAATATGTTTGATATTCTTTTCGGAAAATTTGATTTAATGTAAGCTAAAATATCCCGTAGATTCAAGAGTTTTTTCAATCAGAATTTTCACGTACTTTGCAACAAAAAGAATCCGTAATTAATCAATTTGATTAAAAATCCCGAAATTATTAATATTTTGTAATAATAATGCCAAACAATTATTGATAAATTAAATTAGGTTTTTCTTCTGTTGTGCCGAAAAAACACCGATTTTTTAAAGAATTTGTTGCAGATAATATGGTATATATAGAATGCTGAAATTTGATGTGCAACATTTTCAGAACATCGTTTATGCGTAACAAAAGTAGTAGATTAAAGAATGCTTGAAGCGATTTCATTCGAGCAATTTTTTTCTGTATTATTACCGACGACTACTGTTGATCTTTACGCTAAAATTTATAAAAATACATTTATATACTAGTGTACAAATAAGTTAACATAGTTATTTATTACTTACTTGCAAAGTAAATGTTCAAGAACATCACACATCGACGATTAAACGGTAAATCAATGACAAACGCTTCAGTCGGCTTTATATCAAAACTTTATTAGGTAATAGAAAAATATTAAGCATCTTATGAAATACAGAAATTTGTAGAGCTTATAATCTGATAAAAAGTGTCTCGATCTTCGAATCAAAGTATCGACGACGAATAAAAAAATTCATTATCACGGTGCAGAGAATTAAATTACTACTACTATCAACAGAAGTTCTACTATTTTACCGATAAATCATAAGTTTTTTTTTTACGATCGATGAATGAAAACATGGACGACGCCATCGTTTTGTCCTCGTAAGCATAATTGTAAAACGAAAACGTACAGGCAGTAATTTAAAAACAAAAAGATTTGGAATAGAAAAATTGACCGAGTTCAGCGCTTTTTTTTATATTCTTACTTAAAAGCACGCATATAAAATAAACAATTACAGTTTCTGTTTTGAAAAGCCTCGATGAATTAAATAAAGATAGAGTGTCACACCGCAATATAACGAACGTGCGTGACAATTTGCCGTTTCTTTCGAAATAAATGAAGTCGACAGAGTAACGATTTTTTTTCGATTCTTCTAACGAAAAGCGTTATTAATTCGAAGGAGATGCATTACGCACTAAAAATTGGTACATGGGAATGAATGAAAATCGATACAACGACGCGATCATACGAGTCGGGACTTAATTTGAAGAAAAATAAAGGCCATTCGATGAATTCGAATTAAAACATAATCTTAATTGACGGAAATTTTTTGAGAAACCCCTTAGAACTGGAAACCTCCTTGTGGTGCGTTTTCGGCCGCCTGGAAATCTAGTTGCCCGTTGACGGTAGCTGGAGCAATTTCCTGATTTTCAGTATCCTGAAAAACGTCCAGAATATTAACCGTCGTTGAATTATTCGTATTTAACAAACTTAAACAAACATTTCTGCTAAATCGTTGTGATAAGAGTTAGACGGGAATTTGTCAATACCTTCTTTACAATATTATCTAAACGTTTGTGATATTTGAGGAAAAATATTTGTTATATTTATGACGCTTTAAACTAGTCGAATCAGTGCAAAGTTTTAAAAAACGTCTTTACAATTTCTGGTGGTTCAATAATAGTTCCGAGGACTTAGTCACGTATCGGAATTAATTTTCAATATGCAAGTACATTCGCAGCCGTGATTTTAATAGAAAATCGTCGGATAATCGCAAATGCCCAATGTTATATTTTTTCGTGCAGTTTTTTTAAAAGAATTAACCATAATAAACAGATTGTTACCAGCGCAGGCTTATTTCAATTATTAAAAGATCTTTGATCGATTGCCCGTCTAGATTTTTGCTAATATTAGTAGTTTAAAAGGTACAAGCATTTTATTATCATATTCTTACCTAATGGCGGAACATACAAGTGATTGTACCTGTTTCTCAACTATTATTTTTTCTATACTCGTGTTGAATTTCAAAAACAATCGAGAGATGTATGCAAATCACGGATGGTATGGTTTTTTTTGCAGTATTGTGTTCTAAAATAAAACCGGGATATAAGTCCAAATATAATGTACTCTTTTTGTTTATCAGAAGATATTCAATCATTTAAGCGTCTAGATTTTTTATCGTACGAATTTATTGAAAGTAAACAGTCCCTTGTATGCTTGATGATTAGGTTATGTTCGGATAATCAGAGGGTTGTAAATTTGCAGCTATTAACATTAAGATAAATCTAAAAGACAATTCGATAAAGCATCTTCCAATAAAGAAAAAAAGCACTGTACAATCGGATTGCTATTACTGTTTAAAGTTGAAAAAAACTGCATGAAAAAACATGAATATCAGTCGATTTTCTTATCAAATCATTATTTTCGGAATGCTGTTGCACATGAAGCACTGATTGAATTACTGAGAACGTTGTAAGCTTATCAAAAGATCATTCAAACTAATAATAACCACCTTAATTATATTATTGCGTGAAAATATATAAGCAATTCCACCGAATTTCAGCCACCAACATATTTTTCTTTTGAAATTTCCAAAAAATCAGTTAATGTAAAAACTTTACCGAATTTCAATACGATAAAATATAAATCTGATGAGATACTGGAATTTTGTTATTTTTCATTAAAAGGGCTATCTATCTTATGATACTTTCACCGTACAGACATTCCCGAAGAATGAAAATGTCTGGGATATCATGTCATATAATTAAAAAAATTAATACGGATTTATATGGGACATTTTAGTTCATATTAACTCCGATTTTCCGGAAGAATTATCGATAATGATAATTTTTTTATTTATCGAAGGTACCGCTATTTTCTAGTTAAATGAATTTTTTTAAATTCTCTATACGAATAACAAATATTCAAGATAAAAAAATGAGATTCGTAGTTGCCGGCCATTTTTGAGACCAAATCATTCAAATTTTTTCTTTGTTTTGTGTATACTTCGCTATAATTGAGGTGAATTGATTTCCTCGAATTATGTATGTCATCAACTAATGTTAAAAACAAGTTTTGTAACGGCTAAAGTATTAAAATTCAATCATGACGGCATGTTGGATCTTCAATTTTATTGAGGAAAATGGCTATATTTTTCCAAGCATTTGAAATCCCATAACAAAAGTCTCAATTCAATAAAATCAACATGACTCAAATATATCGAGGTTATTGCAAAAAAAAAAAAAAATTAAAAAAAAATTAAAAGAAAAATAGTACATTGTGATACAAGGGCGTGATGCCGAACTTTATACGAAAAGTGTGAAGTCGGCCGCACGCCGCACGAGTACCACAGTAGCACGAGCCGAAGGCGAGTGCCTTCTGTGGTACGAGGGCGGTCCGTCCGGCCGACTTCACACCCTTCGTATAAATTTCGCCATCATGCCCGAGTATCACATACTATTTTTTGTAACAAATGCATAAAATGCGCCAAAGAGTGTTTATTCACAGAAATAGTAATAGACAAATGAAAGGGGGTCCAGGGGCGAAGCCCCGGTGGGGGGTTCGGGGGGCGGAGCCCCCCGCATGGAAAAAACAATTAAAAAAAAAGAATAAACATAATAACTTTCATTCGTAGGTTATTATTTTGATTTACGTCCATCGTCTCGGAACGTTTGTGGGACTCTAACGTTGGCAACACTGACTCTCGAAGCGCCTGCCCGGCATCACACTAGGTGGCGCGTCGAAAGTGTGCTTGAAGTAAATTATTGAGAGGGGAAAGTGTGCGTGAAGTAAAATCGAGTGCGTGAAGTGCGATCGGCATTTATATATCGTGCCCTCCTGTAATTCGCAATTTCTGCAACATTTTTGAGGCATGTAAAACGGCACATTTCATGCATATGTTACAAAAAAATTATTAGTCTTTAAACATGGCCAACAACTCCGAATTTCTTCCCAAAAATGTCTTAAAAATTCACTATTCACATACAGAACTTAAGAATATTGATTCGGCTAAAAAGTATCGGTAACTTCGGTGAATTAAATTTTCGAAAAATTTGAGTTGATTTGACCTGAAATGTCCCATATGAATTCGTATTGATTCCGTCGTTGTGTGCCATAAAATTCCACACGTTTTCATTTTTGAGAAATGTATGTGGAAAATGTATGTTCCAAAGATAGAGGCGTTGCAATGAAAAAGAAAAAAAATCTAATATCTCATTAGATTTCTATTTCATCGTATTGCAATTCGGTGAGGTTTTTGCAACAACAAACCCGATGTTTTCAATTTTTTTGAGGGAAAAGAAAGAATGGTGGTGGCCGAATTTCGGTGGAATCGCTTATATGCAATTTCGAATTGATTATTGATTATTGATTCTTACCCCTTCAGAGAAGAATGTATCTATAAGTGCCATAGCCTTTTGGTACACTTGTTCATTTTCGTGATGTTGCAGTGCCTCGAATTTGTCGAGACCACCGGCTTCCTCGATCATTATACCGACGCGTTCGACCTCGTTCAACTTTTCGGCAGCGTTTAAGATGTTTGTCAATCCATCGAGTACAACGAGAACGGTCTTCCAATCTTTCGCGTCGAGTAGATTGCAGAACGGCGGCAAAACTCCGAGCTGTACCAAGTGGGCGAGCTGCTGAACCGATCCACCGGAAGTCAGATTCGTGATTGCCCAGGCTGCCTCTTTTTGAGACTTGAAGTCACCCTATTGTGAAAAAATACAATATCATGATACCGTGTGCTTCGCGCAACACTTAAGGTGATGTTAAGTTCTCCGGTCGGTATAAAAAACCGTAATGGTCTTTTTTCAAGTATGCCGAAATTTCAGGGTCTGAAGAAAATACAATGCTGCTGCTTTTATCAGTTCTGCAGCGTTTCACATGCCCTTAAGAGCATATAAAACACGTCCCCTCACGGCCGGCCGTACCCAGTACGTATCAAAAACATGACTCGGAAGTTTTCTGCATTCGACCCACCGTAACTATGTAACACTGCTGACAAATTTTTTTCCCTAGGCAGAATTTTCCGTCTCACAATTATCTCCGAGCACGTTTATTAGTTTTTTTCCTTGCAAATATTTAAAAAGTAGCGGCCATTTGCGCCCGAAAAATCGGTTTTTTTTTTCGTTTCCTCAAATGTACCGTCTCATCGGTTGATTTAAGGATTTTTTTTCCCGAGGCAGATTTATTCGTGTTGCCCATATCTGCAGGTACTTTTTTTCGGTTAAGCCCGTAGAATTGAAACGACCGCCAATGTTTTTATAAAATCGAAAGTAAAAAAAAAGTACCTGGAAATATGACCAAGTCGAATAAATCTCCCTTGGAGAAAAAAATTATTGCATGAACGGTTAAGACGGTAGAGTTAGGCAACTGCAAAAAAAAAATTACAAATGGACAAAAAATCTATTTCTTATTTATTTTCGCAAGGATCTGATTTAGATTCTTTGTTTGTCTCGTACCTCAAAAACGATTACAAATGGTCAACATAAAATTCTCCTAAAACATCAGTACATAAAATATATTTAGAGGTTACAACAGTATTTACAAAGGAAATAGAGCGGTACAGTCGCTAGGGAATAAGCACCAAAATACACCTTAACATGTATGTCCCCCTTAAAATCTGAGTTACAAGTGTCTTACCGATTCCAGAACTTTTATTAGCGGTGGCAGCAAATCAGCGTTAATAACTTGTTGAATCTGGTCGCTATTTCCGGCGGTAATGTTGCTGATTGTCCAAGAAGCCTCTTTCACGATATTTATTCGTTTATGTTCCAACAAAGCTCGGAGATTTGTCAGTCCGCCGCAGCTTATTATTGCATCGGTTTGATGATCGTTGCCAGTTACGATATTTCCAACAGCTCGAAGAGCCGGCGTTAGAACCAAAACTTCCTTGGAGGCCAGCAGCGCTACCAATTTTGGAACTACGCCGGATTCAACGACCGCTTGAATCTTTTCGTTGCTCCCGTCGGTCAAATACGATAAAGCCCAGCAAGCGTCAGCTACAAAGGATATTCAGTTAAGTTTTTAACGGATATTTCTTCCAATTGAGAATATTCATTGAACAGCTCATTCCAAACTTTTTAAACTTAACATTACAACGATCTGAAATTTGGACAAGAAATTGGAAAATAATTTGGAATGAATTATAATCCACGCGGTTTCTGAGCCACATGAATATTAAGTTAATTGATGATGTCTATAGACGTATTTTCAAATCTTCAAGAAAGTTATCCGTAAATTCATTATCCTATAATAACTCTACATCTTTTTTGGCACAAGAAAAAGAAAGTTCCTTGAGCGCCGATATATTTTACAAATTCGCCTTGAAAAATAATTTATAAATATCTGAATCGAAAAAAAGTTCGACCGATAGCCGTAAAAAAAAGCGAATGGCGATCAGTTTTGCAAGAAGCACTCAATTTTTGCTAATAACCGAACAGATATTTTACAGACCGGTTTTTAGAAGTGATACTTACATCTTTAGTTCGACCTTGACATGCGATGGCTTATTCTAATTGTAGATAGGTACTGTATACATTTACCGTTGAACATTTGTGATAATATTGAATATTTATAAATATATGTCAAATATTTATGAAAAAAAAAAAACCCGTGTTTATGAAAATAACCATATTTATTTTTTGACGTAGAGGCGAAATAAAGAAACAAATATGGCGAATTCGTAAGACATTTGCCACGAAACACAATGAGCTATTGTTTGTCAACATCGACCTAGAATCACTAGTTTGATATTCAAAAAAACTGCGGAAAAAATATTACATTGGTTAGTAATGTAAACTGTTTAGTACTAAATATGATAGAATAACCGTTTCGACCCTTCTTTTCTTTACTTCAAAATTTTTATCTTTCTTTTCGTAAGTTCTTGTAAAAAAAAAGTATGCCTCAAATCGATAACTAAATTGACAGTAAAAAAATCGGAAAATGATATTACGATGTCGATCGGTTCACTTTCGAGCAAAACATTAGTACTTGTCAATAGTTGCAAAGTTCCAATTATAATCTCTTTTCTTTATCTCTTTATAATTGTTCCAATTATAATCTCTTCGATTCTTCGATTCCGCTTATACATTTGTACCCAAAATGACTCAACAATACTATTGGAACAATCTCAAGATAAAAATCCATATAAGTGTTCAAAATTACCAAGAATGTCGGAATCGTCGCTGCTCAAAAGACGATTCAACACCGGCAAAGCGCATTTTACCGTTTGGAATGGTGGAGGAGGATTTTTGTTCCGGCACAAATTCGATACTGTCCAAACAATGTTTCTGGTGAATGAGACCTACGAGAAAATGTAAGTTTTATGCATACAGATTTTTCAGAGTTTGTCTTTTGAGTTATTATTTTGCTAGTGATTATAAATTACTAACTAATAGTTTTTTGAAGGATGGCGGAGCGCCGTGTACTGGAGAATTATATATAATAATAATAAGCTACAAATTACTATTGAATCGAATTTTGTTTTCACTCAAATTGCATATTCGAGAAGACATTTTCGATAAAAATGTCAGATTACCATTTTTTTTTTTCTCACTTTTCAAGTGAAATTTCGGTGTTTTCAAAAGTCCAGCTGGGAAACATATTAAATACTCGGAAGAAATTTTTATAAAAATTCAAAGTGACGTAAAATTTTTGCCGCTCGACCGATACGTGTAAAAATGTTACTCAAAAATGGTGTAATGTTAGACATATATAAACTAAATTGAAACCTGATCAATAATCGTGAAATCATATCGGCAATTGCAGCAAGATATATCAGAATTTGCATGAGTTATAGTATTTGCAGACATTTTTGAAAAAATAAAAATTGCAATAAAATCAGAACGGCTCAACAGATTCTCGCAAAATTTGGTACACATAATGTTCCACAGGTAGTCCATTTATGTACAAAATTTCAGCCTGGTGCCTTTCTAATTGCGAAAGTTCCAGCGTGAAAAGCATTTTTTCAAAGTTTTAAATATGGTGTAGGAAAAAAAAAAAAAAATTCACCCGTTTCGCGTCAAATCCAATGGCAAACGTTGTTTTATGATAACCTACTTACGCGCCAACTTAGAAAAAAATCGGTAGAACATTACGACAGCTAACGTGTAAACAACGAAATGTGCACATACACACGAGCACGCACGCACGCACACACACACGTACACACGTACACGCACGCACGCACGCAGTCATTGGGAGAATTTTTATAAACGTTTCGGACCATTCTGAGTGTTGTGACATAAAAATTTCCAATTTTTTTTTTTCGATGAAAACAAAGCTCGCTATAAAGGGAGCAAAATGTATTTGTAATGATTTCTAAAGGAACCGTTGCTCAGAACTCAGCGAAACTTTGAAATTTCACATTCATAAAATAATTGGTAATCATTTCCAATGCTTTTAGAATAAATTCAAATATTGAATAAGCATTATAATACACAATTATTCGGTATTGAGAAAGTATTTTCATTGAATAAATCTGAGCTGCGCGGAACTCCAAGTACAAGAGAAAAAATTCTTCAAGCACATTATACTTTAGGTATCGTACTTGAAAAACTTTTCCTTCCTCATGGAAGGATACCAAGACGGATTTTTTAAAAACTGATAATACGCTATCGTGCAAACTCACAGATGTATCAGGCTTTATCAAGTCTATCAAAAGCGGCATGCAGCCATAATTGAGAACGAGATCTCGTGCTGCAGGTCCATCTCCAGCGATGTTACCCAGAGCCCAGACAGCTTGCTCAGCAACGTTAACAGCCGGTGATTTGAGCAATTCGACCAATTTTGGAACCGCACCGTGTTGCACAACGACGTTTGTTTGGTCTGAGGTTCCAGAAGCCACGTTGGTCAGTGCCCACGAAGCTTCAAACTGCAAAGCCGGACTGCAATTGGAGCATTATATTATTATTAGTTAATTAAATAATCCTGTCATGTCGAATTCTCCTTAAGTGAATTAATTTACTTCACTAAGTACATACCAAGCATTATAATTCTGCAATATTGTAGACTTACAGTCCACTGAAATGGTGTTAGAAAAAAAGTGAATTTCTTATCCTGTCGTAGCTTTCAGATGGAACTGATGAACAAATTTTAGTGTTCTATATTTTATTTTATCTGTCGAAAACTGCGTTCTAGGATGAGTACAAGAATTTTTTTGCAACAGTGTGCACGGAATACGACTTTGCACCTCGATATTCGGGGTTGGAAGTGCTACTTATTTCAACTATGTGCGTGAAAATCGATTTTACAATTAGCGTGCGTAAATGTTAAATTCCGTTCTTCCGTTTAAATATCCGACTCACGCAAAAAGACAGAAAACGAGAGTTTTCTATCATACTTGTCTGATGACAGATACGCAGAAACGTACAGCGTCATTAGGAAAGGAGGAAAAAGACATTAAGAACACGATCTAAATGGTTTTAACCTCTATAGCAAAGCTAAGAGGTCCTGATAAGTTACTTAGCGTGAAAAAAAATGTTTAAGAAATCATGTTACTTTTTTTTTAAACCATTTTTTTGTGATAAAATTTTTTTTTCAAAATTTCTCATTGGTACTATCAAACAGAGCAACCCTCAAGACATAATGTTAAGCTATTTTGAATTAGTTTGCACGTTAAGTAACCGAATGAAAAGAGCTCGGAGTCAGTTGTCAAAAACAAAAACAACTTGCCGGCTTTAATGAGGTTAGTGGCTTAAGTGTATTAAATATAATGATGAAATGGTCATTAAAATTTGTGTACAAAGTACAACTACTTGACGTACAATTCGTGTAGAATTTGGATTTTTTTCTCTTTTGCGAGGCTCGGAAAACAAAAATTCAAAGTGATTGTGCCAAAACTCCCATGTTATGTAAATGGGAAAATGGTTGTGCTTACACGAACGTTTTCCCATTGAGATACAGCTCTCAAATGTTAACTAGATTTTTTTGAATTTATTCCGAACAAAATGAAGGGGCGTTTCGGACAAAATCGCTCAACATCGAAATTAACGACCACTCAATTTATTTAACGTAAATAAATTTTTCTCTACCCATCCTAGAATGCACTTTTCGACAGACGATATAAGACATCAAACATTAAAATGTGTTTAATGGTTCGATCGGTAGGCTAAAAAAGGTTAAAAATTTCCCTTCTTTTTTCACTCCATTCTGCTGCAATTCATGCCTTCCCGAAATTGCAGAATTTAAATGTTTAGCAGAATTAGCAGAATTAAATGCTTGGTACGTACTTTATGAAGTTTGAATGTGACATTTTTGAAAGAGGAAGGGTATCATTTACAGGACTTTTTTTTAGGCGATCCAAGCTATATAACTCGGTCGGTGCGATATCATTCGTATATTTACTTCACTCAGTGTGACAACGAGCGCTTTACGCACGCTTCACGACACCGACATTTTTACACCTTTCGAAGTAAAATTTTATACAATATTCGTCAGAAAAAGTTTTACCGCACTTGTATCATATCTTTACAAACGCTTCAAATTTTATAAAAGTGCAATGCGTGCATAAACTTTAAAGATTTGCAATCCAATTTCGGTCGAAAAGTTATAAGGAAATGAGAAAATTGAATGTTAATATTCGAAAACGAATATTGCTGCTCTGAATGTCAACAGTGACTGTAATAATTTTCAATATTTTTCTATTCCATCGTTTTCAAAAGGGCCTAGAGCTTGTCAACAGTGACTGTAATAATTTTCAATAATTTACTATTCCATCGTTTTCAAAAGGGCCTTATTAACGACTTATATACGACAAAAAAAGCTTATTAACGACTACGAATCGTAATCGCCGGCGTAAATTTAATATGCAGAGGCTAATAATTTTTATCCCTTTAGAGACTTTTGACACTCCAAAAACGATAAATTCTAATTAATTTCATTGTAATTCGTTTTAGTGTTTACTGAATCTATTCTACATGCTTAAAATCAGTAGAGGATTTGTATTGATAGGGGAAAAGCATACTTGTGATGGTAGCCCAGAAATTCTACGCAACGAGGAACAATTCCCTGTTTGATCATGTTGTCGATTGGCGGATTTTTCTCCTGGCTAAGCATTTTTCGGCATCCCTGCGTCGCCCTTAATTGAATTGTTTCGTCTGAAGAAGCCATTCCCGCGAGAATCTCTTCCATTGACATGGATACCGGCGATTTAAGATTTTCCGGTGATTTAGGGTGTTCATCATCTATGTTCAAGTTGCGTCTCTTCAACAGTTGATCGTCTCTGCGAGCCTTGCGCAACTCTACAGAAACCTCGTTCCTCCTTCGGCGAGCATCCTGAATAATAATGTTGGCACATTTATACCTCTATACTGCATTGATTCTTGAATTTATTTACTTTAAGTTCAGCCTTAAATAAACCGATTTACCGTCAAATTTTTTTATGTTCACTTTATGGGGAAACAACTACTTAAAAAGACATCAAAATAATTGAGTGATTGATGGGGTTTGGAAGAAGGAGAAGAAGAAGAAGAAGAAAAAAAAAACACCGAACTTTTCTAAACATAAAAACTTGTTTATTCGTATTTTTATACATCTCTGGTATTTTCTCAACTTATTTTACGCATTAATGTGGACACACCAAGTGACACAGGAGATATAACACTTTAATTAATGCATGGAAAAAGTTGAAAAAATTACTAGAGATGTATGGGGAAACCTGTGTAAATTATTATCAGAGTTTAGGAAATTCCTATTATTGTTTATACTTTAACAAAAGAGCAGTCCAATTATTACTCAATGTTTAGTTTCCCTAAGTGTTCGCTCCTCTTAAGGCTATTCTTCTACTACTTATGAGTCATATTTTTTGAAACATTATTTCAGGAAATACCGTTATTATTTAAGTGCATATATCTCGAAAACTTAGAGTTACTAAAAAAAATGTCTTTACATAAAGTTGTCGATTTTTGTTGGCTTTCGAGAGGAATATATGAAATGATTTTTACGATCCCGTGAGTATGATCTATTACCGAAAAACGGAGGAATTATTTATTTATTCGAAAACGGATATTTTTCCGAGCTGAAAAAATTACAGAGTATTCTTGCATAATTGCTGATATCTCAAAAAATTACCAGAGTGGCACCGCCAGATTTTTTTGCATAAACAAAATAATTTGTATGAAAAGTCCAAAAAACGATGGAATTATTATTTTTATTAAAAAACGGTCAGGTTTTTTTGCTGAAAAAATTACAGATCCCCCCCCCCCCGTGATTGTCGATATCGCAAAGAAATCATTTGAGTGTCGAGGTCGAGGTTCTTGTATAAAGAAAATATGATTCATGTGGAAGTATCCAAATATTGTATGGACTTTTCACACAAATTCTTTTTTTTTGTGCAGGAGAATTTGGCGGTGACACTCTGGTGATTTTTTGAGATATCAGTAATTATGCAAGAATACTCTGTAATTTTTTAAGCTCGGAAAAAATATCCGTTTTCGAATAAAAAAATAATTCCTTCTTTTTTCGGTAAAAATCACATTCGCTGGACCGTAAAAATCATTTGATATATTCCGCTCAAAAGTTTTTGAGCGGAATATATCAAATGATTTTTTTTTAGTAACTTTGAGTTTTCGAAACATTAGCTGTTAAATAAAAAAAACGGTATTTTTTAAAATAATGGTTTTTAAAATCTGACAAAATTCACGTAGTGTGCTTTTTATTAGTGCTTTGAAATATTTAATTATGTAACAGATTAGAGGGGGTCGAAAAAACAGAAGCTGAAGGACAGAGAATGGTTCATGTATTTTATATGCAAAATATGTTTTTTTTTCTCTCTGTATTTTTACCCACAGAATTTCGTTTAATTTTAGTGCAAGGTATAAAGTTATGTGCCATGTTCTTAGTGCAATCTCATGTCTAGAAGTCAAAATGAAATTCTCATATACATGTGAATTTCATAGGGGATAATGTTTTTATTTCTCTTTGTATATTTATTCCCAAGATTTGAAGAAACATGCAATTTTCTCAGAGCAATTCCATGTTTATTGGTTATCAAAAACATATCGAATCATGCCTTTAAATTTTATCATCTGAAGTAGAAAAAATTCGTATGAATTTCATACAAAATAACTTTTTTTTTTTTTTCTGTATCTCTATCCACAAAATTTAAAGAAATGTGCAATTTTCTCAAAGCAATTCCATGGTTATTGGAAATTTGAAACACACCGAATCAGGTTTAAAAATGTTAACACCTGAAAGAAACAAAAAAATGTTATCTCTCTTTAAAAAAATTCCTGGGTAACGGATAGCATTGTTGACACTTATTGGAGTTGTGATTGGTTGGTGGGAAAGTCCGCAAGAAACAAGTTCAGTTTGGTGTCAAATTTGACATAAGAATAGGACGTGCGCTGCAACGTCTGTGTCATTTTCAAAGGTTATAAAGGCGCAGCGGCGCAAAAGAACTTTGAGGCACGTGTGATTAGCCTAGTTCTATATAAATTTTATTTAATAAAACATTTTCTATTCTCTCTGTATTTCTATCAATAGAACTTAAAGTATTGTGCATTTTCCATAGAGCGAATGCAAATCTGCTTATTAAAACTATGCACAATCATGTTTTTAAATTGTACCATCTGAAGGAAAAAAAATTAAAATTTATCATATATGCATTTCATACAGAATAACATTTCATCTTCTCCCTTGATATTTTTATCAACAAAATTTAAACTATATTTTTCCCAATGCAAGTGCACATCTAATGGTTATTCAAAACATGCGGAATCTTTAAATGGTAGAAATCTGAAAAAAATAATGAATTTCATAGGGAATAACATTTTCTTTTGCCCAAAAATTTAAAATCCATCACATATACTCACATCAAGTTTCATAGTGTTCTTGAATTTGGCCATACGGCTGTTGTGAACAGCTTCGGGTGCTGGCATGTTTCCTGAAATAAGAGTTATATTACGTTAATGTATTTAGAACCAATCTGCAAGTAGAAACCAAAAACAGAAAGAGTCAAAGCAATGTCAAATTTAGTACACAAACTATCGCCATTGTTGGAAGAAAAAAAAAACCTCACATTATCGCTAGTAGCTAATGAATAATCACAAGAGTGTTACGAAACGCAAGTTGCTCAATGATTGGAGCATTATTCATAACAAACACTGCACATCATGTTGCCTTCTTTATTTTATTTTTTCCATTTTAATCATACCATAGAATAGGTTATTTTATACTTGGACGAAAGTAACGGTCATAATGATGATAATAACAATTTCGTATTCAATGATTAAAGCATTCGCTAGAAAAATGACGAGTCGTAAAACAGTTTGGAGAAAAGGTGTGCGGAAAAAAGAGCCGTCAATTATGTCTCTGTTCGTTCTATGTTCGAAATGCCATAACGGTTAAATGGGTTTCGTGAATTCAGCTTGATATGAATTTTGAGAAAATGCACGAAATTTTTCGGAGCAACTGAGTGCGGCTAATAAATGGGGATAGTTGGAATAAACAAGTGCTACTTACCGGTGAGTTATCAATAAATTAATTCGATATAACTGATAAAACGACGTATCGCGGCCCGCGCGACGACAATGGCTGGCGTTATGATAATTCTTCGTGAGACGACTACCACTTTCTCGCTGCGAAGGGTCCCCTTCACGGTGATCTTTATTTTTGACCTTCGCAACTTGTTGATCGAGCAAAAAAAATAATGCGTCAGAGGTGTTGCTCCAATAGGATTTGCGGCAATGTTCTATGTGCATTTCTCGACGACTTGTCATTGGTTCGGGAAGACTGCGTGATGCGCTATAGGCCGAAGCTCGTCAAACGTCTACTTTTGAAATTTCAACCCGATTATTATGGCAACAAGATATTTTTCCGTTTAACCGGTTTGTCCAACGTTCAATTATAATATGCGCAAATAGATTTGATGCAATAACGAAATTACGAATATATATTTTTTAAATATTAATTGTAGGATCTGAATAAGTTGAATTACGTAAGTTTGTTTTTGTTAAAGAATGAATCCCTTTGGCGTTTTAATAACAACTTTCACTGACGATTGCAGCGCTATGACGAGTCGATGGGTTCAGTCTGAACTAATGTTGTGAGTTTACCGGTATATTACGTTTGTAAGCCTCTTTACCGGTAAAATTTCAGGGAAAGCACTGTTATTTGAGTAAAAATTGGGCGGGAACTAAAAGACAATTTTCTCAGGCTCATAAAAATTCTACTTTTCATGCGTGGCGTTCAATTGACTTAATGTTTCTTGAATAAACATTTAATATGATTGTTTAGGCAATCTCCTTCTCGGTGATTTTTATTTTTGCCTTCGCAGCTTGTTTGTCGAGCGAAAAACTAACGTTTTAAACACTGTGTCAAATTTTAGCTGATTCGAATCCACCAATCGGTGGAATAGTTATTTAGTTATGGAGGTGATTGAAGTTTTGAAGCTCTGCAATCACACGCACATATGAACCTTCTTTCTAAAGTAGTTCTCTCGATTTCTCAACGGTATCACGTCTCAATAACACAATGTTAATAATATTATTGTAAAAAATAACACTACAAAATAACATAACATCAGAATAATAGTGGGTTAAATATCATCGCAAAAATAATATAGCGTAAACCCAGATAGAAAAACGTGCCGTCCAGTGCCGCACGCTATGTCTGCACGGTGCAGTTAGATGCTTTCAAATGAGACGGCACTGTGACAGCACGGCGTCCCGATTGAGCACTGTGCCTGCACGGTATCATAACGTCTTGCAGAGGCACGGCGTACTGGAACCGTGGGAGCACTGATGCAGCTTCAGCACGCCGTGCCGTCACTATGCCGACACATTTGAAAGCAACGAACGGCATTGTGCCATCACGCCGTGCCGTTTCGTGGTGCCTGTGTGGTCTCACCGTGAACCTTAATGGCTATTTGGGAAGTATCATTATATTGAAAATAACATAATGATTTATTGATTATATTGAGCTGAATGAGTTGGCAAATACGAAATAAAAAGGTTTCTTCTGGAACCAAAAACAAAATTTGGCAATGAGCAAATGAATAAAATCATTTTTTGTTGTTAGGATATTTCGGCGTGTGTTATTTTGACGCGCTTATTTCCTACGCATGTTATTTTGATGGGATAATTGTCTATTTTAACGTGCTTTTCTGACGTTGTGTTATTTCGACATGTCACCGTTTTGAACTATTCTAAAGATCCTAATTGGAAAATATCGAAACGAAAAATTTAAGGTAGTCGTCTTGCTACGTGCTAGTCAAATCAGTGTTAAATTTTGAAACGCATTTTAACAAATTATTGTAGTTCGATTGACGGTTTTAAAAATCAATTTGAGCATCATCGTGTGTTTTTAATATGTAAATACATCCGCAGCCACGTTTTAAACAGAAAATACACTGATATATGCAAACGTTCTATGAGATGTTTCTGTCATCTAGTTATATATTAGAAAAAACCATAATATTAGTCCGATTATGAAGGGCAATAGATCATTTTGTTCATTGAAAGATGCTTCAACGATTTAACGAAAAGATTTTTCAATGTTATTAATTCTTCAAAAGTTACAGTCATTGGTATGTCCAATGTTAGGTTAAGTTGGATAAACAAACAGTTGTAATTTTTGTATAAATAATATTACTGAAAAATCTCTTCGTTAAATCATCAAAGCAACTTTCAATGAACAAGCTGAGCTATAGTTCGTCATAATCGGACTAATATTATGATTTTTTCTAATATATAACTGGATGACAGAAACATCTTATTAAACATCTGGATATATCACAGTGTATTTTCTTTTCAAATCGTGGTTGGTAATTTATTTATATGTTAAAAAAACATGCTGATGCCTAATTGAGCTCATAACACCATCAATTGAACCTCAAAAACTTGTAGAAATTTTTTTCAAAGTCTAGTACTGATTTGACTAGAACGTATCAAGGCGGCTACCTTAATGACAACGAATCTTTCTCTATGAAGAAACAAAATGAACATACTTTCGATACTCAGCGCCGCCCTAGCGGAGATTTTAATGTTTACGAGTTGTGTTCAATTGAGATTCAGTGAAAAACTTTCAAAAAGGCAACAAAATGCTTCCTTCAATATTTTGGCTTGGCCGCAAATTCATCATGCGGGGTTCACAATACTTCGCAACGCGGTCGTTTGTATGTTCACCAAAGGACTATTCCAGTTATATTTTATCTTAATCATAACACAATCTATAACCTCATTATTGTAGTCGTCCCGAAATATAATCAAATGAATGAAATGAAATAAAATAAGGGGACATTGACTTACCTCTGCAGCATCTGTAGAGAACTTTATTTTTTTAACTTTTTTCGCATATAGAATAAGTGATAATAATTCTCTCTGAATCTCGTTTCACCGGACTTTATCGCTAGAAATACTTTAAGGGGTAACACCACTGTAATGGCAGGAAAAAAACCTCATTTAGACGATTTATTTTTGAAGTATGAAAAACTGAATGGGATTTCTTATCAGAAGGTTTATTCAACACACGTTGAAGTATGAAAGATACATTTTTTATTATCATTTTAATACAAAGTGGCGGCGACGGAAGTCATCCTGGGATTCGTATTTTTTTGCAACACGTTAACGGGACGTTTCCTCGCAAAGTAAAAAACCCCCGAGGTACTTAAATTATAAATTCGATTAATTTTCAGTGCCACGTCTTATACGTGGCCCTAAAAATTAAACGAATTTATGTCTGTGCCACATATTATACGTGGCCCTAAAAATTAAACGAATTTATAATGTAAGTACCTCGGGGGTTTTTTTATTTAATCAAACTTTATAGAAATTGTGCGCTTTCGAAAAGAAAAGTCGATTTGTTGATGAAGCTCATGTTAAGGCAGTAGATTTTTCTATGCATCCATAACACGAATCCAAACAATCAAGCGCATAGGATTTCCTTTACTATTTCTTCAACGGGTCAGAATAATTAATAATTTCGTTTTTTTTAACCTAAAATGGCAATATCTTTGCTTAAATTGCATGTAAAATAAAACGTCTGATCGTAAACGTGCAATCAAATTCGAAACTTAATTTACTATAAGCTTACGTTGAAAAATTCGGCTTACAAGGTGCCCAATGTATATCGATCCAATATTATTTTTATGCTGTCAGGCACCTCTGAGGATTCTCTCTCCACTCTTCCATCCCGTGAGATATCTTAAATGATTTGTATGAGTAATTCGGAAGGGTTAGAATTGGAAAGAATAGAAAATATATCTGGCTTTCCTATCTTTATAGTTCATTTATCACTTAAGAATGTACATGTTTTTTTTTAATCATTGTTTCTCTCATCATGTAAAACCAGATATTTTGACATTAAAAAACTTGTTATAGAAAGACTAAAAAATCTCGAAAAATTTTTTTTCCGAGATTTTTATTTCAGACCACGCAGAATTGTCCAAAACATCGAGACAAATAGTTTAAAAAAAGTATCCGCGTGTGTGTGTTTGCAGGGCTTCGAAATTTCAATCACCTGTAACTCAAGAACCGTTCAACCCACTGAACTTAAAATTTACAAGTGAAGCAGCAGTTTTAAAACAGAATGTGCATGCCCTAGCTTTCGTACAAATAGCAATATTTCGCTAAATAATTCATAATACGTGCAATTAGTGTTAATGTTGTTTGGTATTGAATTTGACCGAAATCAGAAAAGTCGTTCGGATTTCATGGAGTTTTGAAATTTTCGAAAAATTCATGTTTTTGCCATAACTTTGGCAAAATAAGAAGCGAAAATTTATCAAAGCCATAATTGCCGAAAAATCAATTGTAACAATCAAAAGTCGTTCATTTCGCAAAAGCTAGAAAACCAAGTCTTAACATTTTTTCTTTCGTATAGTCGATAAAATAACCGTAAAAAACCATCTCGGCACTCTTGCGTTTTGATTGGGCAATTAGAATTTTAATGGAGATAATGGGGCCTGAAAAAGAATAAAAATTTTCGTTAGCTTGTAACTCCGCAACAATTGATACAATCTTACAACTACATAGATGAAATATTTTGTTCGACCGAGTACTAGAACATACTCGAACGGCAAAAAGATCCGAAACATTGATGTCCGAAGGTGGCTGGAATCATGTGAAATCCCTCCCTTCAATAATTGATATTTCAAGAACGAGGCGATCCAATTTGATTTATCGGGTATTCATCGACGCAGAAAATATCGGTCTTTTGATAACAAAATTTAAAAACAATTTAAAAAAAAAGTTTTTCTATCTCAAAACACTTTTCCTTCAATTATATTTATTATTCGATTATTTGAATTCATAATTCTACTCACATAATTAAACTTTGTATTGATATTCGGAATATGCTTTCCAATTCCCAGTTGTTTATTAACAACAATGAATGGTTGTTAATGAGATGTCCCAATGTAAACTATTTGAAATTATGTTTTCCTTCAGGAGAAAAATGAAATTTTTAGCGCACTTATGCTATTACAACCATAAAAATATTAACTCGCCCTGATTTTGATCTATCCTGTTCGCAGTCTGAACTATCAACTCCTAGACGAGCTTTATTATACATACCTGCAAGTGATGCACGAAAAGTGGCCAAAGCACCGACAATAGATGCTGATTTATTAGTTTTAGACTGTGAGGACGGTGTTGCTCTCAGCCAGAAAGTAAGGAATTTTAAAATTATGTAGAAAATATATTTTCTATACATCTAAGTATTTCCTCCCCTTCCGAGAGGGCGGACAATACTTTCATTCTTTGGGAATAGATGATATGGACATTTTTTTCTTCCAAGTTTATGTCCCAAACATAAACATAACATCTATTCAATTTATGTCCCAAATTCGATGTTCCAATTGAATGAGAAAAAAATGGTATCCATCTCTTAAGTTGTTTTCCACGGAAAATTGTATCGAACAATTTTCTTTATTTGAATTGTAAAAATATTGTCGTAAAAGATATTCAATATAAATCCGTAGTTTTAGTTTCTTTTTTATAACAAAAAAATATTTTCAACAATATCTGTAATGATTGATACTTTATCTTTTTATTTAATACAATCCTCCAATATACTCATGGTTTTTTATCTAAGAGGCTTTCGCCATTAGTCCTGACCGGCCTAATTTAGACTTAAGAAAAAGGCACCATGAAAAAGTAGTGCATAGAAAGAAATCATGATTAAAAAAATAGTAATTTAAAGAAAAACAAAGATACTATAAAATAAATTACGCAGGAAATAAACCTATGAAAAAGAAGACACTAAAATAATTCTTAAACACAAAACTGGCGGCCGCAGTGTCCGTGATTATTTATTTATTTATTTATTCATATTTTACTCCGCTCTTCCTCGCTATTTTTTTCTCCAAATTTTTTTTTTCCGCGGACATTTTGCTGTGGTGATTTACGCCATATTTTGTTTTATCCCTTGCCAATTTTTCCCCGTGCGGGAATTTTTTAATCCCATTTTATCCCGCAGTTATAGATTTTTGCCACAATTATTTTTTCTCAATATTATTCAATTCAAGAACTTATTCATACTCCAACGATCAGGTGTATTATTTTTGAATAGGTCAATTTTCTTTGAAATTAGGAGACAGCAAGAACAAGAATTGCTGATATGTTGAATAAAAGTCCATTTACATCCAGTAAACCGCAGTGGGGTGTCAGAGTGAATTCTATAAATTCAGGATTATGTGGAGAGGACCTAAACGTAATTTTTCAAGCAGCTAATAAACCACCTTGCATTTTACTACCGAAAGTGGAAAGCATTGACGAGATTTTATGGGTAAAATTCAAGGTTTCATTTGCTACATAAGAAATCATTAAACTGTATTATTTATGGGCATTTTAAGTTCACAGAGGCGGTCAAAAAATTAAATCCACAAAATACACCGATAGATATGATAATATACAGCGAAACGGCAAAGAGTATGATGGAATTACCAGAATTAACTCAAGCCACAGTTGATGCTTGCCAAAAAACTATGTTAAAATTGGTAGCTCTTGTCATAGGTAGCGATGATTACGTCGCAAATGTAGGTAATTTATCGGCTTTATTAAAGAAGACTATATTATGTTTGTGAACATTTTTCTCAAGCAATATTTATTCAATTAAATAAACAGGAGCAACGAGAACAAAAAATTGTATGGAGATTCTATATGCAAGACAAAGACTTGTAATGATTGCCAAAGCTTTCGAATTACAAGCAATTGATATGGTTCATATTGACATCAAAGGTAATATTTCCAAAACATTGCTGTTATATTATGTTTTTTCAAAACATCTAGAAAAAATTATCTTTTTAAAAATTAATCAGTTAGCATATTTCTATATACATTTTTATGAATATTTTCTACGTTATGCTGTATAAATCATTTTTTATTCTTGGCAATTCATCAGAGAACTTTCTGAAAATAATGAAGAATATTCACCGATTATTTAACCAACGCGAAGATGATTAAACTTAATCAAAGAGATCACCTTAATAATATGAGCAATTTTGACGACTTAACTGAAAATTCGATTTTTAATTTGAATTTGTTTCAGCTGTTTACTGCTATTGTTAATTTACTAGTGTTTTTGGATTTTTTAGGTGTAGTATTTATTTTAATATACTTGACGATTGAAGCCCGATATTTTTTCCGCTGCGTACGATAATTCAACGCTCTGGTCGTCCGTTAAAATTTTCAACGACAGTCTGGAAATATTTCATTTTCAAGATACCCATGATAAACAAATCGTTCCGCATAACTGTTCACTTACTGGTGACTTTGCCCTAACAATTGTAGATTTGGACGGATTACGGGATTCATCGATTGAAAGCGCAAATTGGGGATTTACCGGTCGTCAAGTAATTCACCCATCGCATGTACCAATTGTACAGGCAGCTTACAGTCCCTCGCAATCTCGAATCTTTTGGGCGTCTGAACTTGTAAAAGCGTTCAATGTTCATCAAAAACTGGGAAAGGTAAATATGATTTAGTATCTAGAATTGTCCATCAATCTAATTCTCGTTTTATTTGTTTATGGATCAAATCCCACAAAATCTACCTGGTTCTGACTTCCGATCTGGTCGGTGATTTTTTATGTTCCAACTCCAAAAAAAGTAGATTTTTTTTCCATTTTATCACGCTTTTGTGATAATATGGCTGTGATATTTTTACATACTAAATTTAGGCTTGATATGTCTTTCTAAATATTTTAAATGTCTTTCTAAATATGATGTGATGATTTCTAAATGTCTTTCTAAATATGATGTGATGAATCGAAATATGAAGCAAATTTTTTTAAATAATTATGAATTTTATAAAATTAAAATTATTTATGTTGTATCACGGAACTATGTATCTATAATGACTGAATTTTTTTTTTTTACTTACTGAACTTGAGTTTTACGTCTTAAGTTTAGCAAAAGTTAATGCGATAAAATTAGATCGAAAATTCCATAAAATCAAAATTGTTGAACGCTCGTCCCTAAATGATATATATCTATCATGGCTGCATATTATTTTGTTCACATGTTGAATTTTCAATTTATTCAATGAATAAACAATCCATAAAACTAAACATTTTATATGATGTGCCACTAAATCATATGTATATTGATTACGACTAAATAGTAATTTGTTCACATACGATATTTGAGTTCGATAATTCCAATAAGATTTTGACAAAACCAATGATACAAGGTAAATTTTTTGAAAAATTCAACATTCTATGAAATTAGCGATTCGCGCAAGTGACATCAAGTGCACATGCTCTTATGGAGCACTATTTAGCACAATAAACTAATTTTTACATTTAGTAAACAATTCCAACAATTTAAGCGGACCTGCTGCTTCAGTTAGGTGCCAAATTTAAACTCGATAACTAAAGGGGTTTTTAAGTTATCAGCGTTTGAATTTTCAAAGTTGTAGACATTTACACACACATACATACATACGAACATTTTACTAAACCTTTTTTTTTAACATTTTAGACCATTCTGAGTGTCTTGACATTAAAATCCCAACACTTTTTTTTTCACGAAACAAAGTTTTCGCTATGAGGAAGCAAAAAAACCGTGTCGCTCGCATTGTAAAAATTCTTCAAAATTCTGTGTGATATTTAACAATTGTTAAGCCTAAATCCAAATTGGACGTGCTTGCATTAAAAAAGACTTTCAGCGAAAAAAAAAATTGTCCCATGTGGTGATATCATTCGGTTTTCGACAATTGATGAGTAAAGCTTGTGCAGTGCTATTTGAAAAAAATGTTATTATCAAATTGCCGGGGAAAATGACATCTTGGAGTTGCCGGCGATTGTGAATTAACTCCAAAGTTAAAGTAACTTTGAAATTGATAAAGTTACTCCGGAAAATCCGCAGATAATTTTAAAAAATCCTGTTTAAATAAAGATGGTTGAGGATCACATCACAATCGATTGACTATCGCTTAGAATTATTATAAATTCTTTATTCCTTTAAATTTTTGCTTTACAAGCGAACATGTGTTTTTTTGTCCATTTTGAGTCTAGACTTGAAAATTTCGAAATGTGTCAATGGATTTTTAAGTTTATTTTTCAGAACTGGATTTCAACCAATCACAGATCGGTATTTTCCGTAATCGAGTTCATTTATTAAAAACTTCATCGGAAACTCCACCCGGATATTTCACAGTAGCTCTCCACTTATTTTCAACCAATGCAAGATTCTTATAGATGTCTTGTTTCCTCGAATAGTGCTTTGTGCTTAGTCGAAATCCAGACTCGAAAAATAATCCGGCAAATACCCCTTGACTAGTGTCGGGATAAGTTTCAAAAATCAAAACAAATATGCGAAACTTCTCGCTCTCGTTCTCTTCTCGTCTCGGGATATTACTATTTAATATTTTCAAATATTAACATAATGGCCATCACTTTTTCTAAACTTGATAAATAAAACAAATCTATTGAAAGATTAGCTTTTTTCTTAGAGTTGAACCAACAACATAAAAATCGAGAGCATTTCTGGAAAAAAGAGGGCCAGAACCAGATCAAGTTGGTGTTAATTGTCCTATCAAGAAAACTGTTTTTTTTCTTTGTCTGTTTTTAATAAAAGGTTTCTACTTTTTTCTACCCTATAGCCAAATATTTTTATAAATAATACATTTAATTTTTTTATTGGAATCAATGAACAAATATTTAAAGGTAATGGTAAGTATAATTTTACTTGTACCACTGGGCGATAATTTTCTTTGATGTTTTTAAAACGGACTCGTTTGCAGGGTGCATTCGTCTTCGAGAATCAAATGATCGACATGCCAACACTACGTCAAGCGCAGAATGTCGTAAATTTGATAAAATCATCGACTCCGAAAAGTTCGTAAAGTATATTGTTTAATATCGACTACAACGAAAGTTATGTGAACCCGCCGAAGGTTTCGTAGACCCAGTTAACATCTTGTATATAAGTACTGTACAAATACAAATTGTGTAGATAATCATTATTCCTAAGAAAATAATAATATTATACAAAACTGCGATAAATTGAGTAATATTACAAAATACTTTAGAATGTATTATAAACGCAATTAACATCAGTTTCGATTTCTGTTAATATTGTTTTAAACAGATTAATATCAATTATATAGTTATTGAATAAAAATTGCGATCCATTGATTAGAGGCAAACATTTGTTCCATTTTTTCCATGGTAAATAATAGTTTTTTAAAATCGTATTCGATTGACGATCCATAAGCATGTTTCAGAAATCAGCATGATTTAAAGAAACTTGCAAGTCTGAATTTAACAAATTGCTGAAGTTCCATTTTGTCAATATTGGTTATTGACTCAGATTTAAGAGAATAAGGTTTTTACTCTGTTAAAATCGGAACGGTTTTTTTTATAAGTGTTACTACAAATTCCACTGATTTAAAGGATAATCAGCATTGCAGCATGTGATCTTAATATAGAACAATTCTATATTCATGTAAATAACACAAAATTTACTAATGAACACCAATTTCAGGAAAACAGTTTTTTCCGCATTTTTTTTCGAAAAATAAACGACAGTAATTGTCTGATTTTTATGAATGAGATATTATTTTGTTTATTGGAAAATTTGTTGACGATTCACTGCTTAAATATTGAATATTACCTATTTAGAAAAAAATTATAATCATTTGAATGTCTAATGTTATGTTACCTTAGGATGAACTAGATAACAAAATTTCTTCGATGACTAGTAGGTTCGAAAATCTTAGCAGTGAATAAATGTATCACCTTCCAATAAACGAAATAAACAATTACTCGTCGCAATCTGAGTAATATTATGGTTCATTTTTTTTAAATACTGGACGGATAACATCTTATCTGATATCGGCATATATTAGTTCATTTTCTTTACATAACTCTGATATATATTTGTTAAAATATTAAGAACACAGACGGGGACAAAACTCACTTTTCAAAAGAGTCATTACACCTACAAGAAATTGTAGAGGTATTTATACAAATTTTGCACTAAAATGCAATTTTGCAATCTGAATAATTTTCCGCATATTCTATTACGTACAATCGCCGTGGATCTTTTACACGATTTTTTTAATTCTATAAAAAACGCAATACATTTTTTTTGGATCCTTTATACCATTTTTTTTATCGATGAATAGCACAAAACACATTGTTTTGCGACTTTGTTTTTTTCTCACGGACAGAAATGCACAATATCTGATTTTTCAATTACTGTAAAAAAATGTTGAACCCACGTTGTTTGATAACCACTCAATACGGCTTCGATAGCAGATTTACTGAGGGCAAAATCAATCTAATTACTTTTGCAAAAGTACATCAAAGGAAAAAAAACGGATATTGTTTATTAATGATGACAAACGATAAAATTACACATTTTTGTTACGTGTAAAGGCACTGCTCGTCGCTTTAACACTGTAGATCAGTTGATTTGGCACCCTGAATTGTGCCTCATGAGCAGGACAACGATATTTACATTACTACTCCACGTTTCTTTTATACATTCAACTCTGATATTATTTGCGAAGTAGTTTTCTGTGCGCGCCTGTCTTCGACACGTTTCTGACAATTTCAGACGTTTTTTGACGTTCGATCGCTGATAATATACAAAAATATGGAATTATTCGAATTGCTGAAAATATTATTTGTAATTCTAATCAAGATAAATCCATTTCTTAGTGTGCAATTTGAAATCCTTTCTGGAAATTCGTTTACGTATGATACAGTGCGTGGAAAATGTTGCGCGATTTCGTGCTGAGAATTTATAGTCTCAGTTATAAGACTTGTGTAAAAAACGGTTTATTGTCTGTAATTAGTACGAGCGATACCTAGAGATTTATTCAGTAGTCTTCTTCAGCTGATTAGCGGTTTATTCACGACAAGCAGGATTCCACCGTCTTCTTGACAGCGTCGCGAGCGTATGGAATATACGATAACGAGTACCACGTCATAGCCAGCGATTGGATTATTATGAAGAGTAAAGCCAATCCCGGTTTACCTAACTGTGGAAATACAACACCAACAAAATGTATTAATTTATGAATACTAAAAATAAGAATTGGGTAGATATTTTAGTCTAGACGGTTAATTTTCTCTTCTTATAGTGAAAACTTGGTGAATATTTTTTACGACTTTTCTATGCGAGTGCGTTAAAAATGTATCAAAATGGGCCAAAATGCGCACTTATGATATTTAGGATAAAAACAAATGAATGAAAATATAAATAAAACGTTAATTTCCTTGAAAAAACTCAACACGTAAAATTCGAGCCGGTTTAACTATGATCACCAAATTTAGTACGTTGCAGCGCTGAATGTCATATTTCGACTGTAAAGAATTTCAGGTGATTTGGTGAAATTTTACGTGAGTTAGAGCAAATCGTAAATTTTTGTAAAATTCAAATCCCATAAAAATCGAACTTATAGATTCTTGTCAAATACAACACCGATCTTTCTTTATCATTGTTTTTTTATAAAAAATTATTTATCTCGATGGTTGAAAATTTGCGGTGCTACAGCGCGTACGGACATTTTTCAAAAATTGCAAAGCTAAATAAAATAAGAAGATTTTTTTGAACATTTTAAAAACGCACAAGCAAAGGTTTGTAAGTGCTTTACATGTTTCCTAAATTTCAGTCCGATTATTAAACCAGTTCCTGAGATATGTAGTTGCACGCTTCGCGTGCGCAAATCCTGTTTTCGCACCTTGTAAAGTAATAGTACTTTGCGATACTAGTGCGTTAAAGCGGACTTTTGGTGAAGGTTGGAAAGTGGCTGTGCGAGTCGGATCGAGTATTTGTAGCACAAGAGAAGACGAGTGCGGCTACTTTACAACCGCCGTCGGGCGTCCGATTTCACGTACAAGTATCGCATAGTACTTTTTGTCACAAATGCACGAAAACAGCAAGGTTATGTTGTTGGCCGAGCGCGACAATAAAGGGAGAAGCAGGCCGATGTACGCATACGCGCACAGTATTTTCAATACGGTTTTAGTATTTTCGATACGCTTCCAGTCCATTCATGATACGCTTTCTTATAAAGCTGCACTTCATGTCGCGGCCGGTCCGCACATAAACTGGCACTTTTCGTGCATGCGTTACAAAAAATTGTGTACAATATCCATTTTGTGTACCCTGACATGAAAAAATCGAGAAAAAAAACTTCTAACGAAAACAGATATTTTTTCTTTGTCTAGGAGAAAAAAAATGCGGATGCAATTTAAAAAGTTTCATTTGCTTCTTTTGAATGTTATCACAAAAAACTCCGGCTACAGTTTTGCGCATTCACTTTTCGATAATTATATTATTTATATATTTTCTCGGCTGCGAGAAGAAAATTCGTTTGAAAAGGTTCCGCGATTCGGCGAATTATTCTATGATAAAAATTTGCAACGACAAAATTTGAAAGATATTTTCGCTCTTACTCCTATTGCTGCCCACAAAGTCATTCCTAGGGATACCAAGACCACAATTGTAGCTATTATTCTGGTGGATGCAAACATTTTCTTCAGCTGGTTGACTGGTCCCATTAAGAAGCACGTACTGCAAAAGATAATCCAATAAAAAGTCATTATCATATTTCTATGAGCACTTTTTGTATACTAGAAAAGTATTCTTACCTAGCTAAGGATACGAGGTTTCCAATGGTATAGAATACAGCGAATATTGTGAGTCCTTTATGTAGGAAGAGAGCAAAGGAACCAAGGAAGGAACAAAGTATACCAACAATAAAACAGATGGCAAAACCTTTTATCCTTGTCGACCAGCTTAGGGAATTTTCATCCAGAACCTTAAAAAGCATCACATTTTTCAACTTTGATGATATATTTTCAGATAATCACTTAAAATTACACAAATACATTTTTTCCCAACAAATGAAATACAGATAGAAAATATTCTCAAGGAAATACAATATGTAAAAAACTTGAGACAAGTTTCAAAATAAACTAGGAATATTCACATGTACAAACACTTTGTTAATTATTTATGCATATGCCAACTTGGTATATTATAAACTCAGAAAAAAATTATTTCTCCAGCAACTAAATTGATAACAGAAATTTTAATAATTAGAGTAACCGCAATATTATGTGAAAATCTAGACAGAGTCGAGACTTACCACAAAATCCACATCAGCCTTGCAGCACGAAATACAATTATTTTTTATATCCAAAACAACTATTACTTAAATTAACAGCGATATAGAAAAAAAAAAAATGTTGCGATTTTGGTAAAATAAGGATATTTAATGGAAGTCACACGGAAGCAGAAATTAATAATAATAATAATAATTTTGTGGAATAATGATTCCACAATAAGGATTTGAAGAACAAAAAAATTGTTCAAGAAACCTAACTTGTCTCGAAAACTTGATACATTGAAGAATAAAAATGTTACAATCATGAATCGTCCACAATCAAACACACACACAAAGACAATACAACAAAGTATTGATCCAAATGGAATGGACCTCATGCCGCTTAATATTATAACCTATTTTAATTTATTCTATTTCTAATTATTCAGCTAAATTTATTAATAAATTACATCATTGAAAAAAATAAAATAACAATTACACGTCACACTAACAACGAAACACACCCAGATAGAAAAACGTGCCGTCCGGTGCCGCACGCCATGTTTGCACGGTGCAGTTAGATGCTTTCAAATGAGACGGCACTGTGACAGCACGGCGTCTCGATTGAGCACTGTGCCTGCACGGTATCATAACGACTTGCAGAAGCACGGCGTACTGGAGCCGTGGGAGCACTGATGCAGCTCCAGCACACCGTGCCGTCACTATGCCGACACATTTGAAAGTAACGAACGGCATTGTGCCATCACGCCGTGCCGTTTCGTGGTGCCTGTGTGGTCTCACCGTGAACCTTAATGGCTATTTGGGCAGGCTCAAGGATTCCATTCAATGATCTATTGCTCATGCATACACAAACACGAAAATATGAACACACTCATTAGGGTGACAATATTTTTAGCTTTATTTTTATTTTTCAAGTCTCGACCCAAATTTCATTCCTTTCTGCTCAAAAAATAATTGTTGCAAAACCCACCGCCCGTCAAAAAATATTTAGCGGTCGCTGGAGGTCATTAAAAAATCAAAAATTGTTCGAAAATCGATTTTTAAAATAAAATTATTCCCACTTCTCACCCAAAGATTATATTTTCTGGTAAAAAAAAATAAACTACGCGAAATTTTTCGGCGATTGCATAAAAATTAGAGGTCACTCACAGCATTCATAAATTTTCGGTATCCAAAAATACCGACACTCATAAAGAAAATAAATAAAGAAAACAAATAAAATCTATAATGTGACTTAATGAAAAAATTACTACTACTACTACTACTGTAAATGTTATGTTCATTTATCTGAATAGGTACTAATTCAGATTTCGAAGTTCACTTTGAATTTTTTTTTTAACATGGAAAAATCATGTAGAAAATCACAAATTTCAAAGTGAATTTGGAAATTTATGATAAACTCATATGAATTAATGAAAAATGAATGAATCATTTTTTTTGCAACTAACTTTGTGGAAGAATTTCTGAACATTTTTTTTTACATCAGTTTGTTAAGAACTGTTGTCAATTTTAATACTGCTAAATGAAAATTAATAACAATCAAGCTAAATTTTTACATATTGATCATTTAAAAAAATCTACCTGTGTTATGATACCACTTTCTTCATCACATTGTTCATTGCCACTGAGCGCCCTTCTCAATTTGTCCATGTTTCCAGTTTTATCAAAATCCTCTGTGTGTTGAACAGATACTCCAAATCAACATCAAATTAGCAACCTAAATCACAAAAACATAATTCTAATATGATAATAGTGCTTGTGATATGTTTTAACAAAAATGTTAAACAATGATTAAAAACTAATAATTACTATGATCCTATTCCTTTCTTTCTATTGAATAACTGAAAACACTGCGATAACCTGTTGTACTTTTTTTCAGTTTTTTTTGCTTGTCAATTCCAATCTGGGAAATAGAACCAATTTTTTTCTCTCAATGCTGGAAAAACGAATGAACTTGATACCCATGTGGTGAAATTACAATCATTACAAATGCACATATGTTGATATTTTTATGGAATCATGAATATCCATTATAAGTTCTTTTATAAGTCTATAAAATATGAAAATGGTTAAAAATTATTTCCGATGATCCACTATAATTAGATATTTTTTGGCACATCAAGGGCAAATGTTACTTTATATAGTACTATTAATCGGCCGTTAATATTTTTCAGTCAGCATCATCGGCTTAATACGATATGGAAACCTGTTGCACTTTTTGCAATATGTTTTGACTTTAGTACTTGCAGGAAAATGATTTGTATATAAGTACAATTTTTCTTAACTTATCGATAGCAAAAATATCGCGTCACCTAAATTTTAATTTGTTGCAATTAATTTAATGACAAAAGCATTTACGTCTGTACAGTCATGAAATCGTGAATATAAATATCTGATTCAAGTAATTATGATTGAAAGGACTTACGAATTATTTTTGAAAAAGCAACTAATAAGTGAATCGAGAAATCTTGGATAATTGATAGCTATTTATCGGACGTTCGGTACGTCATAAATATTTGTAAGGAATATTGACTCACGCTTTCGATCTGCAATTTTCCGCAGGTTATGTTGTCTGTCGCCAAGGTTTTGGTGTATGCAAATTACAATAAAATACGTGGAAAGCACGTCTATGAATTCTATCGAAGGTCAACTTTCCGCACGAATTATTTTCACTATTTTCCTCAAAAGGCGCGTAACTTCGTAGCCAAATTTTTCCGCACTATCCGATGCTTCGCCGTATTGTGCACAACATTCTGTATATGTATACTGGAATAAATACACAGCACCGCCTCCGTCATTTTTCGGATCCCCGTGTTACAACTCAACTGGGTTATAAATTGACAATCTCCCGCTGATTGGCGCTGCTACTCCTTGCGTATTCATCGGCTTTCATTTGCTGAAGGCTCAGTCGAATAAATATTATTCAAAACACAGCGGAAACATTTTTTTGATAATGACGTATGATGTGAATGACCGTCATTTTCCTGTCATTTACAACTATTTTCCAAAAGCAGAGGTGACCGTCATTTTGCACAGTATTAAGGGGAGGTTCTAATCAAGCGATCGGAAAAAAAAAGTGAATTTCGCGAATTTATTTTTCACAGATCAAAATAAACAACACAAGTTTTTAATACTTATTTATTAGGTTTTGAGATACTGAGAAAAAAATTCTTCAGTGAAATGTCTAGCAATCTTGACGATCGTCGGTTCCAGATGATGCACCGTAAAAACCACCGTTAAACAATCGGGTGGTTTTTTTTTGCAAAAAGTAAACCGGAAGTCGGTCGAAACGCGAAACCGCGAAAACAACCACCCTAAAAATGTTGGTCTGATTGATTGATGGCGGGATGATTTTTTTTTTGTATTAAAAAAACCACCTGGTCGTTTTTATGGTAAAACGGTGGTTGTTAAGATTGCTAGGGAACGGCGGTGCAACCAGTTCTGTCACTGTGCTGCTTAAGTTCTATGTGAGTGGAGTGATTCTGACAGTCCAGTTGCGCCATTGTCCCGTACGTTACTATTCTGTAAGATGTTTAGACATTTGGCTAACTCTATCCCGACTATAAACATGTATCATGCCCGAAAGATATACCTTTCAAATGACTCAGAAATCACGTCACAATATTATCGAAAAGAGTCAACTATCCGATAACTATATCGTCAGTCTGCGAGAAAAACCGGAATAGATTCACTGAATGATATTTTTTGGACAACTATTAAGAAGACTTTTTTGACTATCCCAGAAACAGTATCTTTACCACAACTTATATACATGTCCCTATTTGTTATCAATAAATGGATAACTTTTCGGTGCCCTATGATGGATAAAGCGGAAAGTTCACTTTTGGACAACTTTTGAAAAAGTTGATTCGGATAAGTTCAAAACGACGTTTATATGGCGATTCATTTTGAACCTACATTTTTTACCGATTTCCGGACAACTTTTTCTCGTCCTATAATGGATATCCGTGAGGCAAAGTCGTAGAATACTTTTTTGACACCTTACATTTCAAATTTTCACGATATCATAGAAATGACACCATCAAGTTGACATCTATATATGTATATGGACATGAACTGAAAGATACGTATCTTACGTTATCTTTCGGATACATTTAAAAGGCAACTTACAAAGGATATCTTATATACAATGTATTTATCATTCTGACAGTAGTGCAACTTGGGAAGAACACTAGCTTGTGCTTAAATTAATTTATAAAACCGTCAATTGAACCACAATTATTTCTAGGAATGTTTTTGAAAATTAACCACTGATTTGATGAGCACGTAGCGAGACATCTTTCTTAAGTAACAGTTCGGAATTCCCCCGAAAACTTGACCTGAATATAGGAAATGAAAAAAAGTCGACGAGCGCAATATATTCCCTTCAGAAAAGCGAACATCCGCCTGGCAGTAAAACCATAAAATCTCGAATAAAGCGCCATTCCGCAATGGCACCTGCGCTGCATCCGGCGCGGCGGTTGTACACTTCCGCACCAAACTATGTACTAAGAGCGTAGTGAAAGAAAAGCAGGAAAAAAAAAAACACTTTAGTAACACTTGTGATTCGCATTGAAACCGATGAGTGAACATCGAGAGACAGAAACGTGCATTTTAATCAACGACACGACGTGAAAGAGGATATCAGCTGCGCAGAACGCGCGTTCGAATGTAAGGAAGTGATTATAAGAGGAGAGAGAAATTTCGATGCTCGGTTAGCTCGGTACAGGAAATAAACGATTATAATATACGGTAACAACTGCGACGTCGTTTGACAGCAGCAGTCTCGCGATCCGCGAAACTCGGTGTGTGCCTGTGTGTGTTGACGAAAAACTCTTCTGCAGTCTTTGACAGTTCGTTTCGCTCAATATTTTCAACCATTTAATGCTTCTGCGTAATCACATTTTCAAATAATCACCGTTTATCGGTCTTCCTTCATAACCTAATTGACGGGGAAACGCAGTTACTAAAATTCAACATACGAATGTGACATGTACGGTATACTTTGTGTATTAGTAATAGTGTACGAGAGTGTTGACGCATTAAATAGCGTATTCGCCGTGTACACGAAGCGAGTGGCGATTGAATCGCAACCTTGTGTGTGTTGTTTTTATGTGTTGAGAAGCAAGTGAGATGATTTTATTTGTCGTGTATATCTATCATTATTATGCTTTATTGTCCTCCATATCTTCATATCGGGTGACCTATATATTCGGATTCTCGGCTCATTATTAAGTAATTACGATTTTCCACGGCACTGAATCAACGAAACGTGTACTTTGCACTTCAATAGACAATAAAGGAAACAAATGGGAGCAGTTCTTTTCTCTCCGGGAAGTCCGAGCAATTATCTACCGATTGCGTGTGCTGTTAAAACGTACATACATTGTACTATAAGTTATCAGCTGACCTTTGCAGAATGACTCCTCTGTAAATATCTCTTGAATCGTTTTATGGACAACACTCGTTTCGGAATGCGAATCGCAAGAGATTTTTAACATACCAAATGCAGGAATAATTATTAATTCCAATTTTTGGTATACTTGTGAATAAAAATTCTTTTTTGGGCCATTGCGATTAAGAGGAAAATTCTCATCAACCGAAGTTGATGAGAATTTTTTGTTGTACTGTGTGATGATTACTACAAACACTTTAATATTGTGATCTTAAAATTAATCACATATGGGGCATTCTATTACAATTTAACCAGGTCAAAGTCCGACTATCGGAAAACAGGCTTATACATTTTTTCAGATTATTGAGATTTCAAAAAATAAAAGTATATTACATGGAACTGTGAATATTTCTAGTTCCATTACAAAATGAAATAGATCTTTGTTATTTGTAGTAAGTAGTACAAGTACATTTATCGACAAAACATGGTATACTATTACATATACGTTTTCTGAGAGCCCAATACAACATACATTTGTATTGCCAATATGCCATTGACCCCAGACTTTCAGCCCCTGTTTTATACATGTTTTTATAGTTTTTTAATTATTATCACTTACTGTGGGTTAAGCACAAATTTAAATTACTTAGTGTGTGTGTGTAATGTTATAAATCTTAGTTACTTATTGGCTAGTAATTAGTTCTAGTTGTTGATATGTAGTGTGTTGTTGTTTTTATTTATCGAAAAATTCACAGAATTATCTAAAATTTGAAAATTGAGGAAGATCAACTTTTTTCAACTACAATTTTCCTGCCATACATAAGTGCTTATAATAATTAACTTAAAATTTTTGAAAAAATTGAATATTACATCCCTTGTAAACAAATTTCAGCAAAATAAGCCTAAGTTTTTCCTAGTTAAAATGAACACAGTACCGCTAGCAGTTTAATTGATCTTTGCGATGTAACGTGGATCAACAGAATGAAGCTGCTATTTTTTACATTGTTTGCACTGAGAATCCTGCGCTTGCTACTTGGCTGTTTACACACATATAATTTTGTGATTTCCGAGTAGCTCGTGGGTCGAGGAAATTTGTATACAATATTTTTCTCTATATTCTAATTCAGAGAAAGTATTACCATCAAAAAATCATTTTTTTAATGTGCTCGTTGTGATAAATCCATAAAGAGCTGAACTTTGCAAATTGCTTTCACATAATTTTTGGTTTTTTTTTACAAAGCTACCTCTATGATGAAGTATGCTAATCAATTTTGACTTACTCATAGAGGAAGCTTTGTAAAAGAAAAAACCAAAAATAATGAGGAAGCAATTTGCAGAGTTTACTTTTGTAGCTTTATTTGTTGTCAAAGTTCTATTCCTAAAAAATCTGAAGTACATAACAAATTGTGACAAAACTGTGTACCTATTATTGCTGAATACTACTGAATTCATGGAAAAATTCTGAAAATTTAATAACTTGGTAAAATCCAAAACACTTTTCCAATTTTGAATACCAAACAACATAACAGTAACCACACGTATGAGGAATTATTTAGCAAAAAATCGTGATTTTTACGAAAGCTGGAGCGAGCACGTCCGATTTTGAAAAAATTCAAAAAGCTATAAAATAAAAATTTCTCGATATATTCCGAAAAAAATTAGGTCAGTCAAAGATGGACTGCTGCTTCACTTGTGTACGAAATTTAAGCTCAATCGGTCGAACGGCTAATTGAAATTTCAAAACCCTGCACACACATACACATACGGAATTTTTTTCTAAACCACTTTTGTCGGTGTTTGTGAATTGTGAATGAAACAATTTTTATGAAAACAAAGATTTCTTTATGGAGGAAGCCGAAATTCATCAATTTTAAGAATGAAACAAAATGTTGTGTACACCATTTTCTCTAGTTTCTGGTTTCAGGCTCTGACCTCGTCAACTTGTAATGGAATGCCCTATACATTTTTAATTTTAAGATCATAATATTGAAATGTCTGCCTTAATCATCAAATAGTACGATCAAAAATCAATTTTGAATATGCATTTACTGACGACGATATTGGCCAACTCACGAACTCTGGAGGAGAAATCCCGGCCAAAATAGTAGACGACGAAATGGAAGAAAGTCCGTTAATTAACCACGAACAACGTTTGAAATTCTCCCGAAGTAGGTCTTACATATGACGAGAAACAGCTCGAAAAGTACTGCCAATGATCTGTTATTGATAAAACTATCGCGGGATAATATTTCAGCGGAAAAAAGAGCTCAATTTTGAACACCAAATCGAATAGTACATTTCACCACTATGGGAAAAAAAACTCGATGGATTCTTGTACTCGCCTTCGGCTCGTACGACAAACAATAAAGAAAGTTTTTTCCATCTTCCGCAAATTTGGAAAAAATATGATTTTTCAATTTTTTTTTTTTTTAATTTGGAAAAAATATAATTAAGGTAATAAAGGGAGTGATATATTTTTTAGAACTTCAGAGAGATTTCTTATTGCTCGATAAAATTAGGAGATCGATTTTGTAAACATCAACGTTTTATCTGGGTTGTGAGAATAAATAGCTTCGTCTTTATCGTGAAATATACGCGAAATTGCAGAAGTTCTGGTGAGGTTGACTCATTAGTTACTTTACAAACCTACGATAGATCGCAATCACAGGACCATAATGACGCACACTCTCTGAGTCACGCTGTACGGTGTAAATCACGTAAAGACAGTTTCATAGTTAATTAACTTAACCGTCGGTGATTTCCGAAAAAAAGATCTTAATGGGTACTCTTTTAGAACCTAACGCTGATACTGTATAATCCATGAGTTTGAAACTTTTTCGCAATTTTGTGACCGTCTTTACGATCGAAATGAGCTTAAGTTTAAGCTTGTATGTACTGCCCTTACAGAGTTACATTTGTTCTATGGAATCTCGGCATTTTTTTATCAATTAGCCGCCGTGGGAAAGTTGACGTTGCGCGGATAAGGGTAGCGAAAGTAGTCCTCATCTTTGAAGCGCAACTACTGCGCGAGGAATTTTTTTTCTGAAGGCAGCGTGAGAATGCTGATCAAAGTGAAAAGTTTGCATCCAGTAGCGATAAGCGCTAAAAAAATTCAGTCAATTGTTATTATTATACTTTATTTTTACTTTATTAATATAATATAAAAAAGCTTAGAGGTAACACGCGCACTTTCTAGTAATATTAATGTTACCTTTCTTCGTTCTTTTTCAGCCTAAAGTAGTCCAAAGTAGATTTTATGTTAATCCAATAATCACGTTGACGATTCTCATCTATGCCCTATTCTCATCTATGAAAGTTTAATGATTGATTTAAAGAAAAAAGTAAAACATGTATTAATATTGCAGGTGAACATCGGTGCAAATTTCCTGATGGGATTTCATATCAGTCCCTACCCATTAAATTATACAACCTGTGATGAATCATAGGATGAAAGTCCTAACGGATATAGAGAGCTGAATATTTTGGGGAGCCGGAAGATCCACCGTGTGACAAAACAAAAAGAAGAAATTAAAAAATGGAAGACTGTTGTTTAAGTCACAGAAATCAAATATGGCTTGCTTTCTTGACGGTTTGCGTATCTTACGCTGGTGCGGATATTCTTGTATTTTCGGCTGCATCTAGACATCAAATTGAAGAGGAATTTAGAGATGCGCCGGCGAGATTCGGCGGCCTCATACCTTCGGAAGGAATTAAGGTTTGCTCACACTTCGATAAAAAATAAAACGTAAACGTAATTTTTAATTATTACTACAATTAATAGAAAATAAAATGCTCGTTAACGTACTGCGATATAATTGACCGAAATAGCATTGGAAGAAAATAGATTACTGTTTGACTTAGAGATTAAATTGGTCACCTTAAGAAGGCATCTTAGGTACATTCGAACGCCTGTCAAGATTTCAAAAATAGTTTTTTGCAAATTTTTAAAGAGAATCTGTTAAAAAAGGCGAATCAAAATTAAAACGAGATCCTGCCTGAGAATATTGATAAAAATGTAGAACAATCATTATACAGAGAGGTGATACTTTACTTTGAATACTTTATTTTAATTACTTAAATTAGAAATTTGGTTTTCAAACAGCTAGAAACAAAATATCCTGTAGATTATCAGTGTAAGCTGAGTTATTTTTCTGTCAATTGGTTGATATAAGAGTTTCATTGTATTAAGTTGTATCTCTCTAAATCAGATTAAGTTTCTATTATACCAGTTTCCCTTTTAAAACATGTAAAATTATTTTGATAAATCTTGTTTTAAATCTGTTTTGATTAGTATGGTGATATTATAATTTTTGTGTGTATTCGTGTGCAATTCTTGAGTTAATCAAATACAATAACAGTTCATTATCATAACTCATTTTATTATGATACAAAAATAATAATTTCACAAAAATAATTTACGATGACAGGGTATGGTGGCGTACGCTGATCCGCCAACGGCATGTCACGCTATAGCCGGTCCACCCAATGACACAACTTACGTAGGCACTTGGATTGCATTGATAGCACGATTCAATTGTAGTTTCGAGGTGAAAATTCGTATGGCTCAACAAGCTGGTTTTGATGCCGCTATTATTCACAACGTGAATGATAGTGAATTAAGTAAGCAACAAACGTTTGATATTACTTCGCTTTTGTGTTCGATTCGACGTTCATATCATATTCATTTATGAACACCTCCTTCATTAGCTGCTCGTGTTGTATAAAAAATATGTACTGTTGAGTGATTATTTATTTATTTGTTTATTCATTACATTGGATGTGACAAGCCTTTGGAAACACTAATAATTGATGGCAGAAGTGCCGAAAATACATCATAATAAGCAATGAATTTACATAGGTTCACTAAGTGATACACAATTGTCCATGGAGCGTAAATATCCGCAAATGAGCGACTAAAAAAATCAATCAAATATGAAGTAATCACATGTGACACTGTGAACAGAATAAAAATTGAAGGATTTCCAACATTATGTTTAGGAGCTGATATAATGTGAGACGCCAAGAGTTCGGGACAATTTATTATTCCGTGAAAAATAACGCCGTCCTGATTCTGCGTGACGAGAGGGTAGACATTTGGAGGGTGTTTAGGTAATGTGACTTCGTGACGAAATTAAAGAAGTAAGAAGCGCACGAGTATTCGTTGAACTCGCCCAATAGCCTTAATATGCGCTGAGTAATACGCATATTCAAGAATACGACGGACTAGAACACAATATCATATTTTAATAGAGGATGGATTATAAAAAATCGGTTGTGTTACACCTAATCAAACCGAAACAGGGAAAAACGCGCACCCAAACTGTAGCCACTGCTAAATACCATGCATACTTGATAGTTAATGCAAAGTTGGAATATAAGCTGCACACCAAGGTCTTGTTAAGTTACCTATGTCGGTACGCCAGAGTTAAAACTTCAACGTCTATATGCCATTAAAAAATAATCATATGCGTCACTTTGACGTCCTCAATAATATTATTTAAAATAATCGAGCATCCTTAAAAATTGTCGCAATCAGATTGAAATGATTATTCCCCGTGACGTCACCTTTTTTATTATAATGCATCCATTTCTGAATGATTTGCGAATCCGTATTACTCTTTGTTTTTTCTCTATCCTTGATCTAAGTTTCTTAATCCTCCATTTAAAGATCAATTTTGCTGGTCCTCCCGTAAGTGTCGTTTAGAAAAATCGATTTTCAAGTTCTAATTATTTATTCAAATAGCCCGGAGGAGCCTTCAAGATTTTCTATGAGTAAAAATTAATAGCTGAATTACGATATTGCAAAAGTTCATGAATATGAGTTTGGATGGCCTTCGCGATATAACTATCTTGAACAAACAATTGCTTGCAAAAATATTGGCTATCCTGGACAACCTCATCGTAAAAATGAACAATACATTTCGTTTATTTTTACACTGCCTATCCGCTCTAAAAAAAGAAGACACGGCACATCGGAAGTCGTAATATCGAAGATTGAAACCACCTTTCGATATATTCGCGGCAGGGTCATTTAAGGTGGTGCGCTTTTTAAATTGCTGTTTTTTTCGCAGTTGTGAAATAGAATACATTCTTCTTCCGAAAATGTATTTTACTTTCTTTCTTTTATTTTTCTTCTTAAAAAAAAAAAAAGAGATGGCACATCGAAAGTCAATGATACCGAAACACTGAAGCAGAAATAGAAGCACGTAAAATGACGAATGGTATAAACATGGAAATTCTATGTTTAGCCATAAGAAGAGCCAAATGAAAGGAAAAAAATGCGAGCGGAGCTGGCACGTTGTTGCCAGTACGTTTATCTTTTCAAGACGTGTGTAGTTTTTTGGTTTTTGTAATAAAAAATTGTGTAGTTATCATTTAACCAATATGTATGTGTTTATTGTATCCTCTAAGGAAACAAGGCTTCCATTCCGTTCGTCTTTACGCGTTTCCTTATCCTACTGTAATTGTCGAAAACGTATATCTGTGGTCTATTATACTGTGCTTAAATTTCTCTCTTATCTTACCCCATATTTACATTTTCTCTTCTACTTTCCACGCTTTTCGCTAGATAAGTCTCCATCTTTATTGCCTTCTGTACGCTATTTGACCTCCGCTTCCGTTTCATCCATTCCATTTCTTCTTTCATTCTGCATATCCTCTTCCCGCTTCCTTATCTTAATTTATTTTTCACTTACCCTCTTTCTCTGTCTCTTGCGACCCTGTGTCCATTTCTTTCCTGCGCCTCCGTCATTCAAGACTTCTTTTAACCTCTTCCCTGTTGCTATTTCTTGCTCCTCTGCTGCTCTGCATCTATTCAACTTATACGCCCACGATTTTACCTCTCCGCAAGTTTGACACTCCCACGTCTTCCACCCGCAGAATTTTCTTTTTCTCATCTTCATTCTTAGTCTATACTTTGCTATATTTTTTTTGCTTGTTATTCTTACCGCACCTTTCGTAGCTCCATTCTACTATCAGATATCTTGGTACCTTCTTCGTTTTCACCCCTTTATACCATTTGTTGTATCGCGATTGCCTCATTTTCTTCGCTCTCTTTGCTAAAAATGCCCATATGGGGTTTCACATGATATTGCATGGGCACGCATGGAATATATAGAAAAGGTTAGAAACCCATAAAGAATCTTATGAGGGCCAGCATAGGAAGCAATTTTCCTCACGGGAACACGCACAGAATCCCATATGAGACGCATTCTTTATCAACTGGGCTACTTTTTTGGTCGGCCTTCCGGATATTTTGTTAAATTTGTCAGTTTGTGGCACTACTTAAGATGGGTCTCCGCGATGTTTTTAGATTTTAAAAAAATCTCTAAATCTCAGAACATATCAGTCTTTTCAAATTCTTGGCATCATTAACTTAATAATTTTCCATCTTATTTCGACTGATGTCGAAGTCATAATTTTTTCGACGGAAGAACGTCAATTTTTTGCAAAAAATAATACAATTTTTTTAAAACAGTATTTTTTAGTAAAATATTGAAAACGAAAATAGAAGAATTAATAATTTTTTTCCTGTCTAAAAATCGGCGATGCTAGTGTGGAATTTTTTTCTCAAACCAGACCAGAGATGAAGTAAAGACTTAGTAACAAAAAATTATTAATTTTTTACTAAATTGATTGCCTGTGGTCAAAGAAATTATGTTTGTAACTCAATTTAAAAGTATATGAAAAATTGAAAAGTAAATGTTCGCAAGAACTTTCTGACTAATCACCATTTGTCAGTACTACTTAAAATAGAGATTTGTGATTTTTTTTCACATTCAAAGAGAATTCGGTTCAGGATTAACGGTTTTTTTTTCAAATGTCAGTTTATCTCTGAAAATATTGTCCGGTCGAACAATTCTTAACAATATTTACTTTGCATTTTTTCATGTTCTTTCGGATGACGATTAATCATCATGATGATCATGAATAAATCATGATTTTTCCTACAGAAATAAGTAAACATTTCGCAAAAAATGAAGTAATTTTTTTTTTTTTAAACAACGTACCGTTGTCTCCAGTCTCAACTTTATAGGGTTTTCAGCATTGTATGAGGATTCCAAGAAAAAAATTCCAATGCAGCATATCTAGATTATTAGGCAGCAAAAAATTAAGTACTTTTTTAATTTTAATTTTGAATTGTAAACTGCCTGAGAATTGGAAGTGCTACATTGGGATTTTTTTTGTTCAGCATCTTCATCCAATACGAAATATCTTGTAAAGTTAAAACCAGAATCGAAGATGTCTCTTTGTTGAAAAAAATTATCAATTGCTTTATACTGCAAAAAACTGACTTTCTTCTGCTGGAAAAATGATGACTTTAACATCACTCTAAAGAAGATGGAAAATGAAGAAGCTAACAATGCTACGAATTCTCTGGGAGACCAATATTCTCTGAGATATAATGATATTTAAAAAAATGACGTAAAACCTGAACGGCGACCTTTAAACATTTGAAAAAATTACGGATGTCTATAAGTTAATAAGGAATACTTCATAAGGAGATCTTCCTATGGGAAACCCACGAGGGAACTTACATGGGACTACATAGGAATACATTTTTCCTGCGGAATTTCACATGGCAACCGTTCCGAAACATCTTTTATATGAAAATCCCGAAGGATTCGCCTTAGCTAATTTCTTCTTTCCTCTGTGTGGTGGATGCTTCAGCATTAAAACGTGAGAAAGAATTTCTTTCTTAGCGACTGGTATTTACCCTTCCTGAAAATGACAAGACTTGAAAAAAAGATTTTCTCATGAACAATAAACGGCACTTTTCAGTGCGACGTTAGGGAATTGCGGTTTTCGCAGGGTTTTTATAATTCGGACGTGCATATTTTTTCATACAATACCTGAAACGAAATAAATGAGATATTTGTTGATGAATATACATAATTTTGACCTGACTTTCTCCCCTCACATGTGTGTGAGTTCGTGCTTATGAATAGTTTGTTACATTGCAGTACCAATGTCAGCCAAGGACCCTATGGGAATCACAATACCGTCAGTATTCGTCAGCGAAATAACAGGACTGATAATCAAAGCGAATTATTTGTATGACCATCTCTACTTTATTTTGATCAATGACGATCTGCCTTTTAACATCAACACACATTTATTATTGCCGTTCGCTATAGTCGTCGGCATATGTTTCCTAGTCATGGTTCTTTTCATGGTAAGAAAATATGCGTCTTGTACCTTCAATTCATTTTTTCAAGTTTCTGTTTATGATTGTTAAAAAATACGCGGTACTATCTCAATTATAGGTATTTGAAAAAAGGCAAACCAGAATCTTGCTTCCTCATGATTTTTCAATAGCTTCCTCATACAGAATGCTTTGTTTACATGAAAAACATTTTTTTTTTTTCGAGATTTTCTAGTGATCGGATCTTCCGAAGTGTCAAAAATAAGGTTCTAGAAAGAAAATTGCAGCTCGATAGTTCTGACTTGTCGAGGTTTTGAACCATTCTCAGTATACTGATATGAAAATCTCGTAGAAAAAAATGTATGGACACAAAGCTTCTTCTACAAGGAGTAAACATGGAAATTTCTAACAAAGCTTTTTTAAAATAAAAAAAAAAGTTTTAATGTTAATGAAAAAAGGGTTTTTATACTAATTCCTAAAAAAAGTACTTAATAGCGTTGAGGGAATTTGCTGTCTTCAATGACACTTGCGAAAACTTTGAAATTCGTAAAAATTTCGTAAAATCTCCTTAAAAAAAACACAACGTTAATTCTGGGTTATTTGTAAAAAGGAGTAACATTTATAAGAAAGCTTATCTGTTCTTCTGGAAAGTTTGTAAAACTTTCTTCTGCTTATCGTAATATTACAAGATAGCCAAGAAAGTCATTTTCACGTAAGATAGTGTGTATTTTTTTTACTCATCACTCTATATTCCACAGGTTGTCAGGTGTATAAAGGATAGAAGACGACAGCGTAGGCATAGATTGCCGAATTCAAGTTTAAAGAAAATTCCAACGCACAAGTACACAAAGGGTGATCCGTATGAAACGTGTGCCATTTGTCTTGAAGATTATGTCGAGGGTGAAAAGCTCAGAGTGTTACCGTGCGCACACGGTAAGTAATCATTGGGGTGGTCCTTAAAAGGGTTATTTTCGAATTTCTATTGTGACGCCTCCAGATCGGCTCGAAATCAATAAAGAACAATACTGTATTTATTTCAGATTTTTTCTCCCACATTAAACCCCTTCCAGGGTTTAAAGTTTTCAATTAAAAATACATGGTGTTTTGTGCAATCAGTAATTTATTGAGGGACTATTCGTCGATAAAAAAACCTGAAATTCTCACAAATTACGCTGGAAACATATTGCTATCAATAAAAAATCACCAACCTCCTACCCACAATTTTGTAACAGATTTTCGCTTATGAGAAAAAACGAGAGTTAAAGTTTACCCATTTGAATACATGAGGCATTCTTCATCAACTGGGCCACTTTTTTCGGTCAAACAACCGGACATTTTTCAAAATTCGTTAGTTTGTTGTACTATTTAAGATGAGTGTCTGTGATTTTTTTTTTCAGATTTTTCAAAGGCGCCGTTCAAGATTACGTTTTTAAAAAAAATTAACACTATATCTCTGCAATTCACTTTTGAATACACTATATTTCTGAAAATATTGATCTCTCAAAAAATTCTTAGGAACATTAAGATTTTCATTTTTCATCTACTTTTCAGTGATATTAAAGTCATAATTTTTCCAACGGAAGAAAATCAATTTTTCGCAAAAATAAACAATGAACAATTTTTTTTAACAAAAAACACACCTTCGATGTTGCCATTAATTTTGTCAGGTGTTTCACATTGTATGAAGATTCTGAGAAAAAAATACCAATGAGGTACCTCCAATTTTTATGCGGTAAAAAATTACAAATTGTAATTAAGTAATTTTTTTTCTTGTTTTTACCGTTCTAGAATCACAGGTGCCTGTGATTGTGACAGTGATTGCTTAAAGCCGATAAACCTATTGAAAAACTTCAACGACCTTTTCTTTTCAGAGACGAGAACTATGACAGAATCTAAGGGTAAAGGGTCGGTGATTCTTGTCCATCTAGTAATATGTTCCAAGCGTAATATGCGTGAATTTCAGATTTTTCGATCGATGTATAGTCCCGCAATAAAATATTAGCTACGAAGACCAAAAAAAAAAATATTAACATGTATTGTTAATAGAAATTTTCAACCTCCTTGACGAAGGTTAAATGTGGGAGAAGAAATCTGAAAAAATTGAGAATTATTTTTCATGGATTTCCAACCAATCTAGGGGGCGACACGATGGAAATTCGAAAATATCTTTCTTATTTCTATAAATTTCACATGTATCCATTATTTCTATTTGTTTATCTTCTCTTAATGTAGCTTACCATGCGAAGTGCATAGATCCTTGGCTGACAAAGAACAGACGAGTCTGTCCTGTGTGTAAACGCAAGGTTTTCGCTGCGGACGAAAGAGTCGTTACCGACAGCGAGAGCGACACTGACGCTGATGATTCGACGCCATTAATTCGCGACGGTCATCAAGGTAACATACGTGCAATTTAGAGAGAATTTCTAAGACTTCTCGATGAGATTAAAGACTGAAAAAATTGAGTATGTCGATAGTGCTGAAAAGATTCATTCTGCATTGAAATAATGTAGAATTTTGAAGAAAAAAAAAATTGGTTTAACAAATCATACGTCAACCTAACTTTTTTCCAATGAAAATACTTTGTTAATATTTTGAAATATGTATACATTTTTGAAAATCATGATTCGAAATTCTTAAAATTTGTTGAATGTGCGGAAAGTCACGATTTTTGGATATGAGTGTGTTGAAAAACCATCAATTGCATCCACAAAGTATACGAATAATTCCTCAACTAAACACGCAAATACAGCTTAAACATGAAAAACACACTTTTTAAAAATTCGAAACTATTGAAAAAACATTAAACGGCTCTTGAAGTCTTCGCGGTACAGTCCAGTCAAATGTGATTTGAAAAGAAAAAAACAATCCACATTAGAGGTGCTGAAAACACTGATTTTGCATAATAATAATTCAAAAATCACAATAACAAATTAAATAGAAATTTTTTTTTTTTTTCAATAAATCCTCGGCAACGTAACGTTTGTCTTTGAATAAAAATGATTTGTCCATGTTGCTGAATACGTTTAATTATTTATCAGAATTTTATCTAATTTTGGAAAATCTTTTTTTTTTGTAATGTTCGATCCATATTTGAGAATCTACTCGATCAATTATCTGGATCAGTCGGTGTAATAAGTAGTTTTATGACCCGTGCATATCCGAATTCGTGCGTATAAAAAAATTAATTAACATGAATAATTCTTGAAATGACCAGATATCACTGATCAAAGAGTCATAGATTTTTTTTTTATTATTCTGTATAAACTCATAAAAAGTTCTATATCTGAAGAGACATAACTTAATGAGGAAAAAATTATATTTAAATAGGTACGCAAGGGGGAACTTTCGACTTTCAACGAGAAAATCCTTTCACGAGAAGCGAAAGAACTAGACGGAATAGACGAGATTCCAATTCATCCAATAGCAGCATTAGTGACTTGTCGGGGAACTGGCTTTTCGAAAGCGGAAGTTCACACGTGGGCGAACCATCCGGTACAACGGTTTTTCTTGTATCGGACAGCCACAGCATAAACGGTGAGATACATCTTTGATCTTCAAAACAAACAGAATTTGCCGAATTTAATTTTTCCTTAAGTACTTGACATCGATTACCATATCGCGTTTTTAATATCTCTTTTCGTCGAAAATATATTTAGGTCTTTATCTAAATCGAAATTTACGACATTTCTTTGAAATCTTATTCAAGAATATATTTTCAATATGTCTTAGAGCATATTATAAACTATTGGCCTTTGTTCTTTACTATGAATTTAGCAGAACTTTGTTTCTCTAATTAAAAAAACAGGACTTTAGAATAAAAAAAGGACGAGTGAATTCAGAATAATTGCGCTTAACATATTATATCGAAATTTGAAGTGATTTAGATTAAATATTTCCAGAGATAGCAAATGAAAATCTGTAAAAACTTTGATTTGAGATAAACGCTTAAAAATTGTATAATTGAGTATTATAGTGTCACGTCCAGAAGGGATCCGAGTGACAGGCTAGTGTGTTTGCCTCTATTCGTTTTAGGCCAAATTGAATCAGTCAGGGATTAAAGGCTGACTATCGCGATAAGTTTTATACAAATAATAATAGAAAGATATGACTCGTCAAAATTTTCTTTCGTTCAATTGATTTCCGACTGCGTAATTGTAGAGATTTAGTGTAGCGTGTTTTGGAATTTAGGCATATTGGGCTTTGTTAGAAGAATTGAGAGAAAAAGGAACGAGCACTCTGTAGGGTTCCGTTTTCGTTAATGGACAGGAAATGAATAAGCACCCTGTGGAGTTTTATTTTCGAAAATAGGAAAGAATATGAGCGAGCACTCTTAGGGGCTCCTTTCTCATGCGAATAATGGTATCGGCGGATTATAAGTGAAAATTTAGGTCATTCGAAGTTAAACTGAAATATACGAGTGATTTCTCATTAAGAACATAAAAATAAATTAATTCTTTGAGTAAAAAGGATAGTAGGAGAAGCCTGATGAAAAATAGAGCTGTTCAAATGTGTCTAAGGTGAAGAGAATAAAATGGAATTGTGTATGTGTGTTATTCGAATTGAATTGAAATGAAAAACAACGCAAAAGAGTGTCGCGGAACCTCAGCCTGAATCAAAGGGACCTGCCAAACAAATAAAATACGCCTTCGCACTCGGGAAGTAATGTCGAATAGCAGTGCAGTCTCGTGACTGCCTGATAGGGCTATCGTGCCGTGTTTTATGATAGCGACTGGACTCGAACTAATGCGATTTCAACTTTCGGAGTTTTCACTTGATGTTACGACGGGAGACTGAAGAATGAAGAGACTGAGTCTCTGGACCATGTATTGATATGCGAGATTTAGCTGTAAGTAGCATAAAATAATCGTAGTTGCTAGTTAATAAAACGTTAATTGAAAATTTATAATAAAAAGTTAGCTGATGGCAGGAGATCGCGTAGGTGAGTTGTGAATATGTTCATTATATGTGACATGGGTGTTTGTGTTGATGCAACTTCTAATTAGTGTACTACTTGAAATTGTTTTATTTGCCGAGCTATCAATAGTTACATTCGAGGGTCAATGATAGGTATTAGTTTGTATAATCAAAGAACTTGGTTTCCCTCAGAAACGGGTTAAAAAATATTAGGAAAACATATTTTCTGAGGAGCAGTTCCTAGCTTGCGTATATTGTAAATGGTGTGAATGAGTGAGTGAGAAAGCATGATATCAGGTAGCGGGAGTCGCGAGAGATGATAAGAAAATGCGGCCAGCTGTGGCGAGTCTTAAGATGGTGATGTGTATGTGTTACTGTGATATGCACGATTTCGTATGGAAAAAGTAGATAAAGGTCCTTGAACTAGAGCTATAAACAAACGTATAAAATTTCATAATAATCCCAAACTAAAGTGGTGGACGAATTTTGGTTTTCGATGACTTCATTTATCTGTTCGAAAGTGCATTCTGGATTGAATATGGGAATTGTTATTTTAGGTCTTTATAACAAATCTATAACTTGAAATGTGTGCATAGATCTTGCTCTGCTAAAACATCAATTAACATTTGATTACATTGAATCTAATGTCCACAGCATCCAGAATTGCTATATTCAATCCAGAATGCACTCTTTGATAGATAAAATAAGATAATAAACACTGATATTGGTTCACCGGTTTGATCTGAAAGCTACGACAAGAGAAAAATGTTATTTTTGACCTCATACAGTTATTGCGGACGGTACGTCTCTACAAAATTGCAGAATTATAATGCTTGTTGTGTATTCGAGGTTTGAATTTTAGATTTTTAACAGAAGGGTATCATTTGAAGATTTTTTTTTTCCTTATGACTTCTTTCAGGTGACTGAGGTCTCCTTGAAAAAATTAAATAGAACTGTGAAAAAAAAAAAAAATTAAAATTGAATGTACTTGGATTTATGAAATTTACATACTTTGTACTTGAAACTGTGAAAGTGCTGCAAATTTCCGATTCTTTAGCGAAATTGATGTACCTAACTGTAAATTCAAGCAATATTTATTGTAAACTGACAAATCTTGTCACGTAACAGCTTAAATCAATAACAGGTGCTTGAAAATTGTTGCAATGAAAATCAAAACACCCAATTAATTAATATTTCTGTCACGCTGGTACATTTTTATACTTATAATGAAACTTATGAACGCAATTTTTTGTATTCTTGTTCTACTCCTGTAAGAAAGTTGATAATACACAGTTGAAAATGTTAATGATAATAAAAAATGAATATCTGTTCATAGGCGCAAAAATGGTAAGGGCTAGGTCTCGAACCGGCAACCTAACGATTGAGAATTGGGACCGTTCAGCATTATGTTTACTTGAAAATATTTCCGCACACACGCTGATTACAATTAATTGAACATTTTTATATTTCATTGATAAATACGCTTGAGAGAATAATATGCGTATGTCTGATGCCATTTTGAAATCCAGAATTACTAAGTCGTTGATAACGTAGTTGGTAGCGTGCGTGCGTTGTTAGGTGCTTAGATAGGTAGGTCATAGGTGCAAACACCGGGCTAGGCGATAAATGCTCTTTGACGAAAACCAATACCCAACAATTTCTGATGACATAATATATCTGGAAAAGTAATGCCCGAGTGGTAGGGCTATTGGTTTTTTTTTTAATTGTTTTAAGCACTTTTATTATTTCCAACACATATGTGATTGAATTTTAAGGTACCGCTTTGCAATAAAAGATCTATAACGTACAATCATTTTATGTGCAACAATCAGAAATATTAATCGTGTGTACATTCAATTACAAGTACAAAGTTACTGTAACATTTCAGTAACATTTGAATTATTGTAATGCGCCCTCAATTAGAATTTTTAACGCATTCGTGCTTGCCATTTAAGAGAATGTTTGAAAATAAAAACTTCCGGTACTGGTACTTCAATTTTCAAGCAGATTTTTTTACAGTGAATAAAAAAAATACGGAGTATAGTATTAGAATACGAAATAGACAATGTTATTTTTTACACATAAAACTCGTTAAAGTTTAATGTGGTGCGTAGGTGAACCACCGGAGCTTGAACAGTCAAGGGGCGCTGAGGAGGAATATCCGGCTGCTATCGTTCACGTAACGCCAATACGTAATTCGAGGATTTCCGTTAATTCAGTGGTTTCGGACGAATTGTCCGCAACATCGACTCTACCGCCAACTGACGAGAAAAGCAACGACGTGGTTGTTTAGTCGTTTCAAACAATCATCAATGAACCGTTGTTATATTCCAAACTATAGGTACCTCGAAGGGTCTGCCAAGGAGGATAAATCCTCTCTGTTTATCCACAAATCGTCGTCGTCATCGTCATCGGATGAACAGGCGTTACGCAATTTTGCTATGAAATTTTCACTTGGTTGTAAACGTGCGTGATAAACCTAAACTACGCTTCGAATATTTTAATGTTGACGTCCCTGAAAGTACCATGGATTGGTAATAACGGTACATATAAAACAAAGATATGACAAATATTCGTTTTTAATGATTCAGTCCCGAAACACGTAGACTCCCATGAATTTTGTATACGACGATCGTGTAACGAGATCTCGACTCACCGATACATCATCGATCATTGCATTTTTTTCCAATTTTTTCTAGCACACTCTTTGCAGCGATTCAGTTTGAAAATTGATTATGTCTATTTTCCTAGTTATTCTCTCAAAGATACCCTAATTTCAATTTTTATAAATATTATTCCCATTTTTTTTTCAATGCAATGAACAATTTTGTTTAAAAAAAAACAAAAATTTAATTTCGGCCTCCAGTTTTGATAATTGCAACACCAAAAATTAAGAAAATGGATCTGAAAATTTCGCATTGATTTCACTCAGAGACACTCCAACCTCCTTAATTTTTATGACGAGCACCCCCATTTTCCAAGTACTCGCGGAACATTATTCTCAATTCAATTCTCCTTTGGCAGTTTTAATAGTTTAATAGACTTTTTTTTTGTAACAAAATGTTTTATTGATTTCGAAAATCTTTGAGAAATCAATAAATAAAACATTCCACGACAAATCTACTGTTTCGCAACACTCGTATTTTTTATTATTATTTTGTTCCCTTCAGTACGTGTAAGGCTATAAAAAAATACTTTTGTAGTTGCGTAATTAGAATTTCATTTTCAAATTTTTTATTTTAATAAATTGCGTTTCTATTTAATGTTCGAGGTGTATTCGCGAGTGTAATTGATCAATCATCCGGACACTTCTTGGGTGTAATGGGTGTCATTGGACATTTTCCTTTTAAGTAAAAAAATGTGGGAAACTAATTTTAAAAAATTGAGTTTTTTTTAAAACCAAGTTATGAAAAAAATCCTGCTTATTCAGAAAGTAAACTAATCATTTTCATTTGAATAAAGTTACGTTGTCACGTGACTCAGGGAACTATATTTTATTAATTTGTCAATAACATTCTTAAATATTATTATGCAAAATGAATCTTGTCAGAGTTTTATCTTATGATAAAATCTTCGGAATTTTCTCTGAAAATCAGATGTGGTTGAATCGCAAGGACTGAAGTAACTAACATTCTATTCGAGTGATCAAACCAATGCTTGAAAAAAAATCCAATGATTGATGAGGAGTATTTTTTTTGCTTCCCGCCTTAACTACATACTGAGAAGAAAAATATTAAGAAATCCGGGATTCATGATTCTGGAATGTAGTGGATCTCTTCAAATGCCCTACATACATATATATATACATGTATATATATATATATATCGCAACATCTGTTTACTCGCACTGACGTTGATACAATGCTATTTTTTTTAATTCTCAACAAGATATGTAAGTCGGAGCAACGACGGTTGTAAATAGATGTTAATCGTTTGGGAATCATTTTTCGTAGGTTGTAACGATCGATTGCTAATCAATTTATCATAGAAACATGTAAAATGCGTAGAAATATGCTGATTGGAAATTTCTTCCATTGCTGTGTCGGTAGTTCGTTTAATTTTTTTTATTCAATGAAACAAATGCTAAAAAAGCAGATAGTAACAGAGCGGCACCGGTGCTTTGAGTTTCGAACGTTTTGACTTCGCAGATTATGAAGAAATCGTTACTATTAAAATTTCAATCACGTTTATCGTTATGTTTAATAAAATTTATTGAGCTTAGAGGTTTCGCTCTGAATAAATAAATATTGCAAGCAGCCAGAAACACATACACACAAACATAAGAAGAGCACCTACGATACGATAAAAGTAACAATATTACTTGGTTGGCACTCTAGCCTGTGATACAGAAATGTAAATAATATTTGTTGATACATGAATTGAAAGACCAAATGTAAGGATTCCTTTTAATGCAGGACATAGAATATAAATGATTAAATAAAATCTTCAAAGTTCTTAATATATACTTGTACGTATATGGAAACTCTTAGCTTCTAATCGACGTACCGAAAGACCTGAACCTGTTCAATATTCCTCAATCCTTTTGATAATTAGCATTCGAATTAGTGTTAACGCTTTTCATGGAGGGTTATCGAAGGAATACTTATAATCGTCTTGCACTCATTATTGGTGTTTATATAACAATTCATACGAAGGAACAGATTTTAGTTTTTTTTTGTTTGTTAAAAATGTCCTCTGCAAAATGCACACACTTCTTTGTTCGTAACATTTTTTAATGCATATAAAAAAAAAAGATTAAAAAAAATTGTCAATCCATTTTTTTTCCATATGTTTCTAGGGATTTTGTTTACACGATCCGAAATACCCAGATCCTGTGGGCGGAACTCGCGGAAAACCTCAGTTTTCACACCGTCGTGAGGTGAAAACAAAATTTTTCCGTCTTCGCTAAAATAAACCATCTCATGCGCGTAACGCGGACGCAAAATCGCTTATTTCAAACCTTTGACGCGTTCGCATACGCAAACCCGTTTTATTATTCCCTAGGGAATAAAGCGATTCGGCGGGAGTAATGAAAACTACTGCACATGCGTTAAAACGTACTTTATTTTCTTCTAGAAAACTAAGATGTTTATTTGTCCGAATTTTTCCTATTTTTTTCCGTAATATTGGGAATCTATTACCAACATCATCGTAATGGGCGTGTATTTTTTTATAGGTCATTAATTGTTCAAATTATCGAACATCATGGTATTGTCATGTGAAATGGAACCCGCAATGGGTCTCTGCGTAAAGTGGTTTTTAAAAATTGGGTTATTGTGAAGTTGGAGACTTATCAGAGAGAATCAAAGATATTCCATATACCCACATGTATATAGATATGTATAAATATATCTTTCACGTCACTCATTTTTTCAAATTGTCGATTCGATACACAATTCTATAAAAAAATAGATGATCAATTTTGTTGTTGTTGCTGGAAATGGTAAATTATTTTCAATTATATTCGTAGCATGAGAAAGGCTGAATCGTATTAACTGAACTGTGGTAAATTGGTCATTTTTTTTAAACTGGCGCAACCCATGTATATATATATATATATATATATATATATGGGTTGCGCCAGTTAAAAAAAAAATATATATATATATTCAATCTTGATTTTCCTAGAGCTGATCACGCGGTGTAATATAAGAATTAACGAAGGATTCAATTGATCTCACCTATTGATTAAAATAATACTTGAAAATGGACTTCATTCCGTGCTGCTCGTAAATAACATGAAAAAGTATAATATTTCCTCTTCGTCTCGTTAAAAGTATACCTTAAACGTCAGAATTAACTAAATGGCTAGGACGCGGAATGTTGACTTGCTACAAATAAAACTGTCGGTTTTCGATCGTCTTCGAGGTTCTTTTCATTGAGCCCATTAAAGACATTTAAAAATGTATAAAGCCATGTACATAGAAATGGGCAATTTGGTTGTAAGCCATCAGAGAAATATATATTTGATTTGTATTGGTTTAAACATGCTATAAAGAATATAAATTCACATCAATTTCCGATTGCGAATGTTATTACAGTTATTGCTCTTATTATACGGCTAATCTATAGTTATTATATTCCGAAATAAAAATAAATTGTATATATATTTCCCATTTCACTGTAATTTAGTTGATTCCCTAAATAATCCACACATTTGCCCTTGATTTAATTATTGGAGATTCACAACACCTTTTAACTATTTTCTGTCGACAGATTGAAGTAAAAATCATTTCTATATTGTCCCGTTTACTATTTGTTATATAATACCGACAAACAATTGGTGAAGATTCTTTTTTAAAAAAAAAAGCGACCATAAAATGATTATTTGGAGTCAATAATTTCTAGCGTTGGTGCCATTTTTTTATTAATTGATTAATTACAATAACTAAGTTGGCCAAGGTGAGAAAAAATCCTAGAACACTTGATCGACGAGTGATTTGTTGTACAATTTTTTCCCATTAATTCTTTGATGACATTTTGGAATGACTATTACGGAAGTCAAATTTTAGCACCTCGCATATGGTCGATTTTTTTTTCTTCAAATTTTCCCCGATTGTCAAGTTTTTTTTCTCTTCGCATTTCACGTTTTGACTTTTAACCTTAAGTCATTTCGATTGTGAAGGCAGTCGAAAAAATTAAAGAAATCCTCAAATTCATTGATTGAACACTATCGATGTGATAGCTCTAAAAAATACTCATTAAACACGCCCCCAACGTGTATGTTCCCCCTTAAGTCGAAATTAGATATACTTAGAGCGTAGAGAGCATCATATATATTTCAATGTATCGATACAGACATGAACAGGTTGTAGAGAAAAAAGGCATCGTAGCATGCTGTGCTTGCCCTGAGTCAGCAATTTACTACCAACGATCCTACACGGGCAAGTATATATGTACTTGTACTTATCTGTAACGGCGCATTATAACACTCGCTCGTGGTGCGCGGTGTGTCATCAATCCTTCAACGACCTCGGACAAAGTGCCTGTCTTCGTAATACATCTTTTAGCAAACGTCGACTCTGCTAGTTAAATCATTTTGTCTGATTTGCAAAAGTTTTATTCACATTATAACCTTAATTTTTCTCATTTAATTGTTTAATTAGAAATGTTGATTTTGTTTTTAATACAAAATTGTTCATATTGTTTAATCAAAGAGAAGTGCTCACGAAAACATTTTTTTTTGCGATTTTGAGATATTTAATTCAATTCAATTTTCCCACATCATGGATACGGAAGTAGAAATGTTACACACTGATTAATTTCTCAAAAACAGGATTTGGTCGGTTTGGAATTTGTCAAATTTCGACTTTTTTTCTAAGTACCCTAGCAATCACGGCGGCTGTCAAAGTGACCATAAAAATAATGCTCAATAGAAGTTGTTTTGTTAGATAGTCAATTTTTCGGTGATAAATCATATCATTCAATCATAAAGTCATTTTGACGGTAAATTAATGGTTACAGTGATAAAAGAGTAACCATAAGATTATTTTGCTTTGGTTATTCGACGGTCATTATGGACATTTTCGAATGATTCATCTATGCGGGAAAACCACTTCTATTGGAAATTATTTTTATGGTCACTTTGACAGTTGTTTTTAGAAAAACATAAAAGTTATCATGAATGCTAGGGCAGTTGTTCGTAAGTGCAGGTAAACTTAAGGTTGTCTCTTATTGAATTTGGATGCTAGACATTCAATTTAGTCGTGGAAGGGTTCGAACCTTACATGGATTAGACTTTTGTTTTATTTTTTTTATGACAAAAATTTCGCTGAAGTTCAGCTTATTATTTATTGATTTACAACGGGGATGAGAAGTGAAACCTCGTATATGGCTTTCCCATTATTTCTCTATTCCTGAGAATTTATTAACATGATTTCTCATTGACATGGCTTTGTAAAAAGCGAAAGAAAATTGGAAAACAATGTGCAAGTTTCCACGGTCCAGCCGCTTTTTTTTTAAATTTTCGATGAATTCTTTTTTTTTTTGTAGCATATTCAATAACGGACTGAGCGACTCTGATTTATGCAACAGCAGTCAAGTTGCAGAAGTAGCGTTGGTCGTGATAGCAAAACAGGGTAGCCTCCTTCCATCAAAACTTGATGCTTCGGGAGCCGAAAGCTGAAAGCACTGTGTTACATACCTTGCATTCTGTCTCATCTCTTTTGTCAACCAATAAATACGAAGATATACGTAGTGGCGTTAGTTCATTTCTAAGTTACGTTAGTTGTTAATTTTTTGGTGTTGAAACTTCTATGGATTTTGTTTCCAATAAAGATGGCAGAAAATTAAAAAAATGTACGTTTTAATTTTTTCACGTGTAAATGCCAGATCATAACTACCGTATCACCACTTTATCATATCTCAACTTTACTAGATCATGACATTACCAAATAACAACTATACTATACCTATATTCTACCATACGACTACTCCACCATATCAGTACTCTACCATATCTCAACTTTACCAGATCACAACTGTACTGTATGACTCACAACTCTACCAGATCATAACTCTAAAGGGTCACAACTCTGCCAAATTACAACGCCACCAGATCACAACTCTACCGGGTCACAACCCTGCTAAATTAGAACTCTACCAGGTCACAACTTCACCGGATCACAACTCTACTAGATCATAACTCTACTAGATCACAACTCTACGAGATCACAGCTATCCCAAGTCATCACAATTCTCCCGGATCAGAACTCTGCAAAATTATAACTCTACCAGATCACAACTCTGCGAGATCACAACTTTACCAAAACACAGGTCTCCCAAATTACAACTTTACCAGAGTTTACTTCTCACACTAGTGCTTCGAGCACGGTATTTAGCCATGAAAGTGGAGTAGATAATCTGTTGTATTGCCCTATTAAGACTTCCTTCTACAGCGAGGATGTAGTTTTTTTTACTCATTCACGGAACTCGAATTGTTTCTATCAGTTACGCAACCACTTCAACACTGGCTCAGTGTGTTTAGGTGGGCCTACAATTTATCGTCGGATCCGAACCATAGGCTCACAGAGAATACTTAGAAAAAAAAATCAATTGAGGTCCGGGGGGAATTGAAGCCTGGACGCCTGCGTGGCAGTCTTGGACCTTATCTCTTGTGTCACTGCTCGCTCTTTCAGTCATGAAAGTCTTTCTAATACATTGTCATTCAATGAATGCGTATTTCTGGTGAAATCTATAATGCACTCTTTGACAGATTAAATAAGACATCGAACTACAATTTGTTAATGCATTTGGTCTGAAAGCAACGTCAAATTGAAATTTCTACTTTTTACCTCACACCATTTTGCTGCTGTACTGTATGTAAGATTTTTTGAAAGAAGGGATCCACAGAGTGTTTTTTTTTGTACTCTGGGTCTTTACAGAATTTCAGAATTATAATTCTGAATTGGTATATGTACCTAATGAGGTTTTAATTTCATTTTTTTTACAATTCTTCTATCATTCACAGATTGGTCTTATGACTTTCTTTTAGGTGGTTGAAAGACGGTAGAGGTGAAGCTGAAAAAAAAATTGAGAAGCGAAATAACAAAAAAAAAAAAAACGAAAAGCCTGAATTGAAACAGGGCTCTGCCAGAAACGTGACCGTAGTTCGGTTGCTCATTCAACGAGCACCTTGAACCGTTTCCTTAGTCACTGCTATGCGACTGGCCACTCCGACTCTGTCAAGTGACTCCTCTCGAGGTGTACAAGCCTGATGAGCCGTGCAGAGCACTGCTGGTTGCCTCCACCAGGTATTATGTATGTATCACTACCACCACGAGCAGCATCATATGCTAGGCAAGATGCAAGCATGCAGTGTGCTATTGCACTAGGCTCGTAGCCAGCCAAATTCCCGTGGGGGTTAAGGGCTAACTGCTGTACAACCTCTTCCGTTAAGCCGTGCAAGAATATATATTTAGACACATCATCCTACGATATTCGTGCGCAAGTACCAGATGTAGGCTTACAACAGTCTGCGGACTGTGAATTTTTGCCTTCGTGTAAGTACATCCGCATCTGCAACGTGTTTCTCCACATGCATACACGTTTTATTTTTTTCACCTGAATATATATATATAGTGTAACGACGCAAAGAGAGTAGAGAAGGATGGACTCGAAGGAGCAACGATAAAGGGAGTAGAGCCGCTACTCCCTTTATCGGGGGGGTGAAACGGGGTGGGAGGGCGTGGAAGAACTTTGCCACTAGACTAACGTTCCCCTTGCGGTCGCGAGTGGTCGCACGTGACGGCACAATGCCGCTCCAACTTCACCTCATTCCTTCAATCCCTCCCCCCAATCCGGGAGAACCCCCCCCCGGACAAAAAGCCTCGGTAAAGACACAACGCCGACATCGCAGCAACCTCGATTCGACACTCTCTGAACACCAGTTTTTTCACCTTTGTAGGGTCCCCAGAGCCCAGAAAATTTCGGTTGTCTTAAGGGGACCGTGTCACAATAAAAACCATAAGAAAAAAAATTCTCTAGACGTCTTCTTTTAAAAAATCTTACATTTAAACTTCATTAAGTGCACTGCTGAAAAAAATGAAACTTACAACACGAATATTAGAAATTACTAATCAAGTGTGTATTAAATTTACAAACTTTGTTTAGTAAACGAGTGTTACAATACATTGAATTGTAACTTTTAGAAAAACCCGCGATTTCACTATACGTTGTGATGTCAAAACCCATAAAAATACCTAAAATACTATTCGCTACAAAAATTACTCTTCGATCGGTTATTATTTCGAGAACGGCGCCAGCCACGGATTCGCCGCGTAGCCCGATCAGATCTCAGATGATATTTTTATTCAAAGTTAAAAAAAAAAGAGACAAAACGTGCGCTTGCGTCCGGCTAAATGAATATTTGTTTGATCGAAAGAATTATTCAATTGATCGAAGCGGCTGGTGATACCATTAATAGATGTTTCGATCAACATTGCCAAATATTTTGGCCAATCGACAAAATATGCTTTTCGCTGCTGGCAAACGCACGTTTTGTTGATTTTAACGATTTTTTTTCAGTGCATGAATAAAATTTAACACGACATGAAATCTGGAAAAAATTACTCTTTTTATTCCGGAAAAAGTCCGGGAAATAAAAACCAAAAGATTCTTAACTTACTGACAGAAAAAGGCCTACTAAATTCAACAAAAGCATTTTAATTCATCCTCGCGATTTCCTACACGCGATGAAAAGAAATAAAAACAAAAAATCACAACTCTCTGCAAGCTACCGCGCATACGATTACGAAAATCAAAATCTGTTACTTACCGACTCGACGCAACCAAAAAAATACGCCGAATGTCACGCAAACAAATAGCAAAAAAAAAAAAACAACAACTTACAATCTCGGGCGGTGACGCTCACAGTCATTCCTGGGATGATTCGTAAGCATGGAATTCAAAAAGAGACACACTCTTTTTGAATTCCAAATTGTCTGAGACTGGCAACAGTATAACGTGAATAAAAAGGAAAATAACGCTGGACACTGGCAGTGCCGTATTCATGAGCACACCCTCGCGGATATCCCAACCGTAACTTATGGTGGGAATTGGGTCATTTTTTTTCCACAACCGATCTCAATGCAACCGGTCAATTGGCGCACCAAACCAACCAAAGTTTTAGCTTTTCAAAGACTGATTTTGCTTCGCGAACCGGTGATACTTTCGCGTGCATTTCCGTAGACACGTTCCCCGCGACCAAAACTATCTCGCGAGGTTCGACCATTCTGTGTACGCACGGAATTGTCCATACGGCCGAACAAAAATACAAAAATCACAAATCGTGTTGCGCTTCCGCGTGGAAACGACCTGATGACACAAAAAAAAGAGATGGACAAGCCTACCGTAAGACATCTTGGTACCGATCTCTTCTGCTTCCAGAGATATGTCTCGCGCACTGCCCTTTCACAAGCAGCCACCTCACTCGAAGAGGCAACGAAGGACAATGATAATTTTTTCTAATTTCTCGGCTTTCTTCTACTTTTCCCCGTTTCACTTACTTCATTCGGCGACGGCCAGACACTGCTGTCGCCTAGCGTGAGACCGGTATTCTCACACGTCAACGTAAGTACCAGTAAACTAAAAGGTTCCCGGCACGCCCGCTACTAGTATTGTACATGATTTTTAAGATCGCCAAGATTTTACTGTCCCAGGAAATATTAAATATTTGTTATATTTTAAAAGCCTGGATATAAAATATAAAAAAAGCACGGTCAAAACGAAAATTGCATTATACAGTGACGCTCGATAGTTGTTTTTGTGGCAGCCTGCAGTCGATGATCGGTTCTGCCAAAGATCTCCTCCAGAGTTTTACTAGTGTGCAATGGTCTTTGCAGGAATGCGAAAATTCCCCAGCAGCGGAAAATTTAAGGTATGATCTCTCGACGACTCAGTAACTCCGGCTCTGTGTCGAGGTATCATAAAAAAAGAAACCCCTGAAATTAATAGCTATTCCTGATATTTAAAATAATGCCCTATGGAATCGCCTGACAGAAGTTGTCGTCGAGCAAGGTGGATGCTCGGGCTGAAAAAGGCTGTAAATACGGCGGTAAATATTATCACGCCGCCAAAAAGATCGTTACAGCCTATTGTAAATTTAGAACACATAGAGATAATTTAAGTATAGGTATAGTAAATTTGCAACACGAATATTGGAATTTGAAACACTATGTCTATTAGATTCATAAATTCTGAGTGGTAAATGAGACTTAATACACCCATAGGAAAATCTGTTGAATTTTTAAAAAAATATTGTTAGACCGACGATAATGTAACCGTAAAGTATAATTCCAAGGAGCGACGTCTCTATTTTATTGTTATAGTAAATATAAGAAAATAGTTGAATCAACTATTAATATAAATTCCCAGGAGGGACGTATATATTTTATGGTTACAGCAAATATAATTATGGTAGCAATCACCAAAATCATTATAGTTTTGAATACGCCGTTTTGTTGCCTATACGATTTTAACGTTTGTTTCCAATAACCTTGCAAGTATTGTTTATTAAACCATATTATCATTACTTCAACTTTCAAACATTGCGACCCGCGCAAAAAAGATAGTATGAAAACAGTATAACAATAGTATTAAATAGAAAGTATGAGGAGTATGTCGTATTGGACGAAATTATACTGCAATTATACTAATATTTGAGTATGAAGTATGAAATTAGTATACACCAATTTCGAAATTTCGAAAATTCGATACTCAAATAGTTTTTCGTATCATAATTTCATACTTAATACTCGAATATAGGTATAATTTCAGTATGATTTCGTCCAATACGACATACTTCTCATACTTCCATTTAATACTATTCTAATACTCTTTTCATACTTTTTTTTTTGCGCGGGGAGCCTTTCTATATTCGAACAATCATGTGAAATTATTGAATCCACGATATCCTTTTCTCTCAGTGTATACATTGCGTTGTAAATTTTACAATAACCCGTAATTTTGCTATACGTCAAATAAATGTACAACAAACGTCGGTCATTTACAAGTAGTAAAATTACAATACAGAGAGATAATTTCAGTATAGGTTTAGTGTGTTCTAGTAATAATATTGTAGCGCCAAATCAAGGCACTTCAAAAGGAATCCGCTATGAAAGAAGACATTTATTATTAGCTGAATTGCAGAAATTCGTAATTTCGAAAGCATGACACGATCTCTCTGCTAAACGTCGTAGAGCTTTGTTGTTTTTATTTGTGTGGCGCAGCAGTTGTTTTTTTTTCATTTTTCTTTGTTTGATAACGATACTACTGCCGTCACGTCTCAGTACTATAAGTTACATATTTGAATGCTTACTTCAACATAGTGAAACTTACAACACACAGCTCTGAATTTTCAAAGATGATTTATGAATATTCTTATACATTATAGGGTGACCCAGTAAAACCTTTTTACTTTTTTTCGGGCTATGATACATGATACAGCGTATTCCCCTGTTTCAGTAATATGTTCTTTAAGTCTCTGACATATTTAAACAAATATTTAGTGGCCAGGCAAGTCATTTTTGTACTGAAAAAAATAATTTTTTCACAATATTATTATTTTTTAATTAAAATTCTTTAAGTTTTCGAAATGTTTTTTCGTGCGTTATATCCAATAGGATTGTCTGCATTGTGGATAATTTCAACAATTGTATTGAAAAAGTAAGAACGCCTTTTACGAATTCAAGTTTCCGTATTTTAGAAATACAATAGGGCGTTGAAGTTCACAAATCGTCTCCTCTACAGTAATAAATTATTGACAATCTTTTGTAATTTCTACAATTTACAAAAAAAAGTGGTTGAAAATTTGAATACTCTTAGTGAAACGTATGAACGCACTTTTTTGTATTCGTGTTGTACTATTGTAAAAACGTTCATAATACGCTGCTGAAAATGCCAATAATAGTAAAAAATTAATATCCGCCTGATAGGCGCAGGTTATCAAGTTTTCATGTAACGTTGATGTTGGTATTTAAATCAATAAAAAGAACGGTGACAGTAGGAACCGGCAACCTCACGAATATGAGAGTAGAGTGCATTATGCATTATGTTTACTTAAAAATATTTCCGTATACACAATTCACGCTCTGACTACAATTAATTGAACATTTTAATATGTCAATTATAAGTACGGTTAGGAGAATAATAGTTATATAACTCTTACGCCATTTTAATATCTAAAACTACTAAGTCGTCGATATGGTAGCTGGTAGCGTGCGTGCGTTGTTAGGTACTTAGATCGGTAGGTCGTAGGTTCAAACCCCAGAGTACGCGAAAAATTTTCTTTAGCAAAAACCCAACCATCGCTAACGACATGATATGTCTGAGCTACTAATGCCCGAGTAATTGTTCTATTTCCTTTTTGTTGTTTTTAAGTCCAATTTAATTTTACAGCACGTATTGGAAAATTATAATACAGGAACGGTAAATTTGATATACCAGTGTTGTAAAATTCAACGTCGCAGTTGAAATTTCATAAACGGTTTTGATAAAAACACTTCATACACATCGGTTGTAAATGTACAAAAAATTTTTTTAACTGTGATATACATATCGAGGATTGTAATTCTGTAATTTTATAACGACATACAGTGAACTAAAATAGTATGAGGTGAAAAGTGAAATTTTTAACTTGTCGTAGCTTTTACACCAATCTTTTAGAAAAAATTTCAGTGTTTGGTGTCTCATTTTATCTGTCGGAGAGTGCATTCTAGTATGAGTTTAGAATTTTTATTTCGGATCCTTAGGACAAAGCTATAATTTCAAATATATAACGAAAATTTTTTTCAAAAATTGAAAACTTACTAAATAATTGGTTATGATAAATCCAAATCACTCATTTGAGTCTATTATTTCTTAAAGTAATGCCATTTTTTATGAACTCCATACATCTTGAAATTCTATACAAACTGGTTTTTTAGCTTACTTTTTGCTCATGTACGTCTCGTGATTCGAACAAAATTATTGACACTATTAATTAATTACTCGGAGATAAAATGAACTTCTACTTCTTTACTTTCCTCATTTTCTGTTTTGTATAATTTACATCTTTGATTTGTATTTGCACACTTCACGCACACTTCGCTCCGCTTGCGTGCGTGAAACAGGCACTTCTCGCACTAGTGGCATAAAATTGTGTACGATACTCGTGCGAGAAACTTTTTCTGATCTTGTGTGATTACAACACTCGCCTTCAGCTCGTGCTGCAAACTCACACTCGTCGCGAAAAAGTTTCATCGCACTAGTATCGTAATGTACTATTTGCTACCTTTTGGTAAAAAAAAAACATTGGAAAACTTGATCATGGTCTAATGAAAAAATCAGAACATAATAGAAGGTTCTACTCGAATTTTGAAAAATAAATAGCTCACCAAGGCTTTTTAGGTAACGAGTTACCCCAATGTATCGTTAATGGGTTCAGCATTTGTAGCTTTGATTTTTTTTCCATGTCCTGTCGACCACTTTGATAGTACGATGAAAGGACATTCCATTGTCGATTTCGCGGAGAAGGATTCATCCATTATGTCTCTATCATCGTGCCAGCTTGCCGAGATTCTACGTGCTGTATATATCATTCGCGTTCCCCCTCCCTTCGCTATTGCCCCGTGTCGAATCAAGCCCTTACCACTTACCCGTACAGTGGACACAGCGCCCGTAACATCACGGTCGTTACTACTGGCTTTAGGCTGACTCCAAGGTACGTTACTACGACAATCAGATCGCTTCATGATACGTGCCACGTGTTCGTAGCTGGCAAGATGCATATGAGATATTCTACATGAATTCAGCCACCAAAAAAAAAAACAGGGATGAAAAGTAGGACCTTGTACATTGCTCCCTCATTATTTTTTACTTTTTGCGAAGCTACCTCTTTAAGGAAGTATAATTCCCAATTTTCGTTTTGGAAAAAAATTCTCACAAGCAGTTAGTTAATCGAATTTGAATTCCGATGTCAATCGACTTTGGCTTCCGTACAGAGGAAACTTTGTCGAAAAGAAAAGATAATGTCAAAGCAATGTGCAAGATTCTATTTTGTATCTTTGTTTTATGAAATTGTACGTACGTTATAGCAAAATGTAAATTTATCAAGAGACGCGGTAGCGTCGCGACGCCAAGTATTAAATATTGTTAGTTTGTATAACATTCCATTTGATTCCTCGATATTATAGGTGAGTTAGTACAAAATTTAAATTGTTCGAAACTTTCGAAATCCCGTCAAAATCAAACCTAGTTATGGATTCATCCCAAAGTCAATACGGATCCTCTTTCAGCATGACTGATGAAAAAAATATTACGTTGATAGTAGCTACTAATTTTCGGAAGCTGGAGAAACTACAGAGGATTTTATGAAAATTCAAAAATGAATAAAAAATAATCTTGTTTGAATTTTTTAAAAAATTATATCAGATAAAAAAGGCTACTTGGGCCGAACGTATATACAAAATTTTAGCTCGATTGATAAAGCCGTTCAGTAAGTACATGAGCTTCAATTTTACATGCCGGCCACACACACACACACACACACACGCACGCACGCACGCACGCACGCACGCACGCACGCACGCACGCACGCACGCACGTACGCACGCACGCACGCACGCACGCACGCACGCACGCACTAAACTATTTTCCTCCATGTTTTAGGTGATTATGAGTATTCTGATGTGAAAAATTTAAGCTTGACAGTATTTTTTGAATATTGAAAACATCCCTTTTATGATGAAGATTTAACAAATTACACTCAGGAGAAAAATCTGGTAATTTTAATAATAATATCGTTGGACTGACGATAATCTAACTATACACTATAATTCCCAGGAGGGACGTCTATATTTTATAGTTATAGCAAATATAATTATAGTAGCAATCATCAAAATGATAATAGTTTCCAAAACTATTCTAATAGTTTCAAATATGCCGTTTTGTTGCACATACGATTTCAACGTTTGTTTTCAATAACCTTACATGTATCGTTCATTAAACCATATATTATTATGGCTTCACCCATAAAACATTGCAAGCCTTCCTACATTCGTTTTACCATGTGAAATAGTTCAATAAACGATATGCTTTACTCTCAGTGTACGAGATATATGGCTGAAATTTTGTACGTAAATGGACTTCTATTATTCAACCTATTAAGTGTACCAAGTTTCAGGACACTTGGTACAGTGGTTTTCTATTTACCGCAATTTTAATTTTTTTTAAATATTCGCAAATATCTTAACTCTTGTAAGTTCAGAGATATCCGGCTGCGATTTTCGAAAGGATTCAATGAATATCAATTAACAACGATGACTTTATTTAAATGGACTGTCCATATGTCGGTAAATTTCGATTTTGCCGAATAAAAAAGAAAAAAAAACGACGTGATGAGAAAAATATAATTCTTAACATTACATATTTAACGAGATTTGTCAAACGGTTGAAAATTTATGGCCGTTTGATTTTTTTCTTATCTAGTTTGCGCATTTTCTTCTGCAAATTACGAGATGCCGACTTCGAAGTTGGTTTACATATAGATCATTCTTAAGCAATGTTTGAATGCAAATTTTAAACGGATCGATCGAGCGGTAAATGTTTTTCAAACTTCAAATTTTTAGAAAAATGTTTTCCAAGAGTAAACAAGTCTACAAAGTAGAACCTTGCAAATGGCTTCCACATTGTTTTTTTTCGGTTTTTACAAATCGTTCAAAATTATGACATTTAAAATATTTTTAAATGTCATAATTTTTAAACCACTTGGCACATCCGTTTTAAATTTGACCTAAGTTTTTATCCTGCAGTACTTTAATTGTGCATCAAGTTCCAGATTGATGTTTTGAAAATTGCAGACGCTAATGTGCTAACAATAATCCGATGTTAGAGCATTTTGAACATTCTGAGATGAAAATCTGGAAAAATATTTTTTCACGAAGACAAAGTTTCTCTTACGGGGAGGCAAAATAGAAATAAAAAATTTATTTTTATTTTGAAGAGAAAAATTCTGCCATAATATGGCAATTTTTTTAATTCGATCTTTGATATCTCAAAAATTCTTAATCGTATTAGTGTCTTTCAAAACTTATAGAGTACGTTTTTTTATGACAACAAGAAAAAAAAATTGTTTTGCATAATGGTGTAATTCTGGACTACATTTTATATTAAAATCAACAGGTATTTTCGGCCCATGAAAAAAATCCAAGAACTGGCGAGAAATTGCAGCCTTTGAGGCAATTTTCCCTATGACGATATCGAAAGTCCCTCTATGAGGAAAAATGTTCATTTTGCCATAAAATGTGGCCTGAAATGACACAATTAATTCTGAATAATTTTTTGTTCTTGTCGGGTCTGTAAAAACGCACATTTTTATTATTTTCAGCGATCACGATACGATTAATCGTCTCTAAAATATTACAGATTCCAAGACACATGAAAAAAATGCATATATCTCGTGAGATTTTTTTTCATTTGAAATTCGGTTCATCTATTGAAACCACTGAACTTGATTTTTATGATTTTTTTTGCCTGAATTCATATGGAATGCCTTATATACATTAGAGGATAGGTAGAGCGTGGGCGAAGAAGCAAATTGCTGGGATATGAGAAGGGAGCAAAGCATTGCGAGACAGTTACTGCACATTCTACTATTGGGACAAACTGTGTCTGAGTAAGCGATTTCCGCGACTCTTCCGAGAATCGATTACTCATTTAGCGAGCGTGGGAGACTGCAATTATAGATGATATATAAGTATCTATAATACCGTACATACACAAATAGGAATTTTATTGTGTTATCAGCTTATCAGCCTATTACAAAATTGGTATATTATTTATCCTATTGAGTAAAACACGCACGTTTTAATATAATATTTAATAAGTTTGAGTAGTTTATTAAAAAATATATTATATTTACACACGGTAGAAGTGCGTGTATCTTTATACTATAAAGTATAATTGTGGCGTATATATCCTGAAAAATATATTCACGCGCAGAATGTTCGGTATTTTCAATATATTCTTTTAACCCCATTCTTTTTGTGAGGGTTTAGATATTGATTTATTTATTCCTTGTACATAAAGTTGCATTTTGATATTCACGCTTGCAGCGTTATGCACAGATGGCCATGTGACTTGTAAATTACTCAAAATATTGACCTACATTTTTTTACTGTGTTTAAGCATCAAGTTGTTGTTGCCCGCAATATTGGTAAACATATGTCGAAGCATTATAATTTTTTGGCACTTTGAATATCAACACTTCAATTGCCTATGCAAAATTGTGATAGCATTAGTACGCAACCGATGTTAGAGCAAATCATAAAAAAACGGTCAATTAGTTAACAAATTTATTGCACTTAAAATAGAATTTAAGTCTTTGTTTTTCATTAAACATATATCCTATAACTGATGATTATAATTTGACAAGAAATATCTGAAGCTTTGATAAAATATGTGATCCATTTTTTAATTATTACACCGAAATGCATACTGCACCATTACCGAACATCTTTATTTACTTTTCATTTAAAAAAAAACACTTTTTTGAACATTTTCATAAGTGCCAAAAATTTTCAACAAGCTCTGCAGTGTATCATTAATAATAATTATTATAGAATAAATATACGGAGAATGCTCATTCTGTAAATAATAGTTGCAATAATTGAAATAACTGTTTCTACTAAAACAATCCACTTTTTTACAGTTATTTTTCAGTCTCAACATTTTTTAATAAGCCTTGCAGTATATCATTAATAGTCATAATTATAAAATACATAAAAAAAAGGATTCCGCATGAATCTACGCAACTCCAGACATCGATGTCTCGGATTCTTTTGCAATTCAATGCTCTTGGAAATTTTTTGAAAAGCCAAAGAATCACGCATTCATTCCTTTTTTGCGAGATTGGTATCAACGCGTGAGTTTTTCGAAGATCTGTAAATCGCAACTTCATTTTTTCTTTTGTTTTCAAAAAAATTTCCAAGAGAAAACAGATAAATTTTTCTTTCTTCTGAATATATTAATTTTCATGCATCTATTTGTACTTTCTATGTTGATTACGTTATTTTATAATATCCGAAAATCGAATTTTTTTACTTGCAGAACAACAGAACTTTATAGGAAAAAGTCCGTTGAATATGGAAAAAAATATTTTAAAATTTAAAAAAATGTCATAATCGCCGGAAAATCAATTTTAACGAAAAGTAGTTAAAATGTACTTGTTACTCCGCAACAATCGACGCTATCATGCAACCACATACGTTAACATTTTTTGTTTGACTGATTGCGACAAGATAATCGCATTGAAAAAATATCCGAGACTTTGACGTTTAGAGGGGGCTGAATTCATGTGGAATCCCTCATCCTCTTTTAAAAAAGACATGGCACATCGAAAGTCAATTATATCGTAACACTGAAGTAGAAATAGCATCACGTGAAGTCTCGAATCGTATCAACTTGCAAATAGCAGGCTTAGCCATAAGAAGAGATAAATGAAGGGAAAAGAGTGCGAGCGAGTTGTTGCTAGTATACAAAAAAGCTCATTTTATAAATGGGAGTTGGAAACTCCGGTAGTGAAACGTACAGCTTTCCCAATATCGCAAAAGGTGAGAAAAGAAGAAACAATGCATTGCTGGTGTGAGTGCAAAGGACTATCTGTGAGAATACAGATGCGTGAGTATCGATTGATGTGCTTGATACAAAATGCATAAAGACGAAGGATGAACGTAAATTTACCGGATGTGGCTTTGAGGCGGTTGTGATGGTGGGAAAGGTGGCGATAATGGTACAAATTTAAGCATTGCCATGCAATATATACAAAGAGAGAGAGAGAGAGAGAGAGAGAGTCGCGAGATAGGAAAGTGTAGCGGTGTGTGAGGGTTTGGTCCTCGCGTCTCGACGAGTGGCAACCGGATAGGCAGGCCGCGTGACTAACCCGCTGCCGCTGCTGCAGCTGTTTGCGAATTATCGATTCGAGGCTAAATTTCCCTCCGCTCACCAGTCATGCGCACCCCATTTCAACATCCCGAAAACGGCAGCACACGCACCATTCTTATACTATAGAATACGGTACTACACTATCCTATGCTATATAGTGCTAACTGTGGCTGAGGGGCAGGGCGGAGGTAATGTGGGTGGCTCTAGTGGCGCCACCGTCTAGTCATCACACAGGCGCACGAGATTTCACAACGGCGTGGTGGCTGTTGGAACGCCGCCAGTGGCCGATTTGAAATTTTCCTCGCTATCGGCGGACCATCGCTGTGCTTATTGCTACATTCCGGTTTCCGTACTACAAATATGATGGATTTTCCAGTAACACTATAACCTTCAACGAACACCAATATCTCTGTACATGTCGTCGATTTTTTTTTCTTTTTTCCTGTTATGCTGCAGACATTTATCAAAAACATTGGTTAATGAATTATAGAATGATTGCACTCATGCACAGATATGAAATGTGGTGAGTTACTGCTTCGAGATTTCTGGCAATACTTCAATAATATCCTAAGAATTCAACAGATAAACCCACTATCTGAGTAGTCGTTGCAGTAGTAGTATTAGTAGTAAGTGAATATTCATTGACAATATACGAAGACAAAGATTTACATACATTTGTTTATATCTATTATTTTTAATGGTACTGTCAACGGGCCATTGACAGCAGTCCTTCAGTCCCGATTTTCAGGTAGTGGGGGTTGGGTTGACTGTTTTTTTGGTTTTATACGGAAATGTGATACAGTTATTATAAAATAGGTGTTTACGGACTATATTTTTACACGTTTTCTTCGTTGCTTAAAATTTCCAGGTATCAGGTATATATCAAACATGAATAATTTCAGACGGAATGATTTGCCCTAAGTAGTAGTATAAACGTGGTGTAGTTTTGCTACCAAATCCCCAAACAGTGTTCTAATCGTACATTCTTTTTTGTAGTACAAGATTTTACTTTAGAGCACTCAGACCAGGGTCGAAAAGTATAGAATAAAGAAATTTCATTCTCAACGTTACTGCCAGTAGCCGACAACTCATCATTTTAAAAGCAAGGTCCGAATGCGAATGTGACTTTGTGCTGCGCTGAGGAATCGCGTTCTGGGTTTCTTAGTCGAAAAACTCACGACCATGTAGAGAGGAGAGGCGGGAGGGAGAACGGGGTGAGAAAAAGCGTAAGCACGAGGGAGAGCCAAAAAATCGTAGCCTCGAGCAGCGCGCGAAAGTAGGAAAGAGAGAGGATGGAAGAGAGGGAGGGAGGGAGGTAGTGGGAGAGCGAGAGGAAAGTCAAATGAGTACCTCACGGGCAGCCTACAAAGTCGTTGCTGGGCGATAGGGGGACGAATACCGTAAGGTGAGGAAGGAAAGAAGGATAAAAAACCATCGCGAAGTTAGGAGGAAAGGGAGATTGGTCGAGTCGTGTCATCTGTGAAGAAATTCACAAGATATGAGCGTAGGATAAAAGTATGCGAGAGAAAGAATACGAATGAAGGCTACGGAAGGATATATATACGTGCTACGTTCGATGGGTGAAGCGACAAAACAGGACTTAACAAATATATAGGATGGGAAATGTTGACGGGGAAGGGTCGAGCGGCGGAAGAGGGGAAAGGTGGCGCGGCGGTGGCGGTAGCGGTGGCGCTGGGGTGGAGGCGTCAGGTTGCCCGGGCGGGGAGCGGCAAAAACGAAGATGGCGGATCTCGCGACGCCCGCCCTCCACCGACGGTAGAGGAAGGAACGGCCGGCCTGTGCCCGAGAGCCGCGAGACCAGCTGAACGGACAACCGCGCGAATCCATCGTCTTCCGCGTCGTGTTCCCTCGGGTGTCCCAAGTGTGTCGTACCCATATAACCCAGTGTTTCTCGTATCGTTAAACGTATTACGGGGCGGTATCGAGTAGCAGCGTTAAGTACCGCGAATAAAGAGGAAAACACGGTTCAATTATTACAAAACAAATAAAACGGGTATAAGGAATACGCGTTTGAAGGTGCCGCGCGGGCACAAAAAGTAATCGTATCGATGAACAAGCTTATTTACCGTCTAACAAGCCAGACACGGATAATTGTTATATCGACACAAGGCTCAAGAGCCTAACTGTCGTTACGCAAGGTCCTGCCCAAGATCGAGAACACGGACACGCAGTGTGAGATTTAATCGAGAAATAAATTTAAAAAAACGATACTGTGAAAGGAACGAGTGTGAGAAGGCAAGTGTCAAGAGGATATATACCAATTGATAGGGATTATTGGCGGAGAATATTATCGCCTTATAACGTAGTGAATAATCCGCGAGGTGCCGTCACTTTTCGATGTTTCTTTCTTGCTCTGGTTTATATGGGTATATAAAAGTGTATATCTACATAAATCACTCACCCACATACATACGTATATACATATTTATAGATGTATACGTGCGTTTTTATTGTATATAGATACATTGAGAAAAGCATATATTTTGGGAGGGACACGATCGAGCGGAGTGAGATGAAAGCTCGCTCGCTATTTCTCGTTCCTTTCTTCGCCCACGCTCGTCAGCCCCTCGGAGGCATAGCCTTTTTCTTCTTTCTGCTTGTCGTTATATCCTCTCGACTCACTTTCCCGAGTTAATAGAGATCAAATAGAGGACTATATACTGCAGTACTGTTGTGCGTTTACGTTCGCTCGTTGGAGATATTCCGATACTTGGTAGAGCTTTTCAAGAAGGATATCTGGGAGAAGAACTCTACTACGAGGGCTCGTGCGCACGATAGACCCAACCGAGGTTACCTTTCAATGATTCTCACTTGGTACAAGCCATTCGATCGTCATGCGAATTTAAAAAAAATCTTCAACATTCTTGTTAATAAATTTAGTTATGTTTCGCACTTAAAATCGTAATCTCAAAATTGTGATTCTCTAAACTTAAGGTACATTAATGAATAACTTAACCAACTGAGGGTCCGACCGCATACTAATCGAATGTACGTGGTATGAGAAAATTTTTATTTATTGAGATATAAGTAGAGGAGTTCGATTACAAAGATTTATATAACGAATCAAGAACCTTAAGACTGTTGTCAGGACGTAGAAAATTAATCGCATCTTCCTTTCTTCTGGTTAACGATCGCTTGTCTTATTGGCCCGGGTCTTGAAGTCATATGATATAAAAAAGGATTGATTAAAATATTGACGGATTGAGTGAGGAATCTCGGCATAGAAAATTGTGTACATACACAGGGAACGAAAGACACACACCCGAGCGCACGCAGCACGTACCCGAGAAGGGAGACGTCGCTCCGCCCCCTGTCGGACGGCTGCACGGCACTGGGGAAGTAGGCGAGGTTGCGGACGAGGATCTTCTGCTGCCGGCTCTTCGTCCGAGTGGCCGCGGGTGTGCAAGAGCAAGGGGATAACCGGAGCTGTAGTTGCACGCTATTCTTCTTCACGTTCGACTTCAAAGCGTTTGTTATTTTCTCTTCTTCGACTCTACCATCTACATTCTGTATCATCGTGAAGTAGAATCGCGTGCATCGGTATGAAGTCCTGAGTGATAGTACGGGCGCACGTTAACGCAAAGTGCACAATCGGGTACGGATTATTTCTATTGAGTGGAAGAAAAGATAATGTGTATAATGTCTATAAATTTCTATATTATGAACCATAAGCGTCGGTTAATTTAGATGTGAATATCGTGAGTTGAGTAAATAATCGTCGATATAATTTTGGTGGCTGCTGTTACGGCCCAAAAAACCTGTTAAAATTTAAAGGTTCGATAAATAATGCGATGAAGAAAACTTGTGATTAAGCTATGTCTTCTATCCGCTGTAAGACAAAATAAGCGTATATTCCCGATCAAAGGATCGCTGATAAAATTATTGCGCCTAATCCATTATTTTTTACTTTTTACAAATCTCTGAAATGTATATATCGCCTTCTTCTCACTACACGTTCCTTTCCGTTTTGACAGTGGGAGTGTAAACGTTTTGCGGTCACCGTCACCATTCATCGCAATCTATTTTCAGAACTGTGAAAATATCTCGGACTTTGCAAAATTAAGTCATAAAATGAGTTCGTGATAGCAGTCGTGAATATCGAAACACGCGGACATCTTGTAGTTTTTTGTAGTGCCAAGAACCAAAAGTTAAAGTTGTGGTGATATGAATCAAAACTGAAAAGAAAAAAAAAACGAAAAACCGTCAGTGCGTGCGTCGTTTCACATCTCTCGCAACGTGATATCAGAAAAGTGTGCTGTCCCGCAACTTTTGCCATTGAATTCTTTAATTTTTGTTAATCTGATCGTGAATAGTGCGAGTATGTGCATCATTATGTTGAAACAGCAGGCGGACGACCGCTCTTGGAGATAGTAGAGCGTAATTATTGTAATAGTGTGCGGAGGGGGGCATAGTAGATCGTCGAAGGAGAATAGTAGCACAGTGGTGGTGGGCGCGCGCACGCGACGTTGTTGGATATCCGAGGAGTCTGTCCCAATCGCGCGCGGTGGTGCTCCGCTGATTCTGTGGTGTTCTGGTTCGTGAAATTCGTAGCACTAGAAATAGTAGCAGGAGAGAGAGAAACCGTAGCAGAAAGCAAAAGCAGAAGCAGAAGCAAAAGCAGTAGCAGCCGCAGCAGCAGCAGCAGCAGCAGCAGCAGCAGCAGCAGCAGTAGCAGCAGCAGCAGCAGCAGCAGCAGCAGCAGCAGCAGCAGCAGCAGCAGCAGCAGCAGCAGCAGCAACAGCAGCAGCAGCAGCAGCAGCAGCAGCAGCAGCAGCAGCAGCAGCAGCAGCAGCAGCAGCAGCAGCAGCAGCAGCAGCAGCAGTAGCGGCACCAGTAGTGCTGCCGGACGGTGGTAGTAGTGTTATTCTCGTTCTCGTTTGTGTCACTGTTGGTGTGGCGTCGTGCCGTTGGTAGTGGGTGGCGTTGGTAGTAGTGGTGTGCTGTAGGTGGTGGAGGGTGAGACTGGCGGTGCTACGGCGGCTGCTCTTGGGTTCTCACCCCCGTAAGCCCGTGTGGGTAAAGCACGTCGGGCATCGTAACGTCGTGTTCAGACCGGGGAGAGGCGCGCGCGCGCGTCGCGTTTCTGCACAGTGTCGGTGAGCGGTGCGGCGGTGGCGCACGTCTTCGTCCTTATCCTCGTCCTCCTCTTCGTCGGTTAATGCCGCCGGCGCACGGCTAGACACTCGTCGTTATTGTCTACGTTATTATTATCATTATTATTGTTGTTAATGTTGCGCGTTAATATCCGTTATAGCGAGAAACAGAATTATCAGTGCGCGAGTGCGGAAGATCAAAGGTTGCTTATAAATGTAACGGGGAAACAGAAGGGAGTGCAAGAGCTTACAAAGATACGAATTAATGGTCGATATTGCGAATGTGCAAATGACGAAGAGTGGAAATGTAATTAAAACACGGAAAAAGATAATTGTTTTCGGTTATACAGGGATCGCTACAATTGGTCAGCAGTCTGTTGTACTCAATAAAAGATAGAAACGCACCCGTTAGCGGGGTGTGTCCATGGGTTTACGTGTACTAGGGATCCTCGTCCGGATTGTATTCGTACGCGCAGAAAAAGCTCTATTCTACTTTGCCACAATAAGTGACTTGGTATTCAACGTTAGCGACCGAAAAAACACTCACATCGATCATCACAACCACGGCACAGACATCAACGGTTGCATCAATATAGGAACACGCGTGAAACGAAGCATTGGCAGTTTGTTGAAGGCAGTAAAGCTGCAGGTCCGGCCGTGATCGCGGACGTGCCTGCGGCGAGGTCAGAGAGGGCACCGGAGGCGCGCGTTCAGTATGCAGCATGAACAACGGTGCCCCGGAGGCCTGCTGGGAGCTCGCGACGAGACTGGTCAGGGTGAGCTGCAACCGCACCGTCGCCCGCACTCGGAGCAGCAGCAGCAACAGCAGAATAATTATTGTCACCGTGAGCAGCAGCAACCCCATCAACAGGAAATCCAGCAAGACGGAGTGCAGAAGAAGAACGCACCTGAGAGCTATCAAAGGGCGAGGAAGACTAGCGGTGAAGTTAATTCGTCTGGGGAGGATCAGGGGTTCGACAGCTACATCCTCAGCAGGTGCAGCAGCAGGTCGCCTGCAGCAGGCTACGAGAACTGCGGCCGCAATCGGGAAGCAGCGATCAAGGACCTCCGCTTCAAGCGGGAGGAGGAGGAGGACGACAAGAAAGGAGGAACGGAAGGGGAAGTTTCTGCATCCACAGGAATCTTACCAAAGAAGCGGGAAGAAAACGGGAAGGACGAGAACAATCGTGGGGGTTTCATTGCTACACCGGTACAAGAGCATTGCCGAAAACTGGTGCAAAGAGAAGAAGATATCGCAAAGAAGGATCAACGAGAAGAAAACAAAAAGAGGAGCTCAGAGCTTTCGTTACCTCGTGGAACGCTGTTGCTGGAGCTGCAGCTTTTGCTCTCGGAACTGGCACTCTGTTATTCAATACTTCACAGAGAACCGAGATCTCGACCCACAAGGTTTTCTTGCGTGCCACTGGTCGTTTCTCGGATCGCGTTACCGGCCCAGGGGAACTATTAGTGGCCCCGCGAACCCGGGTCATCGACGCGACTGCTGTACAGACACCGATAACACCAGGTTCCTGGCCAATCGGCCCGGGACAGGTACGCGCGGGGCTGACTCCCTCGGGAAGGGACGCGCCGACGGGCGAGTCGGGCGATTTTCAGTTTCGAGAGAAACAACAAGACTGGCACGACACGCACCGAAAGCCACAGTTTTCGATAAGATCCCCGAGGTCGTATTTACTATCGTGGGGCAACGAAAAAGTTATCGGAGCAGGATTATCGAACGGAGAGGACGAGCAAACATCGAGGGCTTTTTTGGCGGGTGGGCGATCGGTCGGTCGACCGTCGTCTGGAGCAAGCCATTTCCTGGAGAACTCGAACGAAGAGGCACCATCAACATTTTCACACTCCAGGCGATTCTACGATTTCTCCAACGTAACCGCAACTTCAAGAGGTGGAGGAAGCAAGGCGATTCGGAGTGTAAACGCATGCGGAACCTTTACGACGTTACGTCTGTTCCCTGTAACTCATATTTGGCCTCGTCGGCATATTTCTCGGCGGGACCGTCCGATATCAGGGATTACGTGGAGCTCGTGGAAAAAGCCTCGCGGTCATCTTCGAGGTTGGGACCACGTGAAAAAGCGTCAGAAGAGGAAATCGTTCGAGCAGGATTCCGACAACGAGCACGCTGTTGGACGTCAAAGAAGGTTATCCAAAAAAGAGGACGAGGAGTCGTGGGAGGGCCCAGGCCTTCGTGGCAGCGATGCGGGACTTCCTGTGGCGCGGAGAACGCGAACTCGAGTCCTCACCGGGGCCGCGTCCTCCGTCGCCTCGTCCAGGAGCCCGAAGACGTTCTTCTGCCACCTGCGACGCTTCGAGATCTCTTCGACGACGTCATCTCGGTATCGTTGGAGTCAAGTGTCTCAACAGGTGGTGGAGCAAAATCGTGCCCCAAAATCATTACGGAGAATCCTCGGCAGCCATCTATCATCACGAGAAATCTCTTCATCGTTATCGACGCACAGAAACAACGGTGAAGACAGTAAAATCACCGAAGAGGGGGGAGAAAAAACGAGAAGGAAAAAAAGAGAAAAGTCACACGTGTCGAATAAACGTCGGCAAGCTCGTGGGGCCACTAGAGTCCCCATTAATAAGAAGCCGATGCAACTCGAGGGCGCCCCATTCACGGGACTACCATCCACGTCGAGGCCATCCACGAAACCAAAGACGAAGAACAACTATCGAACGCCCTTGCGGCGATGGTACTTGCGATTGTCCCAGCAATGGTATCCTCAAGCCTATTGTCTGTCACTTGCGACATTCGGTAACCAGAGCCACAATCGGAAAACAAGCTTTGAATCTGATTTACACCGCTGGACAGCACTTGCATCCTCGTATGAACCGGACTGTTGTAAATGTTACTCCAACCTCAACGCCAAGGAACTGGATGCCTCATCACCACGGCCTCCTGCTGACCTCCAATTACCGCCGGAAGCGTCAGACCTTGACAACGATTATCAGAATAACTTTGGCAGATTACTTGGAACTAACTACACGCAAGAGTCCTGTACCAAATCCTCTCAAGATGACGATCAAAACAAAGAAGTCTCCGATCCGCCGTACATTTTCCCCTGTACCACGAGGATCATCAACTCCGCCAACTTTGCAGTTGGTTATCACGACCACGACGATCTTAAAATCAATGACCTCGAGTTCTCAAACGGACTCGATGACGCATGCACTGCCTTTCGCGTTCAATCACGCGAGCACAACCACGCGACACCGGGCGCGTGGGCCCAACCGATGGAAGATCGTGGTGGTCGCAAGGCGTCGAAGGAAAAAGAGAACGAGGAAGGCCAAGATTTTTGTGCGGTCGCGTTACCAGGTTGTCTCAAAAAAACCTGCCAGTTCGCGGAAAAAGTCGAAAATGTGGGAATACGTTGTACCCACGTTCCGAAGGGAAAGTTCTCCATTTCCGATGACGAGGCGGCAACGACAGCGAGCCTTGATATTTGTGTCAGGGCTCGAGAGAACGGGGCAGCGCGCGACGTGGCCAGCGTCGACGCGTATAGCGTCATCGATTTCTCGAGCCCCGAATGTCCGCCGTACGACGTGCTTAATAACACTGCCTTCACAAACGATGACGATTACAAAGATAAAAACGATGATGGCGATAATGAAGTTGATTATGATAATTATGATGATGATGATGATGATGGTCATAACGCTAATTATAACGACTTCGGCAGCGCTGATTGCTGCAGTTTTGGGAGTGAAGTGGAAAAACCTGAACACGATACGGCGCAGCGATCGGTGTTCACTGGCTCGTGTCGTTTTGACAATACGAAGAAGGGTTGTGATTCGCGACAATTGCATGCTCTTAAGAGGTTCGACAAAGTGGAAAAACGGAATTCCTTCGACAATCGTTATGAAGATAACTGTCGACGAATTCCCGAAACAAGTGCATGTTTGGATGTACCCGGTGGGAGAATATGCACAGACTCCATTTCTAGTAGATCGTACGCCCATGGCGTTGGAATTTCGTCTTTGGGGAATGAAACTAATGTTGCATTTTCTACGAATAATTGGAATACGAAGCTCGTCGATAGCAAACTCGACAATTCGAGAGACTTCAATGGCCGATATCTTGGGAGTTGTCACGAGCGCGAAAAGTGGAAAAGGCCAAGAAGACGTCGCCGTAGAAAATGCGGTAAGAATAAGGTTCAATGTGAGAGTGAATGTAGTGATGGTTGTGGTGATGGGGACAATGGTGTCTTATTGGCTAAGGAATGCGAAGAGGGATGCTGTGAGGGTGCCGAAACGGGAAATGTTTACACTGCCCACTTGGGAGGGCCAGTCGCCAGGGTCGAAGGTAAACAACAAAAAAAAACGTGGTCAGGTGAATTTAACCAGAAGTTGGCGAAAACGCAGGAAGAAAAGTCAACGAAACGTCGTAGTGGAAAGAGTGAACCACCGAAACGAGAAATCGAAAGAAAATACAAAGGTACTTGCTCGGGACGTACAAGGGGCGCGAGTAGTTATGGACTGCTATTCGTTTTGTATCTGCTGGCGCTGCCGATTTTGTGCTCGAGCGATCCTTCCAGTCCTGTGGCCGCGGCTTTCGCACAAAAGTCCCCACTCACCCACGGTGATAATTTCACAGCGCGCAACTCGTCCTTGCATCAGGGTCATCAAACGCGTCGAAATGGCCTCCCCGGTAATGATTCATCGCATCCCTACAACGAATACACCTGGGAGGTGAACCAGATAAATCCTTGGCTGTCGGCCTGCGACCTGGCGGGTCCAGCGCCTGCCGATCTTCAGGGTAGCTGCGGACCTCCCGAAGTGCCGAAGAACTGCCCGATACCGTGCACAACCAAGTCTGACGGTGACAGGGCTTTTCACGAGGTTATTGAACGCCTCGGTCTGCACGATAAGGCGAAAAGCGGCGCCGGTGGATCTAGATGGCGGCCGGCTGGGACGACCACCACCACCACTACCACCAACAAAAATAATAAGGACGAAGACGGGAAGAAGAGGACGGAGGAGGCCGTCACGGCTCCGGAACAGTGCCTTTTTTACCTCGAGGAGTCGCACAAGAGGAACATCTGCCGTGATAATTTCGGTCGTGGCAGTTCGTTAAGTTTTTCAAACCCACGGGAGAATCGGTATTGGTTTATGAGTGGCCTCCGTTTGCGGCATTGCTGCGAGCATCCGGTCGTCAACGCCCTGGCACCTGGCAAGGGCGGACCTCTCGAGGATGTCTTGAACGGTGGACGGAAATGCGCCGAGGCCTTGGACAAGATACTTCTCGTCGACGCCCTCGCCGCCAGACTTCACTGCGAGTTCGAGGAGGTACTGGCGCGCTACGACTGCGCCCAGCACTACTCGGTTATCCACAACTGCACCCACTGCAAGGTATTTACCATTACATGGTTATTGTAATCATTCGTTGATAATTTGTCTTTTTGTATCCAAGGGTCAATTCCTGTACAACGTACTTCTGTGTAATGAAAATGTGCACAGAATGTGTCCTCAGGTTTGCGCAATTAATGTTTAGCCGTCATGGCTGTACTTTTGGTCATCTCACGCATATTGTTGGCCATAAAATCGAGGTTCAACATAATGGTCAGTGTTTCCTTTTCACGTGATCATAAGGACCATCACTTTTAGAACATTTTTGGTGCTGGCGTTACTAGTTAACCTTAAAGGAATCAAGAACCGTGATTCTTACCACTAAATATTTATTTGGCAGCTCATGACCACCGTTTTAACCTTAATCAACAAGTATTCTATCTGAATATTTTAGGGTATAGATCGTATAACCATTGTAGGTTTTATGTATTCTAAACTAATAGTTCAAACGTTGCAACGGTTTAAATCCGAGATTGGTTTGCAAACTTGCACGCTACTCGAAAAAGCCATTGTGGTTATAGAAACGATATTTCCCGTTGAACTCGACGGGTGCATTGCAGGCTCCCTTTGTTTATCGGAATACTTTCGCCATGTGACGGGCTAGAGGTACCCGCATTCACGTAAAGTCTGTATTACACGGTATATGATCGGAATGCAGATATCATGCTTCACTGTGAAATGGGGGTAAACGTTTTCGGGAGTTTCACCCTCATACACGGATCAGAATCACAACCCCGATTTGCAAAAAGAAGAGGCACGCCATCCACAGCTATACTACCTTGTTTATTCGTCAATGCCCCTACATCAATATGTTATTGTTAATTTTCACGAAGCAACGTTCGTTGCAAAATTGCCGAATGGCCCTAAATTATTACGTCTACTTGGACGACAATATAAAAGACTGTATTTCCGATATCGTTGCGTATATCGGTATGTTAAAGCATTTGGTTCAAAATTCCAGATAGGCAGCAATAGGCAAATCAATGGAAGCGTAACAATAATTTTTACAAGATAACTATCTCCGGTTTCAACCAATAAAAATAATGATATTAATACGTGACAATAATTGAAAATGTGGTATGAAAAATAAAATCTAGTCGGTGTCGATACGAGATAAAGGCAATCTACAGCTAGTTTGAATTTACCACAAGCTATATGTCAGCAGACGTACTTGGAAATAACTGAATTAAGGATATTTTTGCTGGATCTTAATGTTACTGAAATGGGGGGAAGTTCCTTCGGGAGCTTCACGACGAAACACAGATCAGGCGCAAGTAGCTTTGCAAATTAAGGGGGAAAGCTATCGCCAGCCGTACAAACTTGTTCATTCGACAATACGCGTACATCGATGTTATTGTTAATTTTCACGATGCAGAGTTTGGTGAAAATTGCCGATTGGCCGCAGTTCCGCAGTTGTTTAGGAGCCTCTATATGTGACAGTTTCATTTGCACGTCAACAAAAAAGACTTCATTTCCTGTTTCGGTGTGTACATCGGTATGTTCAAGTTATTTCTCACGTCACAGCATTTGGTATACAATTCGTGAAACGTTCAATTTTCTCATACGATTTTCGATTTTAATCAGTAAAAATAACAATATTAATCTTTTTTTATGCTTTTGTCTTTCGCGTCAGTAATTGTTATTAAGATTTTAGGTTTCCGGCTGGACGCGGTAACCATCTGGAAGCCTTAAATGTTAATATGAATATCCGACAGTAAGTGAAAAATAAACGCATTCAAAAATTTGCATGAATTTGCAGTATAATTTTAGAAACCCGGTGGATTTTACTTTAACATGAGTAAATTCGATTTAAAGATATTTTTTGGACTTATTGTAACTTGTAAGGTGAGGGCCAAGTAGTGAGAACGTCCGTGCTGGTTTCATTTATAAAACAAAAAAAATCTCACTAGTAATACAAATTTTTCAGATATTAAAAAATAAATCGAAGAAAATATGTCGATTATATAAATGTCATTATCTCGTTTGACAATGTCATATGTCAAACGAGAAGTTTTAAGTAAAAATTCGAAATTGTTTTAAAAATTATTCGATACTCGAATATGAGAATAATCGGAGTATGATTCTGTCCAATACGACATACTCTTCATATGTTTAATTCTAATAGTATTCTGATACTCATTTAATCCTATCACTTTTGCGAGAAGGTTGCAGAAATTTATTCATAAGAATCTGAAGAGCTCGTTATAATAAGTAGATCAATGAATTTTTGTTGAGAGCTTCATCGTAAATTTCTCTTCGTAGTGAAATGTAACCACCTTCTTATTCCGTGTTGCAGAGCATTTTCAGCTATGAAACGTAGATGTAACGTGACACAATTTTCGTTTAACTGCGAGATTCATAGGCCAAAGTCTGTACGTTGGCATAATTAGTTTGGCGGCCATTAACGAAGCCGCGAATCGATATTATCTCACAACGTGTTACTCCTTGTCACATTAATCGTCGCTGATGCACTTTTATCCAATAACGTGTTACGAATGGATAAGTAGACAGCAACATAAAATTGAAATATGAATGCAGATTATATTTGTAGTCCTTAAATTTAATAGTTTTGTATGCCACTACCATTTTTCTAATATCATTTCTATTATCGGTGAAGAAATAATACCTAGGAACTGGTTTCTCCATAACATCCGCCTATAAAGTCACACCTAATGTCGATCACGTGAAATTTCGATTTTATACTTTTTTGATTTGTTTTAATGATGCGTTCGCTCATACTTTTGTAAAATGTAGGATGTTGTGATAAATAGTTTTTCATAAGTGCATATTAATATAATTTGTTGATATTATAATTCTGTACAATTAGAAACATATTCGTAACATAACGACAAATAAAATGAATTACGAAATTCCTGTTTTTCCCGGCCCCAGTCGGTAAAATAATACACCGTATCAATTGAATCGCAATGTGTGCGGAAAAGAATTCGTACATTAGAGATTTGCGTAAAAAAAATAGCAGTGAATGCAGTGGTGAACAAAACCGTGGAAAACCATTAGAAGAGTAATTTTCCCAGTGTTTTACTTAATTTGTTTCACGAAATGAATTTAATCTTGTTTTGGGGAAATAGACCGATCCTTTTTTCATTCATACATAGAAATGTTGTTACATGTTGCTTTACGTGAATGGAGCAATTCATCTTTTCACTATTGGTCAATTCACATCATGTTACAAATGAATAAAGAAGCCTATAACATGAAAACTTAATTTGGTGCGGGTTTTTCTTATTTTTTCCTCTGCCCCTTGGAACGTAGAGATACCAACATACAATCAGATTTTCCTCTGCAGAGATACGGCAACTGTCAGAAGGGGAAGAATTTGTAGCTTGAAGCAAGGATCATTTTCTTCCTCTCACTCTTTCCCTGTCTGGCCAAGTACGTATCTCCACTACTTATACTTGCCAGGCGTTCTCGAGTCACTCACGTGCCAAGACAAATGGCCCTCTTAGTTTCGATAGAGCAAGTGTTGGATAGTGTAGTATATTTACTCCTGTCGAGCCAGTTGATGACTACCAAGCCCTCCCCAAAAATCTGTAACAAAGCGCTGCGCTAAATCTGGGAACACCGAATGCTCTTTGTAAAAGTATAATATCGGATTATAAATAAGACCGTCAAGATTTGTAAGAAACGTCGATAAAATTAAATATATCGGTGATGTGCTATATTCGGAAAAATTCTTCTTCATGTGTTGATGTCTCTTTCATCCTATATGGAATACATTCAATCTTCGATATTTTTGCGAATGTCAGAAAAAGCAGATTTATAATTCATTCCGCATCGAAGGACCCTTCCTTGCTCTCCAAAAGTAGTGCCAATGTGACTGCTATACAGCCAACACAAGACACGTGACCTTATCGAAGTGCGATATAATCCCCCAAGCTTTACTATTTAACGATGTCGAAGCATTTCGTACCGATTAACTGATTCGATCGGCACGCTATCTTGTAAATTGTTACTTTCACTTTACTAATTCGTTTGAAAAGTCTCATTGGAATAACCACCTTAAGGGTGCAATTCGATCATTATGCGTCGACCAGCACCACATTGACTTGGATCTTCTGTAACTTCAGAATTTTTATATAATTCGAGCTTCGATGTGCTATGTTTTTTTAAAGAGGATTTTTTTTGTTTCATTCTGATTCCAAGTTTCATCCGTAAGGGCTTTTACCTAGCTTCCCCCTAAATTTTTCTCCTATCACTCCCTACACGCATTTCGCTGAGCTAACCTAACTTACGATGCGTCCACAGCCGACTTAGCTACACAGGATGACATTTTCCACGGGCACGGGACAACTGCAGAAAACCTGTGCCAGTACTGACGGCCCTATATTCTTCTGACTTTCCGGTGTATACACGAAAGTAACTTACTTAAATATATACTTCGTGGCCTAAGAAAAACTGGCCTACCGTTCACTGGTTGATGAGCCAGCTGGTGCACGGCTGAGCGGTTACCCATCCAAGTTATGGCCGCAAACAATGCTGCTTAACTCGGGGAGTCGGTAGAGCCGTACACTGATCGCACAACCAGTGTCGGTTGATTTTTTTCCAACTATTATTTCTTTCTATTTTTATATCAGTAAAGTTGAGGTTCTTTCACAACGTAACGATGAGGATAGATGCAGTGTCACGCAAACTCACGAAAAGAAATACCCCCGACAACATCTTTGAAGAGGTTTTCTTACAGAGGGTTGAATTGAAGGAATCGTTCAAATAGATATAAATATCTTAACAGAGGTAATGTTTTCCCTATGGGACGGAAAGAAATCGATTTTTAAGTTTGAAAAGTCTCATCGAAATAACCACCTCAAGCGTGTAATTCGATCATTACGCGTCTACCAGCACCACATCCACTGGGACCACGTTCAACTTCAGTACTTCAATGTACTTCGACCTTCGATGTGCCATATTTTTTTTAAAGGAGACTTCTTCGGATATGGATATCGACGTGCAAACGGAAATCTAATATAAACGTTTTTGCTTCTTGAACTTCATTCGCTAATTTTATATCTGTAAATTTCTCTAAGGTGATTTTCTTTACTTAAAAAGAAATTAAGAGGACCGCATAATGAAAGAAAGTATTTAAAAGAATTGTGTAGATGATACCCTTCTCTTGAAAAATGTCACATTTGAACTTCACTAAGTACATATCAAGTATTATAACTCTGTGATTTTGTGGAGACAAACCAAGCGACAAATGATTTGAGACAAAAATTGAAGTGAAGAAGTTTTTAACTTTTAACTTTCAGATCAAAGTGGTGAACAAATTTTAGTGTTCGATGTCTTATGTTATCTATGGACAAGTGCATTCTAGTATGACTGTAGCAATCACGGATGCAGTGAAAATTGGATTTACTCTGAGTAATTATTTAGTGAGTTTTCAATAAAGAAATACTTATCCACACGTTTAAAATTATAGCTTTGTCATAAGGCATAATATAAAAATCCCTGCGCATATACTAGATGCGCTCGATCCGTAGGATGCACTCTTCGCCAGATAAAACACTGACATTTTTCCACCGGTTCGTTCTGAAAGCTACGACAATAAAAAATTTAAATTTTTACCTTACACTTTTTTGGTGCACACTGAAGAAAATTAAGTTAGTCCTGGTAACTATTCAGCCATTGTCATATTTCATTAGTCCAGGTGAGTACTTTTGAAATTACATTACCTTTTTCGTGGTTACGTTGGCAGTGAAGAGAGTTCATTCAACTACGGAAATAATCATCATGAGTAATAAAATACAATTATCACTGGATAGTCACCAAGACCATCTCAATTTCTTCTAGTGCATTGTACGTCTTCACGAAATTGCAGAATTGTAGTGCTTCTTATGCACTTGAAAAGCGTTCAAGTGTAAGATTTATTATTAAAAACGGGCATCATGTTCAGAATTTTTTAAAAAATTTTTTCGTTACGTTAGTCGATTCGTCCGCCTTAAAGGAATTTTTCGAATAGATATGAATACGTTTACAGAAACGAATTTCACCCTATGGAACGAAAAAAAATCGATTTTTAAGTTTGAAAAGCTTCATCGAAATAACAACTTTAAGCGTGTAATTGGATGATTACGCATCGACCAGCATAACTTTCGATGGGATCGTTTAACGAGCTCTCGCATCGAGTCAAACTTTAACACCCACGCTGTGTGACTCGCAGCATTAAAGCGTTGTAACAGTGCAACATAGGCCGACGGCGTGTTCGATCATGCCGCTAAACGCTTCGATCCCTCTTCAGTACCTTATACAAAGACTCGATTCCATCGAGCGGGTTCGGAAGTTCACGAGCCTCCAGTACAAGCTGCAACCACGTTGATGCGATAGCTTCGTGACCAACGTGACGCTTTTGCCTCTCGTACATCCTGTTTTCATAAACTTTTCGGGAGTTATCGGGGGAAGCAGCGAGGATTTGGATTGATGGAAGTCAAGCGATTACTTATGCTATGGCTCGATGAGATATTACCCTATTAGCCTCAACACATACCCTCTTGCTGTTCATATTGTGTTCCGGAGAAACTTTATATATCTAACTAAAACTAAAAAAATCCCTACATCTGCACTGAGAAATAAATCTATTTGGAATTTAATGTACATGTACCGGAAGTTCTTATGCATAAACTGGTATGCTGAATTTACTATACAAGTGCGATGTCAACATTTTTTTTTGTTACAGTGATTTTAATAATTTGTTTTTATTTAACTGTAAAAGTACCTTGATCTTGAAAATTTGCACTAAATTCATTGCAAAAGTACCTCAATTTTATATCACAATTGTATATTAACTTTTATTACCGACTTAATGAATAAAAACTTGCAATCTCCTCTGACAACGTATGAAAAACCAGGATCAATCTCGTAATTAATTTACTCGAGTCGTAAAGATTTGTCCTAATCATACTCATTTTAGCATTGGCCGTACATATTGCCTCGCAAGGAAACTTAATTAATCCTGGAAGATCAAACAATCCCTAATGCTATATGACAAAAAAGGATCAATTTCATGAATAATTCGTTCGAGCCGTAAAAACTTGTTTTAATCATACCGAATTTGGTATTGGCTGTTGACACTGTCTTACAGAAACTTAAAATATAGGGTGGTCTAAAAGGAGGTGAATTAAAATATTTTTGATGCTAATACAAAAGAGATCAATCCCATCATCAGTTTGTTAGACCAGTGGAGCCTTGTTCTAATCATACTGATTTTGAAATTGGCTATTGACGTTGTCTCGCAGAAATACTTTAATATAGGGTGGTTAATATAGAAATGGCATTCTACCAGACAGTCAATTTAGAGCTTCTTTTTTAATAATCCACGAGAGTAACCTTCAAATTGTCGGAAGATAAAAAATGCTGGTAAGAAAAAAGGTCGGATCTTATCATCAATTTGTTGGAACAGTAAGGTCTTGTTCTAATCATACACTGATTTCGGCATTAGCAACGAACGAAAATAAATCCGTTCTTTCTTGGCGACCTACATAAACTTATCGAGTCTCTATTACGCAGGCTAGTAAAGGAGTGGGTATCTACGAGACCAGTATAGAATGAGGGGGGAAAAAGAGACACCGCAGGGTAGAGGTAGCCGGGTGAGTGGGTCGTATATTTTCTTTTTAAAATCCTTTTTCTGGGCGTCACCTTCCGGAATGGCTTTCCACGGGATTCACAGGCAACAGTACGCGCGGAGAAGTTGGTAGGTATATAAAGTCGCAAGGGGTTTCCCTCCGGAAGGCGTATCACGATTATACAACGACGACGACGACGACGACGACGACGACGACGACGACGTATATACACCTGATAGTAGATGGTAGGCAGGGGACTGCAGACTGCGAGCCTCGGAGAAAGCAACCGGGTTAAAAGGAGACAGAGAATGAAAGAATAAAATAGATTGCAGAAGAAAGAGGGTTCGCGCTAACGCCGCTCCGTTATACGTCATGTATAATGTTCGTATAGATGCAAGTGTATTACCTCGTTGGGGGCTATTTACACGAGGCAGGAGTCAAATTTATGCGATATTAAGGGCGTTTCTGATCGGGTTACAACGGGAGGCTCTGCTGAGAACCGTGGGTATCGCGTAATCTCGAAGTACGGGCAAAGTGCGCGCGGGAATTTGCAAGCAAGCATGCGAAAGGCGAAGAGCCAAGAGTTGAGAGCAGCAGTGCCAGTGGCAGCGGCAGCAGCGGCCTTCTTCTGCTACAAGAGGGCGAAGTCGATGGTGAAAGTGAGGGGGATGAGGATAGGATCATCGGAGGTGAAAGGGGCTCTGGTGATGAAGTAGAGACCGGGTTTAAAACAAGGCGGGGATATAGACACGTAAGCTAGCTTGGGCGGTGGCAGCAGTGCCCTTAATTGAGATCATCTTCCCGCAAATAATTACATCTATCTATCTATCCCTCCATCCCGTCTTCTCTCACCTCTTCGCGTTTTACCTCTCACTCTACCTACTTCATCTGTCGTCCTACATTTACGCTACTATATCGTGTATCAATTGCGATTTGTAATACCTTTTTACCGCTACGGGTCACAAATAATAAATAACTGGTGCTGTGCATCCGGTACGTGATGCCGTGCCGACCAAGATGTACGATTGAAGTTAGTTACAGATAGGAAGGTTAACTCGCGTAATATTGATAGTGGGGTAATTGTGATACTGGATATTTTCTAAAAACTAAATAAATTATTTTTGTTTATATTTCACAGTAAATGTTGGAATGTATAATACTTTTAACACCTTTAAGTAAGCATAGCGTTGAGAGAAAATTATCGACAATTACTTTCTGCATTTGTATGAGCACTGCATAAATCTTCGCTGTTCAGTAAGTAAGTTAAGTTAGGCTTATCTTTGTTCGAAATACGGCACTTTTCAATTTAAAAGACCAATATCACAACAGTCCCATACAATTTTGTATAATTGGGGCGTGTATGATATATTTCTACGGGCACACGTAACAGTCTCGAAGCTCTGTTTGTCGCGCAGTCGCCCACGAAGCGGCTGTAGTTTTTCGAGCATATTATCAAGTATGATAATTACATACCTAATAGTCATTTACGTACATGCCGCGTAAGCTAAATAATCCCAGAATTTAGCTTATATGATTATGTTACACTGGGTGACTTTTTTTTCTTTCTGTATAGAAATTTATGTAAATTCAGTCAAGCTTATCCATCCGGATAATTAATAATGAATAAAACGTGTGATAATCGTTCCAAGTACTGTAAAAGAAACGGAATTCTGAGAATATGATCATTGAAATTGATATGCAGTATCTAGGATAACATTTGGTCCATCAATTTGTTTCATAAATTGTGATTAAATTGCAGTGCTATGGAAAAAAGCAATTACATACCAAAAAGAAATAGAGTAGCACAAAAGGGTTGATGGCAACCATAACATTTGAAGAAAGCTATGGAAAGTGTAAATTGATGTAAACGTTGCTAATTCAAGACATTTAGATGTTGTTCTATCAGTAAATTGTTATTCAATTGAACTTAGGAATGGAGTTTTACATCACAAAGTCGAAGCTATATGTAAATGTTATTTGAATAAATATAATAAACGTTATCACACTTGCCCCATAACTATCACAATTACCTTGATATTCGAGGTAAATGTGATTACGGATAGAGGTTGGAAAAAAATGTAATCCCGATGGAAGACTTGAAGTTATCCTTCTCTATACTGACAATATCTTGAAAGAACGCTTAGACAAGAATGACGATGCCGGATTTAGTTCAAGATATGGAAAAATTAAATCAATGCCAGTTTCTTAAAGTTCAACTCTGCGATTTTCTGTCACCATTACCCCAGTTGACCCTGCAAAATACTCGTACAAGTATTTATTCAACGGTATTTTGATAAAGATAATTACTTTTTGAATCTCTGGTTTTAATAGCCGCTCGCCGGAAGAAACAGGGAACGCCGAAAGTTGTCAGCGTGCAGACGGCACCAGTGTCACCAGTCGCTTCTCGCCTTGCTCTTAACTTACCCTTACTTTGCTCTCGCCTGATTCTCATCTTGCTTTTAGTTTCCATTGACCTTCCTCTCAACTTGTTATTAACTTGGTCTCACGTTGGCTTGAACATGGCTATTGAAATTTTTCGAAATCCGAGAATAGCGGGTACGTGAATAATCAACACATTGGCTTGTTAAGATGTCTTGTTACTCCTCTGACTGATGGAAAATAAGAAAAAAAGCAACTTCAAAATTAATTATTTTCGTTAGAATATTTCTGCATAAGTAGTTCCACTAGTATTGTGGATCCCTTATTTATGTTAGCTGCATTTTAACTATTTCGATTGGAACCGGTGCGGTGGTCCAGTGGTTAGAGTACTGGCCTCTAGACCAGAGCATCGGTAGGTCGCGGGTTAGATTTCCGATACCGTCGAAAATTTTCTTCGAAAAATGAAAACACGGACGCGATAAAGCTCCGGATGTATACGTGAGACACACACAGGTAACTGTGGGGGTCACGTGTATACAGCTGCAGTCTGTGTTTACATTCTCGACGAAAATCGTGACGTAGTTTCGGTGCCGTGAGGCGAACTCGAGATCGGCTATATCGCCATAGGTTTTTCCGCAATGTTTCCCTATGCCTTTATCAGAAATGCTATGGCAAATGCGATATAGAGGGAGAAGCCGGATGCGGCCGCATGGGGGCTTGGTTACTGATCCGGACCAGGCCCTCAGGGGGGACTGGCTACTGACCCGGGCCGACCCTGTGATCGGAGTGATGTCGGCAGACGGGGGGAAATGCGAATAAAAAATAAAAATAAATATCTCGATTGGTCGTCGGGATCGACTGATCAGTTTTTACAACTACTCTCACCTTTCAGTGTAGATATGCAAGATCGACTTATCCTTACGGATTTTCTACAGAGCAGAACGAATATGAAAAGGCGTTAGCAAGGATATTCATAACTAAAAAAGTTGTAGTGTACGGGAATTGGAATTGTTCGTGAAACTTTACCTTCTGTCGCGGACGTATTCGCTCTCTTGGTCTCACAGCGCGCGCTCTGGTAATTAGAGCTCGTTCCGCGGCAATGGCCAAATATTAATCGTGGTAATGGCTATCGATCGATTGAAATGTCAGTATTACCCCCACCGAGGTTTTGTCCGCTAATAGTAGTACTATTTGCCCTTGGGAGCGTGTAAAGGATATATACGAGTGCGCGCTTGTAATTTCAGTAATTTCTTCGTCTCCTCTACATCGATTCTGCCTATAATCCGGCTTTAGATGTTTCTTTTTCATTCGTATCTGCCACTGCTGTTTCCGCTACTAATTCGGAGGTGGTTTGCGTCGTATCATTGGACATTTTAATTGCAAATCGAGTTGGCAGCCTGAGGCTCGAAACCAGTAGATCCCTACGGAACGAAGAATCCTCAATTCTGAATATGTCCACGATCTTCTTGCAACCTCATCTACATAATACGTACCTTTTTTACTCCGCTTGCCTCGTTCATTTTTGGGCATTGTTGCGCTATTTATTTATGGTGTGGCATGATTAGGCATTGAATATTCCAAGCGATGTCTCGTTCTAGCGCTTTAAGTTTCGCCGACCTGTACTTTACAGCTTGAAAAAGAATCCAGTAAATGCATTTATAATGCGGCAATGGAATCGCACCGTAACCGAATATAACAGGTAATATTGCATGGATGTTACATGCCAAATCATGTAATTTCCAATTTCTGACTCAGCAATATAATTTTTCGATTGAACCGGTACATCAAATTAATATTGCCGGCTTCCTTGACTCAGTTTTTTTCGGTTGAAACTTTAGTGATAGAGTTTGTCAGAATTTATTATTTATTGCGATTTTTAAACTGTAGATAGACGACTGTTTCGATTACATAAATGTCTGTAGTGCATGGTAACATTGTAATAACTTATGGATGTAGAAATATTCAGTGTATCGTACTTTCTTGTTTAGCACTGTTATAGTTGGGACAGAAAAGTTGAAATTAAACAACAAATAAATTCTCATAAATCTTGTTTGTCGGCGTGTATTTATTTATTTTTTCAGTAGAGCCGGAGGACAAAGAAAATAGGAGAGATACTTTTCGTCCAAGACAACTGAGAATTAGAGAGCGACATTTTGCAATATGAAGGCTTAAAGGCATCGAGGTAAAGGACAATTGCAACCAGTTGGGGTTTTTATAGTCGTGGCCATGACGGGAATCGCGCGCATTGTTATTGCATCGCTCTCGGAGAGCGAGGAAAAGGACACTTCTATTTGCAGACAAGTTGAGTGTAGTCGGTGAAAAATCTCTCCTTATTTCCTCAATCCCTTCACTTGCTCATCACTCTCTCATCACCCCTTCTTACCGTCTTATCACCTTTCCCTCAGTTGCTCCTTACCTTCGGCTCACTTACTTTTCACCCGCTCTTCACCATCTTTTCACCTTCCCCTTATTTTCTCCTCATGCGCTCTTCACCTTCTCCTCACTCTTCCCTTACTTGTCCAATCAACAGTCATTGCTTTTTCGGTATGGTTATAGCTTTTGAACCGGTCTTGAGCTGAGATGTTGCTCCATACGGTTCGCGTGAAGCGTCGTGCCTCTGGATGTGCACTTGCTGCTCCCGTTCTATCGATATCTCCGATGACTTGCGAGTGACTCAGCGGAGAGGAACAGAGTGGCGAGAGTGTGTGGAAGTAAAGAAAAAAAATAAGAGAAAAAAAACCAGGGAAGATAGACGGCCTCTCCCTTGGGTACAAGCGCAGCAACGGTATAGTGCCGGTCTAGAGACTTGGAAGCGGTCGCACTTACTTCCTACCTTTTCACCTTCGCGTCTGCTATTCCTGCTACTTCCATTGTGTTTTCTCGTGCAATTTCGTAGCTCACGCTTTCTTCAGACACGAGTTTCCGACTTGTATGCCGATTCCGAGTGAACGTAGCCAACGTGTCGTATTACAACTATACGTCTGTAGGAGCTGTGCTTTTTCCTTGCCAACATGTTTTCTTTTTCTTCCGTTTTGGTAGAAGAAATATACTTATAGAATGAATGATGTTATTATTGGTGGACTGCCTAAATTTGTTGGTTATATTAACCTTTCACATATTAAGCAAGAAATAAGTCAACATCTTCGTACTTTTATCAATGAATTCCCACAGAAACAAAATGTTGTCAATTTGTAACTTACAAAGAAAAAAGGAAAAAAATATTTGTTAGACCAAAAATTGATTCTATTTGGCTTCCTCATGTAGGAACCTTCATTTTCGTAAAAAAAGTAACATGTTCGTAAAAAACGCGGCTATGCCACTATTTTTCAATTAATATTTTCTAAGTGATCCGAGTTGCTGTAAATGTGTGAAGAAACGCGTAAAAAAAGAAAAAATAATTGGTGATAATTCCACGATTTTTCTAAATGCGATTTGTCTTGATTTTGACAATATTTCCTCATAGCGATAACTTTGTAAAAAGTCAAAAATAATGAGGAAGCAATGTGTAAGCTTTCACTTCGCATCGGTTTTTTCGTTGCTATCATCATTGGCGATAATTAGTAGAATCAATAAACATAAGAATACACATATGAAATCACAATTAGCATTTGGCAGTCACAGTATTTCTGATAGTATACGAATTATTCGTTCTATTTTCGTGATCATCGTATATGGAATACCGCGTCGATTTCCGATTATCAGACTGCTCCGTTTCTGCAGAAAACGGAGATACATGTCCCGAATCCCGGAGTGTCCCTCTTGCTATCCTTGTGCGATTAGCACGGCCACAGTTTCGACCCGTCGGCCACAGACGTGTCCTCACGCATTATGTGCGCGCACGTATATAGAGCATTCCATATCAACTCGACCTGGGTTTGATCTTCAACCTCGTAGATTTTCCCCCAGATTTTTTATTTCATTATTCCATATCTACTAACCGACCACAATTTTTGTCAGATTTTGCTTCCTCGAAGCTGTCTTCAAGAATTTTTTTTTTTTAGATGTTCTCATCAGAACACTCAGAATGGTCGAAAACCCGGAGAAAAGAGGTTTTAGAAACATGATCGTATGTATGTGTATGCATGTGTGTGTGCGTGTGCAGGGCTTCGAAAATTCAATCACCTGTAACTCAAGGACCGTTAAACCGATTGCGCTGAAGTTCCGCATGCAAGTGGAGCAGCAGCTTATCTTTGACTGTTGCAACTTTTACCAAATGAGTGCTCACGATTGTATTTTATGGTTTCTTGAATTTTTTCAAAAAAGGACGTGCGCTCTATAGCTTTCGTAAAACTGGTGATATTTCGCTAAATAATTCTTGTGCAGGTACTGTGTTAATGTTATTTGGTACTGAATTGATCGAATTCGGAAAAGTAGTTCGGGTTTAAGAGTTTTTGGAATTTAAAAAGAATTTACTTTTTTTTCTCCAAACTTTGGAAAGATATGAGACAACGAACTCAAATTTCATACATGAAATCGGTACTATTTAGCAACGGTAGGTCTAGACTTTCGGCATGATTTGTTATGTAGTTCAGATTTTTTATAATTTCAACTTTTATTAAAAAAGCTGCAAGGTAGAACTTTGCAAATTGCTTCCTCATTATTCTTGGATTTTTTTTTACGAAGTTTCTTCTATGGGAAAATCAAAACCGATAAACATACCTCCTCATAGAGGTAGCTTCGCAAAATATAAATTTAAAAAAAAACAATTTTCAAAACGAAAATTGAGCAAAAATCTTTTCACTGCAGGCTATTTACTGAATATTTCTATATGTGTCTTCGGCGAATTTTGAAAAATCTTCTTAAAGCGATTTTTTTTAAATTCTATTTCTTTTTATGTAATTTTTGTTAATGCACATTTAAAAAAATCTACATAAAATCGCTTCGAAATAATCGGAAAAATTCTCCGAACTCCTGACACATATGAAAATGTCCAAGCAATAGCCTGCAGTGGGAGAATTCCGTCGCCTTTAATTTTTTTAAATATCCGTTTTGTCAATACATTCATGAAAAAATGAAATCGAGGTCCAAAACTTTGGATTTAAGCTCAAACATATTAATATGTGATATAGTATGAATGAGAATTTCGTCAGATTTTTTATTAACGCCCTTAATATCTTCGTTATAAATAATTATATGTATATAAATTTTTCATTTGCAAATTAATAAAAATTGTAGTTGTGTCTTAGAGATAGAACATAACATATAAAATCTGAGAGCTCGAGGGTCAGACCCAATTCAAGTTGGTATGGAATGCCCCATATGTTTCTCATAGATATGTCGCCGTAATTGCATGTGTTGAAAGACACGTACGACGTCACATGTCTCGGTGCATGTGTTGGTAAACGCGACTCTATATCCCGTAGCCATTCCTCATGTCAGTTTGCGACGATGTAGAGCGATACTTCAGATCTTCGAATCTAACGCTTACTGCACGATCGTAACTGAGTTAACGTCGAGATACACGCTCTTCCTACGATTTTATGAGTTCAAAGGGCAGCATAATACGGGTCAGCAGCTAAAATAGAATAATATTATACGAGTGCGATGTAACTTTTTCTGACGAGGGTGAGTCAAACGAGTTGAGAAAAATTTTCTCGCACGAGTTTCGTATACAATTTCATTTCACTAGTGCGAGAAGTGAGATTTCTCGCACGCGAAGCATTTTACATAAAATTTCAAGCTTAACATAATTTTTGCGAGATAGAAATTAGTTGTGTCATTTATTTAATTACTATTATTTTGCATATATAATCTGCGGTTTTTATGAAATGATGTTCATGTTTAAGCCTATATTAAACACTTTATAAGAGTTGTGTCAGGGTATAAAAATTACACATTCACACATTGGAGCCTAATTCAAATTTCAAAATTGTGTGGAAAGCACGTTAATTTTGATATCGTTGGGGCTAAATCTGACATCTGAGATTGACGAGCAGCCTGAGTTTACGTTTTATATTTGTAGCCGCGCTCGAGCACGGACAATTTCCTTTCCTTCTGTCCCGCGTACGGAAGATCGATAGTCGTCTCTCGATATCCCGGACGAGGGTCCGAGAGAAACGCCTTAATTTCTTGCCCAGCCTCCGCGTCTCCAGCCTCAAACATTTCCAGCAGAATTCCAGAAAAAGTATTCCAAAAATATTACTTGTGATATATTTACAATTATTTGAAGTTTTCGATTAGTAGATACATTCGTTAATCATAGCGGACAACAATTTCTATTTTGACAAAATCATAAAAAAGTATTTCTATTTTATAAGCATTTCGGAAATTTGTATAATTATGAACAAATGATATACAGTATTAGGCATTGACCCTTCCATTATTAACGTGCTCAACACATTACTACTCTTTTGTATTGCATGACTATTTGATTTTAATTTTAGTATTTTTCACTTTTTGCTTCCACATAAGACAAGATTTGTGTTTATAAAAAAAAGGTCAAAGTTTATATAAACTTCGAGCTTTTCTCCGAGAAAAAATGTATGGATAGAAGAAAAATATGAAATTCCACAGTGAATTTATGTTCCACAGTGAGTTATGCTCGTTTAATTGTGCAAATTTCATGTGATATTTAATTTAAACAGAATCTATAGAAAGAATTAGATTTCATTGGAATCCTAGATATTAATAGTCGGCGACAGCGATCGGATTTTGCATCAAATTGAGTTTATAATTTGTTGTTCCGAAATATTTTAGAAGACGAGCCCTTATGAAGAAGCAAAAATAACAAAGCAATTTGCATGTTTTGCTTTTTGTTAGAGGTATTAATGGTACAGTTTGTCATAAATTCATTTCTTTCAAGATTTTGTCAGAATAGTTAAATCTAGGAAGTCCAATATAATCAACTTCCTACTGTACAAAAGTCTTGATTGATTTGAAATATAATAGAGATATTGCGGGTTTACGTTCTGAATACAGGTCCGCAGTAGAAAACGCCTTAATAGTCAGACCGTCAACGGTGAAATTAAATCTAAACGAAATCTATACAAAGGAGTAGATTTCATTGGAATTATTATATTTTCCTAACTGTAAGCTGAAAAAAAAATTTAGTTACATCAACACAATGTTGCTTGCTTCAACGAAAAATGAATTAAATTCGGTTTATGATAATAAAATATTTTTTCAAGTTGACGTATATATTTTTTTATTTTTTTTTATTAGTTGTTCCTCAAGTACGCCAATCGGCTTTTACTCTCCCCTCCCCTTTATTCCCCATTTCATTCCTCGAGACCTCCTAGAGTGTTGTCCGCAGCCACTCATCCTAATGCACTACTGTATCAATGCATTTGCACGGGGGCACAGGGAAACTGCGGAAAACCTGGCCGATACAGACGGCTTCATTTTTACTGAGTTTCTACTGTATGAGGATACATTAGAAACTCAGAAAAACTGCCTCCCGCTCAGCAGTTTGCGCGCACACCAGTGCCCGGCTAAGCGGTCACCCATCCAAGTTATGGCCGCAAACAATGCTGCTTAACTCTGGGGACCGCCGAAGCCACACCGACCGCGCGTCCACTGCTGTCGGTAAGTTGACGTATATATTTATTTGAATAGAGTAACATTTCGTTGATTTGATTACATCGTTTTTCAGTGAAATTAGGGTAATTTTTTCAAATAAACATTTCTTTGAAAAAAGTAGAAATTTGTTTAAAATAAAAAAATGGTGAAAATGAAACGGAAGTCTGGACGATATCAACATTGGCCATGTTAAAGGAAACCAACATTCGTTTGAACTACGCGAATGCAATGGTCATTATCAAACAATACGGTACATGTATTGTGGAATTAAGAATAAAAATAAATATTATTCGTCTCGAGAATTATTTATTGAGACATTTTCAGTAATAGTGGATGTAAGGTAACGGTTTCTGTCGAAGAAAACTCTTTTCCTGCCTGTACCGAGATTCAAATCTACGACCTGCTTACTTAACTGTCTGAAAACGCTATTGCAAACGACTGTGTTACCAAATACTTGCTGATCTAGAATATCTAAATGGTATAATAATAATCGAAGAATGATTCGCAGAACAGAGCGTGAAACTGTGTTTGGTTGTCCTTACTGAATTGAACTCGAAATCAAATAAACGAATCGTTTCGCGATGAAAAATGGCAAATGGTATGAAGCTTATCATCGTACCCACTTCATATTTAAGAAAATAATTGGTTAATATTATGCGATATGCTTGTTCCAAAATACAGAGGGTTTTGAAAGAATTAAATAATCTGTGCCACATGGGGTTTAACAAGAACGTTTTCGGTTACTTTAACATAGAATTTCTCTCATCCAAACCAATATTACACACTTATGTGCTTAATGACTTAGTTCAATTGCCTCAGATATTCCATCAGAAATATTACATGATTTAATCAAATCTCAAACATATCCAAACGTATTTTCAATTCAGTTCAACAAAATATTTTGTAAAATCCGATACATGGACTAAACTGCCCATTGGGTTCAACCGAAATAAGCATTTACTCGAATTAACCGACCGTTATTCAAATTAACTAAATTTTCATATACGTTGTTTCAAGTAAGCGTGATAATTAACCCGGGTCTGAGAGTCAACATTGTTCATTTTGTCGATTGCACTGAAATTTGTTGAATTCGAACAAACGTTTGTTGACTTGCTTAAATCTCTAATTAACAAAACGCATTTAGTTAAATCAACTGAATTTTTTTTCTCAGTGTACTAACATTCTACGGATCTTATATCAAATTGAGTTTCCAAATGTTTTAACGGTTTGTACTTTCAAAATGTCTAATAAGACGAGCCCTTATGAAGAAGCAGAAATAATAAAGCAATTCGCGAGGTTTCATTTTTTGTTGAAGATATCAATGGTACAGTTTGCCATAAATTTATTTGTTTCAAGTTTTTGTCGAAATAATTGTGTCTAGGCAGGACAATATAATCAACTTCTTGCCGTACAACGGCTTAATTAATTTCGAATACGATAGGAATATTGCGGGACTACGTTCTGAATACAGCGTCGCAGTAGAAAACGCCTTAATAGTCAGACCGTCAACCATAGAGGCGCAAGCGAACGTTTGCGTCGCAACTTTCCACGGTATTCGCATCGGATTAACGTCAAACTTTGGCCCGGTTAAGTTTACCCTCGACGCATCCTTGATTTATGAGTTCCCGGCGTTGAGGGCCGTCGGGGATTCTTACTCTGCTTTGTTATCGCTCGTGTTGCCTCCACTGATGCTCACGGAGAATAAGAAAAAAAATTCAACAACAAGCATCAGAAAGAGCTTACGTTTTGCTGCCGTACGATCTTCCTTCCTTTCTCTAACATGTCTCTTTCTTTTCCATCTTTCCCTCTCTCTCTCTTTCTCTTTCTCTGCGTCTCTCTTGCTTATCACCATCGCGCAGTCCTATGGCGTACATTCTTTCATAAAGTACACACTAAATGTACACTTCTGTACATATGAATTATTGTATTTTATTCGTCATTTTAAAATATGCCTCTACGTCAACATAGACCAAACTATGTGACGGTAAATCATTATTAAATTTTATTTAGGTGGATATTCTAGTGATAATAAGAGATAATAGTAATTGTTTTTTTATGCTTGCAAAATCGAAGAAGAATTTGAGACTATTACAAAAACAAGAAATTCACACGAGACGAATTTGATAGCAGATTAAAATAATTCAGATTTGGCGACTACTTAAAAAAAAAAGGCCGCGTTAGACATTTTTGAGACATTTTTACAAAGTATACTCTTTTGTATATATGAATTGTATCTTATTCGTCACTTGGAAATCTTCTTCCATCTCGATCAACATGGAGCGAACTATCTGACGGTCAATTGTTATTACATTTGATTTAGGTTCCTATTACAGCGGGTCTAAATAGGGGGCAATAGAATTTATTTCTTTAAAAATATTTGGAAAATCGATATATATCTTGACCACCTTATTAACTTCCGAAAAACATGTGCCAACTTTTGTTAAGCCATTGTTATGGTTCGAGTGCAAAATGGTGACATAAAAAACTGCATCGATCAGCTGATCACCGCTAAACGCACAAGTCCCGAATTTAGTTTGTTTTGACGATGGATTTGTTGGAGATGACTGATGGCGGCAAAATCAATATTTTTAAACAGGGCTTATGAAAAATACCTTTATCTCAGTCATTTGGTAATTTATCGTAGTGGAATATATTTAATAACCATTCTATTAACTTTCGGAATCAATGTGGCAAATGTGGTTAAGCTATTATTTGTGGCTTGGGAGAAAATTGGTGACATAGAAAAATGCATCGATCAGTTGATCACCGCTAAAAGCATAAATCCCGAATTTTGCCCGGTGGGCAGTAAAAAAATTCATTTTACTTGATGTGTACACGCAAAGTTCAAGTAGCACTATAGTAGGTCAGTAGTATTGGCCCACACTTCGTGGCTGCAGCCACGGATGCCGAAACAATTTGTAACACGAAGCCATTTTCGTGGGACGAGATTGACGAATTGCTCGCTAATTACGTATTAATTGCGTCAGCACAAGCGGATGGGCGGTGGGTTGGGTGGTCGATCGGATGGTTCGTTTCGCCCGAAAAGCCATTTCCGAAATGTGCGAACGAGCGCGGGTACGCTAAGCGTACGGTTATATACGATATTCGCACAGACACTTTTCACCCACTGTTGACACTGCACTGTCCATTGGTCACTCATCTGCCCGTGGAATCCTCGCATGGTACATCCCATTTGACGACAGATGTCGTTGGGTATAAAATACTTTCTGCAGTTATCATCGTGAAAATGGAAGATTATTTTGATTGTCAATAATTTACTATTATTTTTCCGGAGAAATTCCGTATTAACCATTTTTTATAACTACTTAAATGCATCTTATGCATTTTTTAACTTTCTGAAAAAGACCCAGATCAAGATTCTGTACAAAAATACAACAATGCGACAAAATCTTACACGTTACGATAATACTGTATTTTTTAAAATTGGTGTATTTATAATATTATTCATAGGATTAAAATGTCGGTACATAAGTCGTAGTTTTATATCGTATTTTACCTAGAACGAAATATAAATTATTTAAACTAACACATTCACTAGAAAAAAAATTGTCAGAGTCCTTAAAGTATGCTAAAAAATATTACACCGTATAATAATCTCATATACAGGCTGTCGACACAGGTAAAGATATGAAAACTTCAGCGAACGTTTCACGACTTCGTTATGCATGTTATAATTGTTTGTAATCGAATTGGGCGGTAAATTATTCCTTTTGAAAACTTTCGAATTATTCACTGCTTCCTGACGGAGGATTAATTACATGGATGAAAGAAAAATGAGCCAATGAATAGGCGAGACTTTTGGCGTCATAATACACACGCGGTTTCAGTTTATATTGTCACCATACATACATCTATGTATACTGTTTGGTACATAGAATGAATGGAGTAAATACATTGCATAGACAATGTAAAAACTATGAGTTGTTATATCTATACGTCAAACAGATAATCCGAATGAAATATATCGATGCACCGCAAAAACGAGATGCAGTAGAGAGGGTAGAAGAGATGAGCGTGAATTTTGGCCCTTCATCCACTCTGGAATTCCGACTGGTCGATATATGTATGCTGTACTATGGAGTCGAGATTTTATTGCTCTCGCTAGTATGAATAATATACGTCGTTCCAGTTCTCGAACGAGATTTCTTCTCACGCTTGTTCTATAGAACAACCACTCCGAATCCATTGCCTTGGGCGGGGTCTGAGCACGGCAGAAAAAACCCAACAGTGAAATCGAATTCTTTCGCGGTATTACTGTAAGATAGAATTTAATTTCAGTACGTTTATAAATATTTCCTTTTTATATGCTGTAAAAATGATATTACGTTGTCTTAGGTACGAATAGCTTAGACATAAATTTCTATTGCCAACATTTATTCAGAACCTGAGCCCGGAAGAAAATTTAATCTTACTATTAGACAGTAGCGAATTCGGACCGTTGAAGTGGCTATGTCAGTACGCCGAAGTTATGTCAGCAGCATCGAAAATTTTTTATATGTCGCATCTTCACTGTGACAATTATAATACCAGAAATAATCGAGAATTTGTGAACATGAATGCAATTAGGTTGACTAGCTAGGTTAGGTTTTTCATCTGGCCTGGAATCGTGCACTTTATTATTAGTTTACTTTGACATGTGTTCCCAGAAAAATCACTCGCGCTACGCGCTCGTGATTTTTCAATCTGTTAAACTTGATTCGTTCATTTGTTTGCAACGAACCTATCGGGAAATATCCGATAATTTCGAAGCTCTTGTGGTATTACAAATGAATATTTTTCGCAACAACATAGTTCTATTATTCACCAAAATCGAAATTTACCGATAGATCGACAGTTGATTCGACCGAATTTATCATTCATAATCGGTACTCGTGAAGTTATGTCGAAAATTGCAGTCGGATATCTCAGAACTAACGGGAGTAAAATATCTCAGTGCTTACGGGAGTGTTTTCAGACATTACAAAAAAAAATTGCAATTGCGATAAAATCAGACCCACTGTACCGATTTTCGTCAAATTTAGTACACATAATGGTTTGATAGTAGTCCAATTGCGTACAAAGATTTGTCCCGAAGTTATCGTGCTTACAAGGAATTCTACGAACACATACACACATTCTTTTCCAAAACACCTTTCGCTACGTTTTGGACCATTCTCAATGACCAGACATCGAAATCTCGAGAATAAAAAATGCTCGAAAGCAGAGCTTCCTCTATGAGAAAACAAAGATTGGTGAGGACCAACGAGAGGCATTACATCAAAGGGTGAAAACAAATTAAACTCTGAAATAATTTATTCACCACGGAAAATTCGGAATATTAATGTAATTTCTTTCTCACAGGGGACGCTTTGTTTTCGTGACATTTTTATTCGATATTTTCGTGTCTATACTAAAAATGGTCTGAGATGACGAGATCAGTGGTTTAAAATAATTGTGGGTATCTATGGCGAGCATTCTTCAATAATTCAACCAGTGTCCGATCCTGAACGATGTCCTTTTTTTCGTTCCAACTACTCTACTGCTTTTCTTTGTTAAGTAGTGCTTTCGCTGTATTTGATTATTTGGGAGTGAGGTGCTTCGGTGAAGGACAACCTCAGAGAATTTATTCAAATTTTTTTCTTCACGTTTTGCCCAGATCTGGGTCTCTTCAGAATTTTATTTTTATGTTTACGACTAGTTACATGTCTAACTTAGTTTGTTTGGTTACTTTTTTAGCGGGACTGGTCGGCACACGCTCCTTTGTATTTGTTGGACATTATTTTTTTGGTGTTTTTTATGATTCTGGTGACCGGGCTCTCCGGTCCGAGGTTATGTCTTAGTCTGAAGTTCTTTTATATTTTTTCCGTGATCTTTTTTGTATGTCTGTTACTTTTTTTACTTTTTAACTTATTACGCTGGTCCCAGTTCCAGGTTAAGTTCCAGGTCAGTTTCATTCAGATATACGAAACGAAAATTTCATGAGTAACTTATAAAAAAAAAAAATCAATACGTAATTCGAAAACTGTTAATGATTCTCCCAAAAATAATTTATAACCATCCCACTTTATAATCAGGTTCAAAATATTCGTTTTCGTGTTTGGTATTTTTGAGAATGTTTAAAGGGTAGTAAAAATGGTCCAACAATTTAAAAAGTCGATTGTCCCTTTTTTTTGTTGTATAAAAACAAAAATCATTTTCAATAAGTAGACAATTTTGGCTGTATTCTCACATAAAAGTATACTTTAAAACAAAAAAAATTCTTAGCCAATATTTTCCTATATTTTCCATATTCTGAAAAGTACAAGCAACGTAATTTTTGTGCCTTCTTCTTATCAGTCATAAGTTCGTGAATATGTCGTTGAAAAATGTTTCAAAAATGATAAGTGCTCGATTTCCTCTGATGAAAAGAAAAAGGAAAAAAAAGTTACTTGCAATAGCTACAAATTTTACAAAAGGGTTTTTCTACTAAATGCAGAAAATAACTCGAATTACCTCGAGTGAACAACGAATATCTGTTGGTACATGTCTAGGACAATTATGTCGATAAATAAGTAAGAAATCTAACTGGTGCCGTGGTATAGTGGTTAGAGTACTGGCTTCTAAACCAGAGCATCGGTAGGTCGCGGGTTCGGTTCCCGGTGCCATCGAAAATTTTCGTCGAAAAATAAAAACACGGACGCGATGAAGCTCCAGATGTATACGTGAGACCCACACAGTTAACTGTGGGAGTCACATGTATACAGCTGTAGTCTGTGTTTACATTCTCGACGAAATCGTGACGTAGCTCCGGTGCCGTGAGGCGAACTCGAGACCGGCTATATCGGCATAAGGTTTTTCCGCAATGTTTTCCTGTGCCCTTAGAGGAAATGCTATGGCAAATGCGATATAAAGGGGGAAGTTGGATGCGACCGGATGGGTGCCTGGTTACTGATCCGGACCAGGCCTTCAGGGGGGACTGGCTACTGACCCGGGCCGACCCTGTGATAGGCGTAATGCCTGCAAAAACGGGGGTAAATGCGAATAAAAAAAAAAAGTAAGATATCTACTTTTACAAATAAGTTAAAATACTTTCTCTATGTTTCGTGACCTCGGTGAGATCGTTTGATCACAGCCTTCGTAAAAATAATTATGTCAAATTTTTTTAATAAATTGTGATGCGTTAAGATAAATAATGGTAGGAAAGCTCGGAAAATTTGCGAGGCAGATTTGATACCAAGATTCTTGCTTAATTTGAGCGCAGTTTGTGACTCAATCTTAGCAACTTTTTATCTCGAACAAATTGGAACAAGCATATCGTAATATTTTCCATCCGCCATAAAATTGTTTAAAAAAGTTGCTGAAATCCAGTCAAATCAATCAAATTCATCTCAAAATCGCTGTAAAATGTTTCTGAGACAATTCGTCTCCATGCATTTAAAACATTTTATACATATGTCGATTTGTAATCACAATTGGAAGTAATTATTTCTGCGCTCGAGTAAACGCAAATCGCGAATTTTCGTACATGCGCAGTGCATTCAAAACGAAATCATTGGAGCTCCGTACACGTGTACAGAATTCCCGGGTGCGTGACGTTGATTGGTCAAGACACACGACACGGTTTAGCACGTATCATTGACTCCAATAGCTACGAATGATTGCGACTGAAAACGATGGGGACACACTGGTGGTAATCGAGTAAGAAGGATGATCCAGTTCAACAGCGACGCGAAGCCGGTACACATGAAACAACCATCGACATGTTCTATTCTCTGCAATCCTGGTAGATCCGTGGCCAATCGTTCAGCGCCACTGATTGCGAGTCCCCCTATGTTGTGGATCCATCGACGATTGTATTATTCTTGACGCCGCTGACATGCATCGTTTCCGGATATACATCCCGGACAGAACTCCGTAAACATGAGGATTTATATCGCACTCTAAACAAAACCAATTAAGACAGATCAAAGTCTTGTCCAATTGGAATTTCGTTATTACCATTTTAGGAATAGTACTAGGAAATGGTTGAAGTAAACTCAACATTACGGTTCGTTTCGGACGTAATGTAAGAAAAATGATTAGATCGCTTTTCGTAAGACAATTTATATCTTCATCCAAACAGATCAATTGAGACAAATCAAAGTTCAATTAAAAACTGTCCCCTCCACTGTTATATTCTATTCTGAAAAAAAAAAAAAAAAAAAACAATTAAGCCAGATCAAAGACTTGTTCAATTTTTGTCTGCACGATCTATGAATTGGCAGTACAAAACTGTTGAGTAAAACTCAATATTACAGACCCGCTTCGGGCGTAATGTAAAAAAATCATTGGATGTTTCCGTGAGATGGAACAAAAAGCTGGATGAAAGTCAATATAGTGTTTTTGAAATCCAAACAAACGTTGGAAGCTAAGTTTCTTGATTCTAGGGTTAACATCATGGACAGATCTACGCGAACAACGTACTTTATATCTCCATCCAAACGAATCACTTAAGACAAATTAAATATTTGTTCAGTTAGATTTTTTTATAAATAGAATTTATTTTCCATTTCAAGTATATTAACCCGAGTTAAAACTTGGACCCTCTTCAAAACCTAAATATAGTGTACACGCAGGGTACACGAAGGCTCCTCCATTCCTTTGACACTGCTCAAAACCTCCGAAAATGGCAGATATTACCCAATTGGAGTAAACCAAGGCTACTGTGGAGTGCAACTATTATGTTTGAACCTCCAATTAGATTATAAAGAGTGAGATGAGGTTTTTAGACCCTTGCATAGACCTCCAAAAGTGGCATATTGTACTCATTTTCATTTAACGAAGGGTGTTCGAAGGGCTTAAATTTCAACTCGGGAATCGAGAAACATCAAAACTCAGTTCAAAACAGTGTATTTTAAGATACGTAATTGCATTTCCTCTACGCTCCGAGAGTAATGTAAAAGACTAATGAATGGTTTAGCGTAACGCTCAGCTGAATATGAGGAGACGGAATGAGTTGGACATTCGGATGGGTCCTAAAACCTAGTATTTATTTCTCAAAACTATATATAAGACAGACCTCCACAAATAGCAGAGTTTACCCATATTCTAGACTGCAAAAAAATCAATGAAGACAAACTAAATTTTTGCCCAGCTGAAAGTGTCTTTACTATTTTCAGATAATTTACAGTCGGCTTTAGATGTAATATGAAAACCAGGTAGCTGTTTTATTGAAGAGAACTTTTTCAAATCGGATGAAAAGCCATAAAACGAGGTAGCCAAAATAAAAACTTTTTCATAGAAGTAGCTTTGTTAAATTTGTAGATCAACGGGGAAGCAATTTGCAAGAGTTTAACATTTTTCTCACAGCCTCCGCTATAAGATAACTAAAATTGATCTTCTTCCACAAAAGCGGCTTAGTCAAAGGCGCAAACAATAAGGAAGCAGAGTTTCCCTTTGCATTCTCAATTGTGAGATTAGCACTTAAAAATCGTTAAAAAACCTCATTCAAAACCACTTCCGCTTCACTCCAAGTGGAATGTGAAAATCGAGCGGAAGTTTCACCGCGGTAGAATACGAATCGATAAAAGGAGACGGGACGAGCTTATGATTCAATACAATCGATCCCGCTGTTAAAATCCTGTTATGCTTGGAATTTTGAAAAAATCTCTTCTGAGCGTAACAAGCCTGCAAAACAAAACCTTGTAAATTTTCTCACCATTATTTGACACCTTTGAGGAAGGTTCTTGTAAGAGTAAGGCAAAATTACTAGACTATCTAATAGAAGTAGCTTCGTTAAATTTGGAAAATAATAAGAAAGCAATTTGCAAGGTTTTGAAACATTTTTAAACAATCTTCGCTGTGAGACAACCAAAATTGATCTACCCTGTTCCTTACAGAAGCAGCATAGGCAAAATAGCAAATAATGAGAAAGCAATGCGCAAAGTTCCACTTTGCACTCTTGTTTATTACATTAGCACTTAAAAATCTTTGAAAAACCTCATTTGAAGCCGCTTTTGCTTCACTCCAAGTGGAATGTGAGAATCTAGCAGATGTTTTACCGCGGTAAAATACAAAGCTCGATGAAAGGAGACGGGACGAGTTCAAGATGTGGATGAGTCGTCGAATCAGCACTGCAACTAACAGCGGCCTATATACGTTCGTAGGAACGAGTGCACATGTCTGGGAGGGAAAGAAACATCTTGTAGCATAGTGCTACGTACAACAATCGAGCCTCGTTGTCACTATCGTTAATTCCCAGAGTTCGAAGAAGTTCATGACAAAAGGTAACGAGGAACCAATCGCTCTTGATACTATCCAACGAGGTTCGATGTCGTTGTGAGGTACGACGAGAAGAACACACCGGCCGGAGGTAAGAACTCAGAAAAGTAAAAAAAAAAAGAACACTACGAAGCGTAAGCGCTCCCTAGAGTGGAATAGATAGGTCGAAAAGGAAGGAAGAAGAAGGAAGAATAAAACACGGAAAGAGAATGATTGCAGAGGAAGGAAAGGGACGGAAAATAAGGTGCAGGCTTCGGATTCCGGTTCTCGAAGCGAACGAAGCTTCACCTTCTGATATTGATCCGTATTCCATCCACACAGGGAGCCCTAGTACTCCACCAAGCTTCCCTTCTTTCCTTCATCACTCACTCTCCTTCGCACAGGTTCACCCCTCTTTCCCTCTATCCCCTTTCCGCCTCATACTTTCTTCCCCCTTTGCAAGAGTCTTTCGTCTAAGCCGTGTACTGCGTAGCTATCCCCTCCCCCCCCCCCCCCTTTCGCCATCCTCTTCTGTCTCCTTCCCCCTCGATCTTGCCTGAAATCCGCAACTCGAAGTTCCTGTCCCGATTTATCGAGACGCCTTCGCGCTTTCCAAGCCCTTCTCGAATCACTTCTTTTTTTCTCTGTTTGCTCTTAAGCACATATGCCTCTTTTCTTTTTCTCTTTTTTTCACCACAAGTACCGGGGGAAATGGAATAAGCAGATTTTTCTAAAATTACAATAATTTGTTTCAATTCTGAGGGATTTTGGAGTATTATTCAATCAACGAAAATAAAGGAACCCTCGATAGTTTAATTTATATACGTGGTTATGTTATTTTATCGTTTTTGTTGAAATAACATAGTCACAAACATACTCTGTGTACACAACAATAACTCAAGAATTTTTACTGAAATTTTAACTTTTGTGCATAGGAAAATCTCTGTTTCAACTATTTAGGCCATTGTCGCAAGTGAATTCGGATTAAAAAACAATAAAAACCAAAACTTCGACTATGAAAAAGCCGGAAGTTTTTCAGATATTTGTAAAAAAACAAGAAGATGTTCCGGTTTCATAGGATTTTATAGCTTAATATGATGAATGGATCTTTTGAAATACTGGATAGATTAAGTTATACATACCATTCAATTATATATATATATATATATATATATTTGAAAAAAAAACAATGTTTTTTTCGTATATCGTCTAACGACGATATACTCTGGCCGGGCCAGTGCCTCGGGTAACGAGTGCTTTCCAATTCAAAGTATATGGGTCATAGCGCTTGTTTTCTTGAGGATTTCAGAGTGAGAAAGAAAACTAGGAAGTTCGAGAGCATTTGCTCGGCGGCGATGCTGAAAACCGAATGAAAAGCCTTCCGGGCTCGGCCGCTCGAAAGATTTTAAAAATATATATTCCTCATCCCCTCACCCGTTATCAGAGCTTCTTGTAAGCAGAACAGATTTCAGCGCATTTCTCTACCACATTGCGGCCCCAGATGACGCTCAACTCTTTTTATCTAAGAGAACTACACGTGTAGGTATATTTTCTGTCACTTGCAGTATTTTTAGAATACACTATGACTTCAGCTTTATTTATTGCACTACGCAGTTGTTTGAGAATCCCAATTTCGGCCGTACGTTGCTTCTGGAGAATGCACCTCAACACATTAAGTTCTACACTAACGACTCGACACAAATGATGTTCTACAGAAGTGATTCTACACACATGCTGTCCTACACAAGCGATGCTACACAAATTGAGTTTTACACAAGCTATTCCATGCATATTAAGTTCTACACAAACAATGTACATATGTGTATTAGATTGCTCACGGTATTAGTTTGTTTCAGCAATTCACAACATGCACCAATCGTAATGAGTGTTAATTTTATACAGTCGAAGTTGTACATGGCAGAGATCTACACCGTCAGGGTGGTACAAGGCATATACAGAAAAAACAGCTTTGTTTGCTCAACTATCTATTTATTGGTTGAGTGAAAATTTGTTACCACAACCATCCGGTTGGTCGGGGTAACGACCTGGTATTAGTCACATTTACCATTCCGACTTAGTTGACTTAAATAGATCAAACAACGAATTTTAGTCGTGATCCAACTAAGTAAGATAGTTGGGGCCAAAATAGTAGTTGGCCCAACTAACTATTTACGTTAGCTATTTATCGTATAACGATCAAAGCCAACGTCCTGAAAATAGTTGATCTAACCAAGTAATCGTATGTCTCTCAGAGCACTATGTCACTTGGTTGGGTCCAACTATCTTTTTCGTTACCTTAGCGAAGTCGTTTTTTTTCCGTGTAGTGCTACACAGCTAGAACGATACGTGGTACAGTTATACACGGTTCAAGTTAGATACGGACGGGATCTACGTGGTTGGAGCACTACAAAACATAGCCCTACACAGTTAAAATGCTACATGGCCTAGTTCTATACGGCCAATGGTACTTACGACAGAGTCATTCAGAATTTTTTCTGTGTTGCGATGACAATGGCTATCCCAACATGTTCGGTTCAAACTTACTTTTGTGTCAAGATAATGCCGTGTTGAGTTTCACGGTGGAAAATTACTGTTGTGCAGAATTTTCTGTTCCGCGTCAACGTTGTGGAGAATTTTGCTGTATGGTGTTACGATCTGTAGAAACGATGTCCTGTTATATACAATGATGTCGTTAGAGGCGTCACATTATTTCTCCGTTCGTTGATACTAAATTGAATCCGGAGAGCCATTGATCTGAATGCTAAGCGTGTCATTTGAAACTCATGATATTTTCATTTGTCGGCACTCAACTACAATGGAGCAGAAATTCATGCTTTCATAGGACGAATGTTTCGAACAAATCGTATGATGAAAGTTTCATTGAGAAGCTCCCATTATGTTCGTCGTACACCCTGCGATCGATCGGCTATTCTCTCAACTCGTACAGCGCCACAATTACTCGCCATATGTGCGCTAATGGGACTGTAAGTGGTGGGTTTCATTTTCACGTATGCTTGACCATAAACAGTAGGGTGTTCACCGCTTCTTATACTCAAATACTCGTAGTAAACTCGAATACTCGTAAAGTACTCGTCGTTCGTGACGGTCACAGAGAAGCTTGAGGATGTCCAGCATTCTTACATTATAACTAGACGATTTGCAAAGTTTATACGAGCTTGGCGCAAGCGGATGCAAGTCAGCATTGAAAGCTGTGAGCGTCCTAGTGAAGTTCTTCTATACGATCGTAAAGATGCCGTTATAAACGGACGTTTTTTAACGGTGGATCTCTCGCGTATTCGAATTTTTATTGAAAACCATCTGAGAAGTATTGTTTTGTATCTACTGTATGTTGACCGGAATATTACCCTGTCAAGCACCTCATAAAATTAAAAGACATCTATAGCTATTGAGTTATCGAAAATAATGCGATAAGAAGGAACTAGTCTTCGCATCATCACTTAGAAAGCCGGCGTTAATGTGAATCTATGTGCTTTTGTTATGTACAAATAATAAATGGAGTCGCGATACGCACTGTAAAGAGGTCGTTACTCCGGTAGAGACGTAGATAATGGATCTGAGGCTTTTCCCCGAGAATCGAAATGAATTAGATACCCTTTATCGTTACGCTACGTCGTACGTTCCGGTTCATATCGTAAAACTACGAAAGAGGAGGTCCACGGTTGAACCCAAAGAACCGAGATACGATGACTCTGTGCATGAGCTATATCTATGTCTACTGCGTATAAAATTGCTTGCAGCTTGCAGTATACTGCGTCTATAGTAAATGGAATGTCAATGTATATATAACGAAAAATGTAACGACAGCTAAGTACACATATATATAGCTTAGCGAAGTTTGATAGGTTATCGAAACTTCCTAAGATTTTAATTTCAAAGAGTTGCTTGCAACCCATAAAGACCAAACCTTGCAGCGAAAAAAATTAAAATAAAATCAGTATTTTAATAGCATGACCATTTTAGGGTCAACACCAAGTATGAAGGAATATTTTAAGGACCTCTGGTTACAGGCAGAATAAATGTTTCACTGGTAGGCCATTTTAAAATGCATCCTAAAAAAGCTCGGTTATACACTGTTATATGCTTGATGGTGGAAAAAAGGTTGGTTGTGAAAGCTACGTTTTTGATTTGCTGTACCCGATTTTCACAAAATTAGTTTCAGATGGCTAAAGCACCGAATTTTATAATAATTGCCATTTTAGATTCAGATGGTCATTATTCTAAAATTCGCTATTTTAGCCATTTCCTATTTTGGTAATTCGCTATTATGAACCCGCTCGAAAAGTGGGATATCGATAAATATTCATATCATGCAAAAAAAGTGTTCATTACGGCTTCATTGAAACAGCTTGGAAGTTGGTGATATTTTGGAAAAACTTGGCAATCGACTTTTTCGTCACAGATAAAGTCTAATTTTTCCCCTTCAAATGAAAATGTTCTTCATTCGAATAACCAGAAATCTTAAATGCTGTTGTAGTTCAAACTAATAAATTATTTTTCTCTGTGGTGTGCAACGGGTGCATGAATTGCCGAATCCTATGCTCTATATGTTTACCATGTATTTCGTAGGTCGTTTAAAATATCTGCAGTTGCGCCGTCGTAATGACCCGACTTTCCATCCTATATCCCTTCCCATCCCTATCCTCAGCATTTGGAGATAACTTTTTGTTCACCATACTTTTCAGAGTTTTTTTATCTGACCCGGAGTGCCAGAAAATCGATCGGCTATTGACGGGGCAGGGGATTAGAGACGGGGAATGAAAACCAAAGGAGAGTTGGGAGCTGGACGGTGGCCGAACACTGCCACGTGCACCCCTCCCCATTCTGCTTCCCTCTACGTTTTCTCTCGTACTTTTCTGTTTTTTCTACTCTCGTCTGTATCACCAGAACAGGTTTCTATAGCTAAATGAAAAATCCTGCGCTTCTGTTGGCGCGGTAAATATTACAGCAAGTGCATAACAGTATAGGTATAGGTAATTTTTTTGGGTATCCGCCAAAAATATATCCGGATAAAAAATACAGAAACAAGTAACTAGAAAAAAATGTATGGTAGAAAAAATTCGTAGCTAGAATATCCGATGGAAGAAAAGTCATGCAGAAAATGAAAATCTTATGCTTCCCTCATTTTTTTTTGCTCTCGGACTCATGACGGGTGTATAATACAATTCACGCTTTTCTTAATAATAACAACGGTCTTATGGAGACACGTGGACTTCATCATACATTGTTTTCTTCGTTTTCTATGAGAAAAAAAACGGTGTATTATTCATTCGATTTAATCAACATTGAGTTTGTGAAAATAGTACTTTGCGATAATAGTGCGTGAAAGCGGACTTTCGGCGAAGGTTGGAAAGTGGCCGCACTCGTCTTCTCTCGTGTAGCCACTTTCCAACCACCGTCGGGAGTCCGATTTCACGTACAAGTATCGCATACTATTTTTTGTAACAAATGCACGAAAACTGCCAGGTTATGTTGCTGGCCGAGCGCGACAATAAAGGAAAAAAGCAGACCGACGTGCGCATGCGCGCACAGTATTTTCGATACGGTTTTGAGCCAATGTACGTATGCGCACAGTATTTTCCATACGATTTCGAGTATTTACGATACGGTTTCAGTATTTTCGATACGCTTCCAGTATTTATGATACGCCTATTCTCATAAAGCGCCACGTTATGTCGCGGCCGGCGCGCACGTAAATTGGCACTTTTCATGCATGCGTTACAAAAATACCTTTAAAGTCTAAGGAACGAAAAAAAATCCAGAAAAATCCAATTACTAACCAATAAAACAAACGTGTTTTGAAACAGTTCGGGGTGCACGGCGTGTTTCCAGAAAGCTGTAATCTGCGATCACATTAAGCAGCGTTCTTACGGCACGACGTGCCGAAACGAGTACCTTGCCGCCACAGTTGCAGCACATCGTGCAACTCGCAGAATTAGCACGATGTGCCGCAGCTGTGCCGGTAGTGTGCTCGTTCAGGCACGTTGTGTCGTTAGAATGCTGCTTAATGCGGTCGCAGATAACAGCTTTCTGACAGCATGCTGTGCAGCTAGTTCCGCCACTATGCCGTCACTGTGCTGCCAAATGTCTATCTGGGTAAAAGAGTACAATTATATATATTCATCCGTCTAACCAATTTTAAAATTTCAAACAGAATTTTGAGGGTGACGGTCTAGACTATCGGGAAATAAAACTGTCTTTTTTTAAATGTCTAATATTTCTTGTCAAAGTGTTGTCCACACGTGCAGCTGTATCTTATTGGACCGAGTTTGTTATCGTTGCAATAAGAGGTTAGACCGAAAGAATCCTCCCCCAAAAAAGACATGGGACATCGAAAGTCGAAATATCGGAGACCATTTTATTTAAAGCCGTTTTTCTAGCATTTTGATTAGTCACTGATGGCTATAGTGGATATAAAACCAACTTCAGACCGTTATAACCGCTGCAGGATCACTCGAGGCACGCTTTTTAAATAGGGTAGATGTACCATTCGTGACCACACAAAAAATGTATAGATCAGTTTATCATTACTTTAATCTATAGAAATTACGGAATGAGCTTATTCTACAATAATCAGAACAAATTTTACATTGAATATTCAATGCTTGAAATGCCTTATTGTTTAATAAATTATGTTCAAAGCCGTTTACACTATTTGGGGCCAGCAGTGTCATTTACATGCAATAGGTATGGCCACAAATGGATCAAGTTGATGGCCACAAACGGTACTAAGGTGGTCACAAACGGTACTTCTACCCTAGCTGTTTTTTTTCGCAGTTGTGAAAAAGAATACATTTTTCTTCCGAAAATAGATTTTTTTCATCCCTTCATTTTTTTTCGTAAAAAAAAGACATGGTACATTGGAAGTCGATTATATCAAAATACTGAAGCAGAAATAGAGTCACGTAAAATGACGAATCGGTTAAACACGCAAATTTCATGTTTAGTCATAAGAAGTCATTTTCGCTAGTATCTGTATATTGGTTGTCTGAATATGTTATTCTTCTTTTTCCGAGATTTATCTGAGTCCCACAAAAGCAAGACAGAATTGAAAATGCTACACTAGGGTGGGTCAAAAAAACTTTTAATTTTTGTTTCCTTAGACACCATGAAAATATTGTCCGAAATGACGGAAAAAAAATTCTGGTAAAGTTTGAGTTCTTAATATTAATATTATGAGGTATTAATATTAAGTGATTTTTTGTTGATTTGTGATTTTCGTTTTCCAATTTAAATAACACACAGGTTTTTTAAAAATTTTGTTTGGATTTTCAATGTGTTTGAACGAATAATTGTCTACAGTTTTTTTTGGCCCATCCTATGCCTCACGTTCGCTCGTAATTGTAAGACCTCATCAATTGTGTTCATGATTAAGGGTTGCTTTGTTAATCTTCTTCTTTGTCAAGGAAGAGAATTATATCCTTCGGATTTTTTTTCAGTCACATTTTTTTCCACGTTTCTGTTTGCTTTTTTTTTGCGGTTTTTATTTCACGGATATTTTTTGCTAGACTCAACTTTCAGACATGCTCGTTCAAAAGTTTCGGCCATCCGAATCTTTTCGATATCTACAAAAGTAGTGAAATAATACTGTGCTTATGCAACGCAGTACGGGCCACTGGCATATAGTACTCTGACTGATATAACTTCCCAATGCGAGAGAGTGGCCTGAATACTGCTACTTCGGATTCTAAAGTCTATTCATGTTTTTTTTTTTTTTTTTTTTTTTTTTTTTTCATACGTCTCTGTAAAGGAAGTTTTTTTTCGAATATCAGGAACATTGAGCAATGATGAATGATACTGCTTATGTAAAAAAATCGAGATTTTCTTCTAATCTGTGTGATACTTTTAAAAAGATACTTTTTATGCTAGTGTGCATAAAAAAAGCCGAGGCATGTATTCCAGTATTCACAATTCTTTCCGTACTAGTGCAAGGAAGTATCTATTTTCGCAATAGTGCAAAAAGTATCCTTTTACGCGCGAAGGCATCATAAATCGATTATTGAGAAAGGCAGTGCAGAAAATTGTACACTGAGCCATATTCATAATTCTATACACTAAATTTTCAAATCAACTATTTGCTTGGAAATATTCGGATAAACCCTTTATTTTACCTAATTATATATATAACTGTTTGTTTTGTTGACTGCAATTCAAATTTTATTAACTCAACCAAATATTTAGTCTTTGTGGATCTTGTGATTCATGTTATTATTCTTATCGTTTTGGAACTTACAGTCATTTACTGAATTCTGTTTAGGTCTTCTTCAACCTACTGTTTCTAGTCTGTATCAAATATTTCTTTTGGTGTAAATGGAATTTGCTGCTATTGACGTATTATGGTGACAAAAATAACAAATTTCAGATTGTATGCGGTGAGTTGCTGCGTCACTTTTGCGATATCAATCAAAGGTTCGTCGAGGTTGGCCAATTTAGCCCCTTGCTACGTTCAACCTACTACCGCGCTCATTCTCCCTTCTGAATTCCCTCATCGCCTTCCCCACGTTCTACTCTTTTCCTACTTCTCAAATGTTGGCCTTCCTCTCCGAAAAGTGACCCGTAGTATCCGTGAAAGAAACTTACCCTCCGTTTTGGTCTCAACCATCAGCAATGTCACCGGGTTTCCTATGGATCTTTCAGGTCTTCTTGTATCGACCCTCCAATGTATCCCTGCGGATATACACGTACCAGATCATTCTGTACCGCACATTTCGTTACATCTCCCGCATTTTCTCAGTGATACAGCATAGTTCGTAGTGGTTTTGTAACATTTCGTGTAATGGGGAAAATTCATTACAAAAAAGGTGCTACTGGAGTATTCGCAACGCGCAACTTTCTTACCAGATTAGTCAGTGACGTGAAGTTTGTATCGTGAATTTACTGTGTAGTATAGTGAATAAATGTACGAATAGGAATATGATGAATTTGGAACATTATTTGCAATCTACGTTTCTTGGTGTAATTTATTATGACCGCGGTTTCAAATTCGAATTCACGCTACAACCCGCCCTTGCGAGGTCGTCAGCGGCTTCTCTCCACATCTCTTTTTCGTTTTGGTGGTGTTGTCGGTGGCAGTGCGATAATTTGACGAGTCGAATTAACATTTCAGTTTTTTGGAGATCAAAAGTTTAAAATCTTATGGTGTACATAAGGCTTCTACAGGCTTTGGAATTCATCTATAATGCTATATAAGTGATGAAAAGTGATATGATACAATGCATGCAACGTATGAGTGTTTACAGTCTCAACTTCATGAGTATGAGTAACCTCAATCTGTTTTGTTTGTACAATTTTTAAATCTAACATTTGGTGCGCATATTTATATAGATCTGATTGAAAAGTGCACAAGTTCATCAATAGCAATTCTTTTTAAAGTCTGTAACGCAATATAGAAGTTATTATGCTTCGGTCCAATGCATACAGGTACGATTAGCAGCAGATAGGTAGTGAATAACAGTATCTGATTCAGTGCGTCGAAGGTCTAAGTATCTTGAGATGAGAATATTAAAAAAAAAAACACACAATTTTCCCGTAAAGGAAGCTTTTTCTACGAGGAAGTACAATGAGAAATCTGCTGACTAAATGAGGTCAATTAATTAATAAACAAATTGGGCACGCGAGAAATAGTTAAAGATCAATCATTTGCATAGTGTACTCAGAAAATCAATTCATTAAATCTGTGGAAATTGCCCGATTGAGATATGCAAATGAATAATCATTTGAAAGTAGTGAAATAATTCACTACTTTTTGTATAATACTCACTATATTCATACACTGAAGAATAAAAAAAATTTTGTCAACCTCGCGTGGAGGTCGGCAAATATTCCGTTGACTCAATGAAATAGAGGTTAAGTCAAATGACAGTCCGTTGGGCCAAAACAATCATTTTTTTTTGCGTCATCTACTCCACGTATTTGAACTTGAACAAAATAATTGTTTATGTGAGCCCTGAAAGATTTGAGCGAAACGCGGTGTACACTGTATCACTCGACTCCGAAGTTCAAGCTAATTTTGTCCGCTACTTAATTAAAGAGTCGTGCGAGGTGGGGCAACCTCACCCTTCATTTCAATGAGCGAAATAAAATCTTCGAAGTAACTATACTGAAATGTTTACGACAACTTTAATATGCTCTTGAAGGAATTGCAGTGTAGTTTGATTCGATAAAATATGAGGGTGACTCAACCCTATATCCAGATAGAAACGGAACCAAATTTGTGATCCTTTGACACAACTACGCAGACGTTCGATTGACTTCGTCAGTCGATTGCACTTGCATTATCCACCTGTTTAAAGCAATCAAGAACTTTCGTTTAAGTCGTTAAAAGCAGACTTTTGCGAATGTAAAATAATGAGGATCCATGATCGTTTCATGAACAAAGAACCATTGATGAATTACGATATTCATTCGTGAGTGACCGGTTTCACGAAGAAATGGGCTTTCAATCTTGCAAGTGTAACTAGTGATGCCGGCGATACGAGAAAATTCGAGACAAGACGAGATTTTTCTCGTCTCAATGTGCCTCAATACCACGTTATTTTTTAAGTAGAACTAGCTCATACACGAGCTTGGAGCGCTGACCCAGTTGATGCTACATTATTTTATTAACCTTGTTTATTAATTTTTTTGAAAGGGACACAACCGTCGCTCATCAAAAAACGAATACAAAAGGTAAAAAAAAGGTCAAATCCATAATAATGATTAGTGCTTGTACTTTAGCGGATATTCGAGCTACCCAAACTATCCGAAGTTGACGGATCCGATACTTTAAATCCGGATATCACTTTAAAGCGAGCAATCCGGATAGTTTGGGTAGCTCGAGTATCCGGATACCCAAACTATTCGGTTACTCGAACTGTTCGAAGTGTCCGGGTACTTTTGAGTACTTTCTCAGTACTAACTACTAACTAACTTTTGACGAACTACTAACGTTTGACTAACTACTAACTACTAACGTTCGACTAACTACTACCTTCGGACTAACTTCAGACTAACTTTTGACTAACTACCAACGTTCGACTGACTACTAACTCTTGACTAACTTCTGACTTTTAACTAACTTCTAACTTTTAACTAACTTCTAACTTTTAAGTAACTTCTAACTTTTCACTAACTTCCAACTTTCAAATAATTTTTAACATTTGACTCATTTTTCACTAACGTTTGACTAACTTTTGACTGCCTACTAACTAACTTCTAACTTTTAAAAGTCAGAAGTTAGTTGAACGTTGGAATTTTCTGATAATGTAGTCAGAAGATAGAAGTTACTCAAATGTTATAAATTAATTAAAACTTATAAGTTCGTGAAAAGTTGGAAGTTATTGAAAATTAGAAATTAGTCAAAAGCTAAAAGCTAGTTAAAAGTTAGTCAAAAGTTAGAAGTTAGCTCAAAGTTAATCAAAAGATAGAAAAGAAACAGGTCGCAAAGGACTACTGCTAAATTTTTCAGGTATCCGGATAGTTCGAGATGTTCGGTTACTCGGATAGTTCGAGTAGTTCGAGTATTCGGATAGGTCGGGTAGATCATATGGTTGGATTCCAAGTATCAAATTTTATTATTCGGATATCCAAACGAGGCGAGAATCTCGAGACGAGACGAGACGAGACTTTGTCAAATCTCGTCTCGTCTCGTCTCGTGGCATCACTAAGTGTAACGATTCACGGTATACGGCTGTTAAATTAATCTCACAATTTGTTCACTCAACAGAAAGTATGTTGTGTTTTACAAATTTCAAGCGCACATTCGGAATTAGCTACATTAAATACCACTGAACACCCATTTCTCATTCTGATCTTCCATTTTGTTTTTTTACGTTTTTGAATCAATTTCGTAACCAGCGACTTCAAAAACCCCTAAAGAATTAATTTTATTTGAATCATGTCTGTTTTTGCTTTTTTTTCGGCATATTAAATCCGCCATTTTGATTTTACGAGTTTTGAGTTAAAGTTACTTGTGTGCCAAACAGACGTCTTATAAGGCCGGTCATTTTCAATTCGAAGTTTTTGGCAGAATCAACTTAAAATATTGGTGCCATATCACCCTCTCGCATCACGATATATCATCCCTTATACTGTTATCGTAAAATGAACGTAGAATTGTAGTATGGGATATCCACATAGTCGGTTTGGTCTAGTGGTTAGCGTGCTCGGTTAGGTAGTTAGGTAAATAGGTATGTCTTAGGTTCAAATCCCGCGTTCGTTACTTCTGGAATGTGTTAGGAAAAATCGTTTGTAAAGACGATTCGTTTTTTTTTATGTTAATAAAATATTAGTGTTAATATTACTATGTAATATCTGAAAATTATTAATTCATTGTAATATTATTTATAGTCAACTTGAAGTTATTAGGCATTCTCAGCGCAGCCTTATCAATGAAGCACACCATTTCGTTGTAACAAACCTCCGTCTTTGAATCATATTTCAAGGTTCATTCGCTCAAAAATATCAGTACTCGTACGAAATATCAGTGCAGTTGTCTCAAGTGCATCTCTAAATCCAGCCGATCTATCAGAACTTGATGCAAAGGTGCGAAGGATCTGCATCAAATCAACGGTACAGTTGAAATAAACGTGAAGAGGTTACCTCAACCTCATGAAATAGCTGAATTACGAAAGTGCGCCAGCAGAATGGCGGGGTTTGTCAACCTCCTGATTCATTTTTAGTATCCAACCTCACGGAGAGGTTGAGTCAACTTCGATTTCTTTGGTTCCACAACTTTTTTTTGTCAGTGTACAGCTCCATAATTTAAACAACTTTGTTATTGGATAGATTACTTTCTGAAGTGAAAGAAAATTTGCTGAAAAAATTTAAATCGTCATTAAGTTTCGAAATTCAAATCTCCAAATTTAATGCTAAATCTTGTCAGATAAGTGTCGACTTGTAAACTAAAACCCCTTTGAAAAAACACCATGTGTGAAAAAACTTGAGACAAGTACATTTACGTTAGTGGAACCCAATACTTCCCCCAAAAACTGTGTCTCAAAAAATTGAGCTATAAACTATGTATAGGAACAAAGAGTCGACAAATAAATAAACTAAAAATATCTGCAGCATGTCAAGTACATGTTTTTCATCATTGATATATATGTTGTCACAGTATTTTTATTCAGTACTAATTGTTGTTTTTATAATTAGATTATAGAATATAATATACCACAAGGAATAGTATCTTTATTTAATACGTATTGTTTGGAAGACTGATAAGAAAAAAATGATTAAAACAAAAGATGACCGATGGATGGACTTCACATGATTAAAAAACTGAATAATATATAAACTGGGCTCAATTTATATTTCACACAAAACACGAAACTTTGTTAGTTCCAACACCGCCTCTCGAAGATTTGAGTTTATTTTCTTTAGTCCTATTCTTAAGATGCAATCACGATGCTTAGGTCCAAACAACGCCTTTGTGAGTACATCGGCAGGCATTTCTTGAGTCGGCATATATTTTACTCGTATTTTCCCATCTTCGTGTGCATTTCTGTTGAAGTGATACCTTATATCGATATGTTTAGTTTTTGAGTGCTGTACTGGATTCTCGACTAAAAGTTGGGCACCTTGATTATCATTGTAGATGTCCATTTTAGCTTGAGGCGATCCGATTTCGTCAAGAAAATTCCGCAAATTTAAAGCTTCCTTCGTTGCTTCAGACAGAGCCATATATTCGGATTCTGTACTTGACAATGCCACCGTTCGCTATTTTCTTGATTCCCAACTTATAGCTGCGTTTACAAAAATGAAGGCGTAACCTGTGTAGGATTTTCTATCATTTATACACCCTCCCCAATCCGCATCAGTGAAGCCTTTCAAAACTTTTCCACATTTTTTGTATTCAAGTCCGTAGTTCTGTGTTCCTTTTAGATAGCGTAGAACACGCTTTCCTGCATTCCAATGTTCTGCTGTATAGTTTGTATTAAACTGACTTAGGAAACTTACAGCGTAAGCTATGCCGACATAGATTACGCTATGTTGTCGAGTCGAGTTGATACAGCCAAATACATGAGACATCTGATTAAGTTTTGATACGGATATTTTTGCATTTTTTCGTGGTTGACGATTTCTGGTTTTCGAAGTTGAGTATTCGCATCCATTGGCGCTGCGATTTGTTTGCAGTCAGTCATTCCAAATCGATCTAAAACTTCTTGTGTGTATTTTCGCTGTGACATTGTAATTGTATCCTCTATTTGATTAAATTCGATTCCTAGGCAGTAATGCACACATTATTCTTATTTGACTTTAGCGGAGTATGTATATATTGAATAGATGTTATGATGCTTTGACAATGCCGGCCTTCAATATTTTTATTTTTATGGAAGTTTGGCAAATCGTAACTCGGGTCTGAGTCGAACGATGCCGGAGATTCTGTTGTTATCGATTTTCCTGTATAGGAAAATCAAACATTTGGAATCTATTTATTTTTGTCCCTTCAAATTGCTTCATCAATTTACGAATTGATCTCCGGCATCGTTCGACTCAGACCCGAGTTACGATTTGCCAAACTTCCATCAAAATAAAAATATTGAAGGCCGGCATTGTCAAAGCATCATAACATCTATTCAATATATACATACTCCGCCAAAGTCAAATAAGAATAAAGCTTACATCTGACGTTAAACTAAATGAATCGTGAATCAATGTTGCCAGAGCCACGGTGGCGTAATCGGTAACGCACTAGGCTGGATACCTAGAGTTCCCGGTTCGATCCCGGGCTGTGGCAATATTTTTTCACGATTAAAAATTAATGGTTAAAATATCGTCCGTTCAGATTGCTTCATCAATTTACGAATTGATGAAGCAATTTGAAGGGACAAAAATAAATAGATTCCAAATGTTTGATTTTCCTATACAGGAAGATCGATAACAACGGAATCTCCGGCATCGTTCGACTCAGACCCGAGTTACGATTTGCCAAACTTCCATCAAAATAAAAATATTGAAGGCCGGCATTGTCAAAGCATCATAACATCTAAGTAATGCACACATCCTAAATCTTTCATTTGGAATGTTTCGTTGAGATTTGATTTTACCTCGGCAATGAGTTTCATATCATTTGCTGCAATTAATATATCATCTACATATATTGCGATTAATACCATTTGGGATCCTTCTCGTAGTACATACATGCATATATCAGCATTCAGTGGTGTTAATCCCATTTTCTTCAATTCACTATCCAGCTTTTTGTACTACTGTCTTCCGGATTGACGCAAACCATATAATGCCTTTTTTAATAGATACACTTTCTCGTTACATTCCGTGATTTCAGTAAGCCATTAACGTGATACTCTTGACACCTCATTTTCTGTTTCTATTTGGGTAGTTTTTCTCGTCTTGCTTTCATCTATAATTTCTGTTTACATTTCTTCAAAATTATCTAGCAATTCCATATACACTTCTTCTTCGATTCTTCCATTTGAATAAGCGGTGTCGACGTCCATTTGATGTACAAACGGTCGTGTTCAGCTGCCAGAGCAATGAGAAATCTCACAGAGCTGCTTCGTACTACCGGAGCAAAAGTTTCATTAAAATGTACTCCATATTGCTGGGCGTATCCCTTTGCCACGAGACGTACCTTTCTTCTTTCTACTGCTCTGTTTGCTTTGTATTTTGTTCGAAGTATAAGTCGATTTCCGATTACTTTATCATTTTTCGGGCGGTCTACAATATCCCATGTCTTGCATTTAATTTGTGCTATGTATTCATTCTTTAATGCTACAAACCATTGGTTAGCATTAGGGGTTAAGAGAGCTTCCTTCATATTTATTGGATCTGGACTTTGAATCAGATTTACGAATTCATCTATTGCGTCCACGAACACTTCATCTTCCTCTGCGACATCTTCTTCTCGTTCTTCTCCTTGTACATCGTTTTCTTCTTGCTGAACTGATACTTCTTGATAAATCTTTTTCGGTCTTCCTGGCATTCCTGTACGAATTATAGTTGGTTTTCCTCGTGCTCTTCTCGTTAATGATGCGGCTGGAAAGTTCTGTTCGGAATGTTCCAAGTTTTGTTGTATATCACCAACTTCGAATGCTGCAGTCTCATTTTTGGGGATTTCAGCCATTTTTGTTTTATCCTCCCCTTGCTTCGGCTTTTCGACTTTCTTGGAACGCAAATTGTCATCCAGGAAATTTTCGTAGTTTGATCCCGAGCAGAATTCATTCATAAACTTTACGTCTCTGCTCATAATTATATTTCTTTCGCTTGGCGACCATAGTCGGTAAGCCTTTGATTCACTTGAATATCCAACGAACATGTATTCTTCGGAACGTGTCTCAAATTTTCCTTTTTGAGGATGCTTATTTAAAGCGAAACATCGGCTTCCGAATATGCGAAAATGGCTCACTGTTGGTCGCTTTCCAGTCCATAGTTTGTGAGCTGTTTCCTCGTTCAACGATTTAGATCCACATCTATTTCTTACGTAATTCGCGGTTGCTATTGCCTCTGCCCAGAAAATCTGTGGTACATTTCCTTGCATCATGTTGCACCTAGCCATTTCCACAAGAGTTCGATTTTTCCGTTCTGCTATGCCATTTTGTTCGGGTGTATGAGGTACGGTCAACGTCCATCTGATTCCATTTTGCTCTAAGTATTCGTCAAATTCTTTATTGATGTATTCCCCGCCATTATCGGATTGTATCATTTTTAGTTTATTTTCGGTGTGATTTTCTGCATACGTTTTGAATTTTTTGAATGCCGCTAGAACTTCATTATTTTTATGCAAGAAATATGTTTCACACCACATATCTTGCTCCTCCCAAAGAAGTTGTTCGCATCGGACCGCAGATGTCAGTATGCACAATCTCTAGTAGTTCAGTCGTTCTTCCTAAATCGGATTTTGGGAAACTAGTTTGTATCTGCTTGCATTTTATGCATATGTCGCAGAGGGGTAGAGATTCATCTTTTTCCAAATTGAGTCCGAGTACAGATTCATTTCTTGCCATGGTTTTTAAGCTTCGTTCGTTTAAATGTCCAAGTTTGCAGTGCGATTCTTCGAGATTCGATTTTGACTGGCATTTATTTTCCACGATTCTTGCATCCTCAGTGTTCTGTCTCATGAAGTACAAATCTCCAATTCGATCAGCTATTGCTAAAGTTTCTCGATTTCTGTTTTTTATAATAGCTTTCTCTTTCTTGAAAAGTATTTCGTTTCCTCTGTCAGTTATTTTGGCTACTGATAATAAGTTTGTCCGGAGATTTGGCACGTGTAGCACGTTTTCCAATTTAAGAATTTTCGGGTTTTCGCCATGAGTCACTGGCAACTTTACCTCGCCGACGCCTTTAATTTTAGTTGACGTTTCGTTTGCTAAGTTTAATGATTTTTCGATTTTTGTTAGATGTTGAAAATGATTTGTCTTCGAAGTCATATGAGAGGTACAGTACTGTCTAAGCACCATTTTTCGTCTCGTTTTTCTTCAATATTTAACGCTATTTCAATACGAGTTTCTTCAGCCCCTGTAATAATATATGCTTTCGAGTCTGCTTGTCCAGCTACGTGTTCTATTTACGATAATTTCACTTTACAATTCGCAGCTTTGTGTCCGACCTTTCTACACCGATAACATCTATATTTGAATCTTTCATTTGTACCGCTTTCTTCCTCTTTCCATTTTTCAGCATTCGATTTTTTAAGTTTGGTAAGCGATGCTTTCTTTGCGATGTACAAAGCATTTTGTAGTGATTCACTTTCCTTGATTTTTCGTGCCTCGAATTCCTCAATGATCTTGATTTTTAATGCTTCAGGCTTTGGAAGTTCTTCGCGTGATTCAACTGCACATCTGAAGTTTCCATAACTGTCTGGTAAACTATATAATAGCATGATTACGAGAAGGTGTTCGTTTATTTCCAGGTCCATGTCATTTAGTTTATCCACAGCATCGAAAAATTTTGCTGTGTGTTCACGAACATCTTCACCTTCCGTCATCTTATTGCTAGGATTAAATCTGATCTTGCCTTTTGATCGTGAGTTTCCCATCTTTTCACTGCAGCGACGGTTGTCGGATCACCTTCGATGCTCGCCGGTTTTGGAGTTTCGCCATTCACGTAGTTCCATTAATCATTTTTCGTTAGTAATGCCTCGACTTGAAGCTTCCATGTATCATAATTTTCTTTTCCCAAGGTTTCTATTCTGATACTGTTTCCGCTCATGGCTTTTTATTTTTATTTTTTCATTTTTTTTCTATTATTCCGCGTCAATTCACTTTCAGTACGACCCGTTTCTTCTATACTAATTAAAACTTTCAGGCAGTTCTGGGCCCATAACCTGTTGTTTTCATAATTAAATTATAGAATATAATATACCACAAGGATTAGTATGTTTATTTAATACGTCTTGTTTGGTAGATTGACAAGAAAAAAATGATTAAAACAAAAGATAACAGATGTATGGATTTCACATGATTAAAAAAACAGAATAATATATACACTGTGCTCAATTTATATTTCACACAAAACACGAAACTTTGTTAGTTCCAATACTAATAAGCTTACGATCGAAAAAAAAAATTCTAGAATGGACAAGAAAACCTTGCAGTTGAAATTTAAAAAAATGTAAACTACAAAATTCAAAAAAAAAAAAAAATTGGAAAAAAATTAAAAAATGTTCATAATGAAAAAAAGAGAATTCAAAGTACTTGACGAGTTTAGATGCTAATATGAACGTTCTATGATGATGGGCCATGTGCGATACTTTGCAAACTCGTCAAGTGTTGTGAATTCTCTTTTTTCAATTATAAAAATTTTCAAATGTTTTTCCAATTTTTTTTTTCGAGTTTTGTAGTTTACATTTTTTTATTTCAACTGCAAGGTTTTCTTGTTCATTCCTGAATTTTTTTCCTTCGACTGTAAGCTTATTAGTACCAAATAAAAATACTGTGACAATATATATATCAATGATGAACAACATGTACTTGACATGCGGCAGATATTTTTAGTTTATTTATTTGACGACTTTTTGTTCCTATACATAGTTTATAGCTCAATTTTTTGAGACACAGTTTTTGGGGGAAGTATTGTATTGGGTTCTACTAACGTAAATGTACTTGTCTCAAGTTTTTTCACACATGGTGTTTTTTTGTATAAAATTGTATAAACTAAACCCTTCTCCTTTCTCATCCGGACTTGGGGCAATGGCAGAGTTTCTGTTACAATTTAATTTTATCAAGCAAAACATATTTTCGGTGCAATCTACGAAGACGTCGACCTGGACGACGAATACTACGGAGACGTCGACCTGGACAACGAATACTATGGAGACATCGAACTGGATACCGAAAACTATGGAGAGGTCGACCTGGACACTTGAAAATATTGAGGTCGACTTGGACACTTACAACTATAGAGAGGTCGCCCTCGACAACAAAAACTATGGAGGAAGTCGACCTTGACATCGAAAGCTACGGAGGAATCGATCTGGACACTCAAAACTATAGAGAGATCGACCTGGACATCGAAAACCATAGTCCAACTCTTATTGGCATGTAAATAATATTATAATATTATAATGATTCAATTTAATGAATACCGAAAATTACATTTTATTATTTCAAACGATCAGCGATCTTCATAAATATATATAATATTATATTATATATACATATATTATATTATATATATATATTTATTATTATATATATTATATATATATATATATATATTCTGGTGCAGATAGCAGTCGGTTCTGATCACGTCCCTGCGAAAAATTAGGCCCACGCCCCTGCGAAAGATATTAAAATCACGGGAGTGCGAAAAAGGTCTTAATTTTTTGGAATATTTCATTACTATTTCGAGATTAAAATTACGCTATCAGTCTACTGGGGAAAGCTGTGGAGGTCGTTTTGGTGTCAAACGAAATGTTTTTGCATGAAGTATTTCATTAAACCTGGAAAAAGCTTGAAAACGCTACCATTTCGTTGATATAACATATTAACCTGGAAAAAAGTGGATAAAACTAGTTGCTCTGAGTAAGATAACTGCGGCAGCGTCTTGTCGGTCGGTAAAGAAAATGTCGGTCGTAAGAAAAAACAGGTAAATGTACTTGTCTCAAGACACTGCCGCGTCTCTTGAATCAGCTATATTTATAGGGAATTGTAGAAATTTGAATGGAAACAAACTTTTTCACAAAATTCAAAATCTCATGAAAATTGAGCACCTTAACGGATTTATATCACACGCATACACATAAAAAGAGATTTTCAAAAAATCATTTCTCTCGACGTTTTAGACCATCTGGAGTGCAATAGCATAAAAAACATACAAAAAAAATTTCTTTATTGAAACGAAAGCAATGTAAAAAAAATTACGTTCCGTCATGGCTTCTAAGACAATCGTGATTATTTCAGTGAGCGAAGGTTTAGAAACAAATGATGATATTTTCTCCAACTAATTTTTAATATACACGATGTTTTTTCCGAGACAAAAAATAATAGAGTGATTCAGATAAGCCTGCAAAAAAATGGCCTTAGAGCAGAAAATTTCCAACGTGGCTCCTCTCTAATACCAATCATCCAATTTTTTATCGCTAACGCAGTAAAAAGATCGAGCAATCACATCGTCGCTTTTGGTCGTAGAATGCAGAGTATCAGAGAAATGCCGAGAATGAAGTAGTCTTCTGCAATAACAGCAGCTATACAGAAACGTTATAAGCGTTTTTGGCAAAAGTTTTACAATAAAGCGTGTTCTCCGCTCGAGAAGGTTTCTTCCTATTAGAAGAAAGAAAAAGAAAAAGGTGGACAGAGAAAGAATAAAGGAAACATGACTTTTATGAGATCAGAGACCTCGCAGTATTTTTTTCCGCCCGTTTACTACTCCAGGCTATCCGAAACGAAGATTGGACTTCAAAAACAGTAGTAGTAATTGGTGATTGTTATGGTCGATGGATTACTTTTAGCTGTATCGACACAATATTAATTGAATTATGGATTCGGATGAGATTATAATTTTGTTTTCAATCACATGGTGACTCACAAAAAATTAGTAACAATTGTATAGACAGCAGTTGAAATAAATGTTCGTGAAACTTATGTTCTATTTGATTTCAATAAAATGTTTTTCTATTTTTGCTAATATAATAATAATATGATAGGATATGTTTGGAAAATATTGTTAACTGATTATTTATCAAACAAACAAATAAAGAAAATTCGCATAATGGTCAGTCAGTATTAGGGTGTGTCGAATTTTTTTTTTTTTTTCACACTTTGCATCGTTTTAAACCGCTTGTACGTAAACGCTTGTACCTTTAAACAACTCGTCTCAAAATTTTAGCGCGATAAACTTTTTTTTAGAGGTGGCTCAAACGATGTATCGATTTCCCATTTGATTAACACGTACATGAATGCGGCTCTCGATAAATTCATGTCCCTAAATTGAAGATACGATATATTGACATTCGCGTATCTTTTTTCGTTATGAGACGTTCGGCTGTCTGTACCGGTGTACGGGTTTTCCGCAGTTTCCCCGTGCCCATGGCAAATGCAGTACAGTGTAACTAAGTCGGATGTGGACGCATTGGAAGTTAGGTTAGTGAAATATCTAGACTGAGATTTTTTCGACTGTGACAGTGAAACAATTGCTACGAAAGAAAAAAGTAGAAAAGATAGACAAAGTTAAAATAATTTATAAAAATAGACAAGACGGAGTAACATAGTTCGATGGTAAACAGCGGAACTGGAAACGAACAGAAAAGCAGAAGATGGTAAAGGAACTTTCTTTCCATCCGTGGAAACAATTCCTTTATTTTTCACGCGCAAACAAATATCATTCCTGAATTGCAGCTTACAAAGAAAAATGGTTTGGTTGGAAGAAAGAATCAAATGACTGATGCAAAAAAACTCGTACTGCCATGGAAAAATTTATTTCGTATCGAAACCATCTGGTGCTAGCTGGTTTCACAGTAATTACTTATCCAATTACGTTGCGCTAAGTGAGTCATCAAGCATTTCATGTAGTTAAGCATTGATTGATTTACAGCGCTTGAATCCCCAAAATAAAACGATGTGTAAATTACTTGCATCTGACACTTGACGTTTTTTTAGACTTTTTTCCTCATTCGAATTTTACATCCTCATTTTACAATTTTCCAAAATGATATTAACGTTAACTACGATTTGAAAATCTAAAAAAACCAAAATCTCGTATCAGATATTAAACTTTTTAAGTTTTGAGCTAAAGCGGGCCGACTCTTACTTCCATGTTTTTAGAATTTTTCTTAGAAAAAGAGCGAATAAAAAAAGTAGAACCTAGAGCACTGTATGCTGTCGGTATAACAGTATTATATATAAAACAGGGTTTAAAAAAAACAATAACCGTAATTGAAGATTATTAAAAAGCCTAAACTGAAACATGTGATAATAATAAGGTTGCTATACAAATTATTTATTAGTGAAAAATGTCGACACTATCCGGTCTTCATAGATATTTCAATCGTACTCCCGCTGTTTCGTGTATCTAGAATCTTTAAAATGTAGCTGACGTCCACGTCTACCTTACTTGCGCCGCACTTGAATGTAACGAACGGCTCGCGTGTTTCAATTAAAACTTTCGGTTGCGAGCGTTTGTTGTGTCAATGGTGGTCACAATATATTGTGTCGTGCATTTCTGTCATGAAATTCACACACAATTTTCACGACTTATGTCACTTACACACACGTAGACATAAGCCAATTCGGGAATGACCGCGGAGAATTACATTTTCTGACCATTTGGATAATGCAAACTGGCCCTCAAATTTGGCATATATTTTTATATTATTCTTTGCAAAATTATAACGTTTTGACGAAAATAAAACGAACTCAGAAGAAAACCTATTACTTTTTTCATACTCTCAAAATACTCGGTGTAATAAGTGAATCAATGTCTTACAAATCATAGTTTTGTTATAATGCAGTGTTGAAAAGAACACCATCGTAACACTGTTATCGATGTACATATAGGTTCATCAATTTGGTGTCAAACTAAACATTATGTTAACACTACTGCCAGTGTACATATAGGTTTATCCATTCGGTGATAAATTAAGATTAATTAAGCATTGCTGTTGGCGTAGATATCGGGATATATATTCAGTGTTGAAAATAATATAATTAAGTTCCTGATGTCACCGTTAATATTCGTCTATTTATTGAGTGATATAATTAAGATAACACTAAGATTTAGAAAGTTTTATTTAAGGGGTTATACGCTATTGGATATTTAAAACAATCGATTACTTCAATTGCATTTTTGGAATGTACATATATTTGAGTATATTCTCTGAAAATTTCAACCCCTTAATCGAGAGGTTATTTTCTGAAACTTTATTGGGTATGCGTACGAGTACTTAGTTACAAATAAAGGATCCTGTCCCGTTCTCAGAATGATGTTACTTTAGCAAAGTCAGAAATATAGTTTCCACACTAAAAGAAATATTGAGTTGAATCAACGGAATCAGCAAAATAAACCATTTATTTGGATCTTTCTAAATAATCCATTTACTTGAACCAATTATATATTTAATTCATTATTTCGTTCGATGGAAATAAAATTAGTTGCCTCAAGGAAATATTTAACGTGTTTGACTAAATATTATGGTGATTCAATGAAACTGTCCTATGGAAAACGCGAGACAAGACCGTGAGGTGGCGTTACATGTACACTCTCATGGAGTTTATTTTGACACGATCTTGATACTATGGTAATCACGTGACACCTGTTTTCTGGGCCCTGATTCGCGTATACTGCAACGATACGTCCTATGTACTTATGAAATCTCCAAACCTATAACAAGCGTAAAGAAGCACACTCACGTCATACTCGGCCACGATCGACGGATGGTGTCAGTTTGACGGATAGAGATGAACATGGATCCGAGAGATTGCGTTGATAAAAGTGATAACGAACCCATAGGGCAAAAAGAAAAAATTAAATTTGAGAAATGACAGTTGCAAAAACTTAATTTACGCGGTGAAGTTGAGTGGGTTAAAGTTGTCAGTGCACCCGTGGCCACATACGAAGGGTTTCGTTCAACACACAAAAAAAAGGTTTGGTAACATTGGAAAAAAATTGGTTTTAATTGAGGGGTTAAATTAGTTTGAAAATGTGAAAAAACCGGGTTTTTGTTTTATTTAGTAATACAATATGTCTAGGATGTTCCGAAATTTCGAATCGATCCGACTACAATTCTAAGAGATATAAACTTCGGAAGTTCCATCCATCGGATCGCGCAGCTTTCCACTTGAACTTTAATCGCGTTTTTCTCGAAACTCTAGTTTAGAAGTCGGTGGACACGATCCCTCGAAAAGTTATGAACCGATCCTGTTAAAATTTTGCACACTTCTTCAAAATAACATTATCTACACGGAATAAATGACTTCGTTGGGTCAACTAACTATTCATTAGTTCAGTGACAATTTGTTGGCACAACCATGCGGTTGGTCGGTGTAACGGCCGGGTATTAGTCACATTTATTATTCCGACTGAGTTGACTTAAATAGGTCAAACAACGAATTTTATTCGTGATCCAACTAAGTAAGATAGTTGGTGCCAAAATAGTAGTTGGCCCAACTAACTATTTAGTTCGAGTGCCGATCAGAGCCAACCGACTGAAAATAGTTGATCTAACCAAGTAATCGTCACAGAGCACTAAGTCACTTGGTTGGTCGAACTATCTTTTTCTTTAATGCAACGAAGACGTTTTTCCGTGTAGTGCTTGAATGAAGGACTATTTTTATGAATTTATTACAACTTACTTCACGAGGCAGTACATGGTGAAAATTTGACGAAACAACGGGATTCTTTGTTCAGAACTCCGCCAAAAACCTAAATTGATTTTTTTTTTCAATTAAAATTAGGGCTTTTAGCGGAATAGAAATGGATTCGTTCAAGCACGAATTCTATTCATGTACAAACAGAAAATTTGGGTTTATCCTTTAATTTTTGATGGACCAGTCATGAGTTATTCCTGTCCACGCCTAGAGCACTTTTTTTGAGAGTTCAAAGGAAATGAGGCCCCAACGGCTGAATTTTAACAATTTTCGATCGAAAACTTCACAAAATACTCGTGGAACATGTATCCTTGATATAATAAATGGTTCAAATGAAATATTTCGTCAGATGTATTTTTTTTTAAATGAGTAATAATAGCCTTTTTGATCCCTTGAAATCCACCTAACACCTTGACCAAACCCGGCGGTTGCGGCAGGGCAGAGACCCTGTTGTGCTGTGGAAACGGTGTTGATATCAACATTAATTTTTCATAGTATAGAGTGGCATTAAAGTTCAAAAGTTAATTACAGTCATATTTTTTTTCTCTCTAAGCAACACAGACCACAAAACTGTCACAAGGATTTGTGAGCACGTGGACAATTTAACGAACATGTGTGGGTAAATAAGATTGTATTGATTCGACGGTTCAACAATTTATTGATAAGAGTGGGAGGCTGTCGCAGGTGGTGTACAGGTGAAGTTGATAGACATGAAGAAACGACGTCGGGCTTGTAGATGGTCGAACCAGTCTGCCGCCCAACAGCGACGCCCGACGTCCACTGGAAACGCATTACTGTCAAGTCCAGAAAAGGTAGCCTCTTCCGTGAACTCCTGTAGAGTCCTCCAGTGGGCTGTGACCGCTCGAGGGAAGCACACGATGCTACTGGTCACCCATCCGGACTTCGTCCCTCATTCTTCAGCCCCACGACGTAACTTCTCCCTCATTCTTTCTCTCTATGCTTTCTCGCGCACTCAGGCACCCGCGGGACATCCGGAAGTCACCCGACTTGACGTCGCACGTCCGGATATTGTTTTGTGCTGTAAAGTGTCGCCAGCAGAGCGGTATATACAGAAGATACTTGACTTCCGTATATTTTTACGTCGCCTTTCTCTATAAATATTTTAACCGCCTCAGTGTCACGAAGTGAAATGGTTAGCGTAGAGAGGCAACTTTTAAACAAAGTTGTAGCCGTCCATTATACTTGAAATCACTTTATTTGCTTATTTATTCTATAAATAGTTCCTTACGCTGTTTTTCAGACAACTTAACGATTTTCGTGAAAAAGTGTACAACGGTTTTATCAAAGAGACAAAAAATTACTACCTGAATTCGCCCAGATACTGTATCAGAATACAGTCTTACTGTGTCCGATTAACCTACGTAAAGTACAAGTTCTCAATTAGCAAAAAAATTTGAATATATCAAAATTATGTGCTTATCAGGTGTCTAATTAAAAAATTAGAAGCTGCTTTAGTTGCGTCAAAAATTTACTTTAAACTTTTTTGAAAATTTATATGTAGAATAAATTTCTATAAAAACACAAAATCCATAGCAAATTTTCAAATTTGAAAAATTCATAAGTATTGCGACCAATAATCGAATCATTTTTATAATAAATAAAATTAGGTTGCCGAAAAATTTGTTAATTAATCAAGTTTTAAATTGATTTGTTAATAACATTTTCGAATTATTATTATGCAAAATAATTCTTTCCAGTAATTTTAATATGCAGACATTTTTCAAAATTGTTATACCACCGAGAAGTATTTGCGATATTTTCTCATTTTTTCTCAAATTTATGCGAAATGAACACCAAGCGACAGAACTACCTTAACCCTCCCGATGGAGGCCTCAATTCTGTCATTAAAAATAGATAGGTTTTCACTATAGTCACTTTTTTCTAGTCAATTTTTTGTCGGGACTAAATTGACCAAAAAATGTGGAACTTCGGGATATGGTTGTCATACATCGAGACTGTGAGCCTACTGTACTGTAGCACGTAACCGAATGCTCAGAGACATCTTGCCACACTATGTCGGTACTCGACATTACGCATTTTAGAACTAGGTCAAAATTACACGAGTTGCTATTAGGCAATGCCTTGTGTCAGAGACGTGGTCAAGCCAAGAAGGCTGGCTCGGACGTAAATAGCCTCAACGGCCGTGCTCCGCTTGCGCGAAACACCGCTGCATTTGGCCTCCTGGCGGCCAAATGTTACGATTTAGCTGGGATTCCGGACGTCGCGTTACAACATATGACTGGGTAGAGGCAAAGAAGATAGACCTCTATAGAAGCACAGGTTGATAGGATCTTGTGACGCTAGCTGGAGGCCTCCAACGTTAGTTTGGCTTCCAACCACGGTGGCGTTGACGCGGCGCTTCCTATTTGTGTGCCCGCACACACGCGCGACGTCGATCCCCCCGCTAACGGCTTGAGAAAGTCACATGACAACCCGACGAGAGCTAGGGGGATAGCGTTATTGGCGCTCTCTGCGGAGCGAGAGAGACAGCGCGCAACGTTTTTTGCTTGCTCCTAAATCCCGCCCACTTTTTATCATACAGACGTTGGCGCGAAGAGAACCAAGTATCGCAGCAATTTGTTGTTAATTTATCCCAGCAGAATTCCTTCCCGACAGGAGCTTCCTACCACCTTCCTGTGGTTTCTATCGAGTAATGCCAGGTAACAAATACTTTTTTTTAACAAATATCTTACACATATGCCCGTATTTCGTATATAAACAGCATGTCCTTCTGTTTTTCTATGATAATTTGTTAACTGGCATTAGCTAAGAGTGGGTCTAGTTATAACAAAAAAAAGTGCTTATTCTCGGGTTTGAACCAAAGCTGGGCAGTAGTATTCAAAGTACATATTTTAAATACTTAAAATACACGATGTATTTGAAATACTAAAATACTTCTCACACTGAAAGAAAAATCTGGTAATTTAAAAAATAATATAGTTAGACCGACCATAATCTAACTATAAACTATAATTCCCAGGCGGGACGTCTACATTTTATGGTTACAGCAAATGTAAGAAAATTGTTGGAACAACCACTAATATAATTCCCAGGAGGAACATCTATATTTTTTGGTAATAGCAATTATTATTATAGTAGCAATTATCAAAATGATAATAGTTTCAAAAACTATTCTAATAGTTTCAAATATACCGTTTCGTTGCATATATGATTTCACCGTTTGTTTACAATAACCTTGCAAGTATCGTTTATTGAACCATATTATCATCGCTTCAATCATAAAACATTGCAAGCCTTCCTATAATCGATTCACCATGTGAAATCGTTAAATAAACGATATGCTTTTCTCTCAGTGCAGGTGTTTTGAGTACTTTATAAAATACAAAATACGAAATACCTTTCTATTTTTTGATCCGATATATTCTGAACATTCTTTAAATATTTACCAAGTTCATGTTAAATTTGAAATATGAAATTCAACATGTACTTTTATGAAGTGAAATGTGTTATTCAACGGGTTTTAGAATACGTCTTACCCCTTCCCTTTGTTCGACAAGAAGTCACTCCAATTATTCAATTAATGGGAATAAGTCACCTGACAAAATTCTATATATCATTTTTTTTCAGTGAGATTATTTACCTGAATTCAAACAATTTTTCACGGTCATAAAATTCATATACTGGACTACCTCTTTGAATTTTTTCGGAGTGATGTAGGAAATTTAAACATTGGAAACTGAATTAAAAAAATGTCACTTGTAGCTTTCAGACCAGACAACACAATGTATCGTGACTGTCGACGTCTTAACGATTTGCAAATGAACAATGTTAACTTCCCTCTACTTAATATAATGGTACCTTCACTTCCTCATATTTTTTCAATTCGCTTCCTCATAAAATCAATTTGGGTGTGTGATCATTTAATTCAGTAATCAAAGTGATTCATGGATGAAAGCTTCTTTCATGATTCACATGCATTATATTTTATTTTCACATGCAATAAATGCGCAATGCCTTAGAATTGAATTTCACACCATTTCTTGAAGAGTATTTTGAAAAGTACTTAGAAATGTATTTGAAGTTCCAAAAGATTGAAGTATCTTAAGTATTTTGTGTCTTTAAATACCCGAAGTATTTTGTATTTTGTATTTTGAATATTTTCATGTATTTTGCCCAGCTCTGGTTTAAACCCACAAAATACACGCTAAGCGCCGCCTACCAAAGGCAGAGGGGAGAGAAGCTGCCCCTTCTCCGACTCACGCACACATCGCTGCGGCGCTCACGGATACGCGGTGCCGCTGCCACGCGTTCCTTGCGAGAACCAAGATTCTGGCGTCAAGCGCAACACGGGACCTGTGCTTCTATGGAGGTCTATCTTCTTTGGTAGAGGAAAAAGAATCCCCTTTTACCTGATTTTAATACTAATAATCCTCATTCTAATACTACTAATGTTATTTACGTTGCGAAATATCTTATTGTAAATATTAAGCGATGTCATGGTAAATTTTTTCGATGATCATTTATATTAATATTGCTGGTTTTAAACCTCGCCGATGTCTCTCGGCCGGTCTCACGATAGTCATACACTATCATGTATAAAGGTGTAAAAAACTTGTTTTTATAACAAAAATTGAAAGATTTTAAATAAAAACGAATATTCTCAAATCTGTTGCCTTATTTCGACTTGAGTGACGTGGAGTACACAGATAAGAACGAACATAAAATGTGCATAATTATTCATTTCTTCAGCTAAAGCAAATTTATTCTCAATTTGGAATCTGCCGAATATATTTTTTTGTGTATGATGAAAACATCTGGTGTATCTTTGATTACGTAATCGCCGTTTCTATTTCTGCCGGCAATGATTGTATACCACTGTCTGTATGTCATTCTTGTTTTGGCGTTCCATCGTACTCCTCTGCTTGTCTTGTGTGACAGCCGAGAAGGTTTGTACACTGTTGCGCAATTTGGTACGCTCCTCAAGGGACAATACTCCACTTTCCTAATTGACCTCGTGGCCGCTAGGAGCTTCATCTCCTCCTCGAACTCATCGACGTTTTCAAGACAAAATAATAGAGCCTCCGCACCGTTGAGCCATCCTCACGTACCTCATGGAAATCTCGATTGAGCTTTGTCCTAATAAGTGGATTTTAGTTACTAACTGAAGGGCTATCACAGCACAGAATAATAAAGGATACTTTAAGCGTAAAAACGAATAGACTGAACATCGTTAATTAATTAGTATGTCAATTCAAGAGTTCGGACATAACGAGAGAAAATAATTTTATTCTCATTAAAAAAACGACAGCAGTAGGATATAAGCACTATTTTTTATCACGTTTTATACGGTTTTATACGGTTATTGACAATATTCATATTTCTCAAGACATATATATTCAAAATTCTGTTATTATATTGGAGATCATTTTATATGCGAGAATTATTGACAATGGGCCAATGACTAAGGACCTTCACCTTGAAATTATTATCTTTTCGAATACAAATTTTCCTCTATGTGGAAGCCAAAAAACACCTCTCAATTATTAGTTAGATATCATCGGCTTTCTTTCTGCCTTCTATTTCGGGGCGGGTGTCTCAAGAGCCGATAAATATCTCCGTCCAATATCAAACGCTTACGGCTGTTTGTCTCGTACCTAACCTCACTTTTTTGTTTTCCAGTTCTCCCGAACAAACTGCTTGGAGTTTCGAGGGACCAAAAGCTTAACCTATATCGGCTATATTTTCGCACATTCTTTTAAAATTTGAGCTTTATCTACTGATTAATATAGAAAAAAACACATTTAAAAATTTTAAGGTGTGGTATCTTACCGCCACTCTAACTACACTTCAAAATTTTCACAGCTTTTTTTTTTAATCTACTCGGCAGATAGAACTCAAATTTTAAGGTTATGCGCAGAAGTAAAGCATAAATATCCTCAGCTTCTGGCTTCTCGAAATTCAAGGTCGTTTTTCTCAAGAAAACTGGAAAACAAAAAAGCAGCGGTCAGTAAAGTGATTGAACAGGATATTCATCGACTGGTTTGAAAAAATATTGAACGAATTTTGTAAAAATTCGTACAATATTACGAACGTACCTACAATACGTTAATTATTCACTCACTCGCTAAAATGCTGTTACTAACCCCACTAAAATTTATTCTCTCTCACTCTCTCACTCTCTCTTACTCTCTCTCACTCTCTCTCACTCTCTCTCGTCTATTGGTTTGTATCTCGCTGTATCGTTCTTTAGTTTATTTATCGGACGCTGCTGATCACAGTACGACATTGAGACGATACTTTCCAACTTCATCTTTATCGATATTCCGTGTTCACCTATCTTCTCATTTACTATCGGTTTTGCTGTCACGTTAAAGCCTTAAACTTCAATATTGTTTTCGTTAAATGGGCTTTCCTGTTTCGGCATTGGGCTTATCAAGTCTTATTAACGTCGGCGGCGAAGTTTGTCTTATAAATTTGATTTTTCACGGCATCGATTATGGCTATTTCGTTTAGACTATATATCTATTAATGTTCATTGAGTTAATCAGAATACACTTATCTAACCCATACTATAAAAAAATATCCCTCCAGAAACTGACGCCCTTACGCTTCGAGGGCTGACGCTTCTGGGGCAGACGCTTTCAGAAGCTGTCGTTTTCGGGGGCTGACGCTTTCGGCAGTTGACGTTTTCACGCGCTGACGTTTTCGAGGGCTGACGCTTTCGAAACTTAGCATTTTCGAGTTTGAGGGCTATGGAAATTAATTTACAATAATTTAACAACCGATGAAGTACTCATACCTATGGAATTTTTTAAAAAACATATGTGAAGAAAAAAATGAAAAAAATGCCAATATCTATTCACAATAGACCATCGACTGCCATGTTGCTCCATTCCTCCCTGCCCCGGCTGTCATTCCTAAAACTCCAATTTTACTCCAATTTTAATCCATTTTACTGCTGATCCTGGACACAAGAATGACGGACCCAGTCATTCCACGACGAACTTCTGAGCGATGAGACTCGATTCTTCAATAATTGTTATTATAGTGCAAATCATTAAAAAAGTATTCTTGATTTTTCTATATTCGATCTAACATTTTTTGAATTTCAATTCATTCACTCTGAATTCACATGTTCACGATATTGTTTAAAATATCACGTTAAAGTCGAAGTTATTCTTTATAATGCATTTTAATTTGTTCGTCTACATATTGTACTTATGATTGAGGGAGGTTCGCGCAGGGGGAGCCCCCCTAGTAATTTAATAAAAGTTTCCTTGCGTTGTTCTGCTATAAAAAAATAAAATATCAACATACTCACTGTGTTTTAATTTACTAGGTTCAAGAGTTCGGACAAGGCGTTAGGAGTCATTCCCGCCCTATATTTATTTTATAGATCACGATATGAGGTCGCGTCTTAACATTAAATATAATCAAGAGACGCAACTCGTCAACGATGTAGACCTTTAATATAATAATGTTTTTGAACGCATGATAACCGAATGGAAACACTCTGCATGAATCAAAACTAATGCTTATAATTTTTCTATGAATTTGCAGAATTGTGTATGAGCTGAGATCTCTGATTTTGGTTCCTCTTAGAGGAAACTTTGTTTCGGTCAAAAAAAAATTTCCCGAGTTTTTCAGGTCAGCATACTCAATCTAGTCTGAAATCTTGCCGCAAAATTGCGTGTTCCATAAATTGGTATGGTCCTCCTCGTTCCTCGACTCAAGGGCGATCTCGCAGGGTCAAAATATGTATTTTAAGGATATTTATTAATTACTTTTTCTTTATGTACGAGGACATGAGAGCCACCGATTGACGACGGATAGAAGAGATGGTAATTTTGAGCGCTTCGCGCCTTCCATCGGCGTCCCGAAAGAAATCGGCGAACTTTGGCAGCAATCAGTTCGCCTAACCATAGTCAATATCCCCACCTACGATCTGCCAACAGTTATACGCCTAATGGGAAAGGCATTTTGAAAAACATCTACATCGCAACATGTCTTCGTATTATCCGAGCTTTCTTGATACGCACCGATAATCGTGACGATAATTTTTTATTCGCCTAGCGAGACGCCAGGTCCCGAAGTACGACGGAGCGTTTTAGCGCTCACCCCCAATTAGGGTATTTTTGAAAATCGTTAGGTGGGGAGCAAAGTTTGAGAGCGAGGTCGATCGCGATCACTCAAGGCTTTTTGCGTGGATAGTTCGAATGAGAAGGATGTGCCACAGGACTTCTAATATTCGTCCCGAAGAGTTAGAGAAGTAACCTGTGGATACTCCGTTATTCAGGAATATTGTTCGAGGAATAATCCAGAAGGACTTTCTCTTGTCCCGGTGAGCTTTTTTACACTTTATCTCTTTTTCTGGTCTCTCAAATTGTATTTTTTTTCAACCATTCGTTCGCGAGTATTAAAATTGGAAAAATAGAGTGTGGTCGTGCCGTTCGTATTCGTCTCTCTGCGTCAAGATTATAAATCGTGGAAGATCTTGAGGATATTTCGCGGGCCTTTGTGGATTTTTGGTAGGTCCCGCGTTACATTTTACAACGTTTATTTCTCCAAACGCGTGAGAGTTCTTGGCATGAGGGTCCGAACCACCTTTGTTAATTTAGCTTCCGTCATAACCTGTTAAATAAAATCAGACATGAGTGCGAATCGCCCTTGGGCCGACGTCCCGCAAAAAGCCACAGTTCTTAGTGTGTGTGATCTGTGAGTGTGTCAGACTTAGTTAGTCCCATTAACAGCGTACTTGGATTTTTGACGTGAGGAATTATAACCGAAGCCATTTTGCGTGTTAAAATTTGTTACTTGAATAATTACCGTGGTCAAGTCGTTTGTCGCGTTTTGGTGTTTGTTACGAGTCCCTCACGGGCTCGATAAATTGTTTAGTCGAAAGAGTGTGTGTATGTGTGTGAGTGATAATTCACGCGGGTTGTCGGACATGTCTTGAAAGTTGTTAAAATCAGTTAGTGGCTGAACTGTGGCCACTAAGCCAAAAATTTTACGTGGACATTTTCGTTAATCATGCATTCGTTTGTTTGAACTAAAACAATTTTCTGATCTCTTGAATAAATTATATTTTTTGTGAGCCCTGTAATTATTGTTTTGTGGAATTTATTTATTTATATATTTGTTCGTTGACATGAATTCACTGAGGTCTTACCTCCTCACCCTACGTATTGCAGCTGACGCCAAGCCTGGGCTGATCATTGTCGTTGTTTAACCTTGCTTCTCTTTGAGTGCGAAAGCGCCTGGCGCGCTGTTCTTCACGAACGAAAAATAAGGAAGAAAAGCAATAGGACAATTTCAGGTTGTAGCTGGGTTTTTCCTGCCTTGGGCAAATTCATTTTACAACATTATCGATTTTTTGTTTATTTCCGATTTCATAAGATTTTGAATTGTTCAAAATATGTCTCTTTGTTCTCTAACTTCTGCAATTTTTTAGTTAATATGCTAAATAGTTCTTGAAAAATAAGCTGACGATAAATGATAAGTGAAAAGAAAATTTTGTTTTAATTCCAATTAAAGTTAACTTCGACCAAACGTGCTCAAATCTTCTGCAAGGTACGATTAACATCAAATTGTAGTAGATATCGAATTTGGTGAAGATTGGTATAGTGGTTTCGATTTCATAAGATATTCGATTTTTTTATAATCACTGTATGCTCCGAAGTTGCCGGAGTTTTTAAACTATTGAGCTGAAACTTAGTATCAGAATTATACAAAGGAATGCGACCCTTAAGATTGAATTCTAGCCAAATGGGTAAATTGGTCCGTTTTTCATGCGATTTTTAAATTTCCGTAAAAGTTTCTTTTTGCGCTAATTGGGGTAAAATTTCAACAAATCAACTGAGATTTCATATAAAGGAAAAATAACATTCAACTCTGAATTTTACCAAATTTTCTTTCCAAGACCTTCCTCTATGGGGAAGCTAAAAATGAAATAAATAAACTATTTCACAGGGGCGACTGTGCGAAGGATAAAAATTAATGAAGAAGCAATGTGCAAAGTTCTACTTTGCATTCTTTTTTATAGATGTTATTATATTTTTCTAACGTGGTAAATATGTTCAACGAACTAAATCATTGCGTAGTTTTTCTTTGTAGAGTCATGATTTTGTTATTTCACCAAAATGGTGAATTAATCTACAACTCGAGTAAAAAAGTTGGTGGCAGCATCAGTCGGGAATGTGTGATGGCGAGTAACGATGGAACGTGTACGCCTAACTGACCGAATGAGCCAATGGTCAGCTTTAGTTATCGCGTAACACAGCAGCTGTGGTACAAGTACCTCTTGTTACCAAGCTTGTGCTTGTAGTTGAAGTCAGCCGTCAGGTTTCTCGTAAGTCTGCGCATTACAAAGTTAACAGTGAGTCAGAGATGCAACGAACAACGCGCGCGCTCTAACACAGTTTAGAAATTCCGTTTGTTCGCTTGGATATAATCCGAACTGTTGGAAGCTGAGGAACCGTTTTGTGGTAACTTTCTCAAAGTTCTTGGTGGACTTTTTTCAGATTTTTAAAAACTAAATTGTAGAACCCAATTTTTTTTTTCAAGTGAAAGAAACTTCAAGGTACTGAAAAAATATGTCCACATAAAATTTTTGGTTTTTTGTTAGCTTTCGAGTGGCATATTTAGAATAATTATCACATGTGTGATCTTTTACCGAAAAACGGAGGTTTCTGCATAACTGTTGAAATTTTAAAAAATCGCCGAAGTGCCACCGTTCGATGTTGTAGTATAAAAAAATGTGTTTGTGTGAAAGTTCAGAAAAAAAAAGATAATCATTACTCATAAAAAAAACAATTTTTTTTGTTCATAAAATTACAGCGTCTTTCTGCATGATTGTCGATACCAAAAAATTATCTGAGTGGCTCAGATCAAGGTTCCGGTATAAAATAAAAATTAATTGTTTGGAATTTTTGAAAAACGGGGGCATTTTTTTCTGTATTCAAACCTTAATCTGTGCCATGTTACGTCTCAACGTACCCTTACCCTAGAGATAGGCAACCCCGCAACCACTGCTGTATGCACCAGAAAAAGGCCCTATATTCAGTGGTCGGTAAAAATAAAAATAGATGTAGTATCATAGGAGGAGTAGACGGGGCTAGTTGCAAAAGAGGGATGTAAGGCCCTCCACTAGCTCGTAGTCGACGAACACCCCATGCAAACAACAGGGAAGTGGAAGACGGCAGATTGGCAGCCAATGAAGCGTAAACTCTGCCCTCTTCAAGCACCCAAAAAATTTACTCACTAGATCTAAGGCGAAGAAAACTAACTTGTAAAGTGGGAGACGATAGTTTTTCCGGTCAATTAGAAGGGTCAAGAAACTGCCCTCTCCTAACTCTGCGTAAGACGAGAAGCTGACTGCATTAGTATGTAAGGACGCAATTTTTGTTTTTTTCTTCAGTTTCAAAATGTAAAATCACCGGGCAAATGCAGTAAAGTTGTATTCATTCGCATCCTAACTCAAAAACCCAGAACATTTTGCAGAACAGTTGCAAACGTTCATTCCTTTAAAGCCTTCATTTAAAACATTTAACGAATACGAATTGTTGCAAGCGTTTTACTTTAATGACAGCTGACTGTACGCGGGGAACCGAAGTCATAACATTTCTCATAATTTAAGACTTAGAATTAATTTTGAGTCTTGTTTATTTTATTTCAAAAAGTAATTTTCATTCAACTTATTGGAAAGCAACGGCGCGGTGGTAGAAAATACCAACTTAGAAAGATAATGGCACAACATTTATACATCCCCCATCCCTTTAAAAAGACTCCAGTTTAAGCTTATTTCACCAACGAATATTTAGAATCAAAGAACATAATTCCTAAATCAAGTCCGTTCAATTTGATTAGAATTACATTTATTATCAACGGCAGCCCGTCTATCCCGCACATGTTTTGTCACCACAGCGCAGATCCACCACATGCGTTTCTCTACAGTGCCGATACTACACGCCAGTTTTCCCTCACATCTCTAATCTTCACGCGCTTTTTCCTCCACATGTCGTTGCTACACATTTCAATCCACCACATTCTCTACTACACAATGCGATACCCCACGGGGGCATCCCAGGCGGACCGGGTTGACCCGTATTCAAGGTCAATTTCAGGTCATACGACCCAAATTGGTAAAATATCGGTTAAATTTAAGTCGATTACACATAAAAAATTATATTTGGTCGTCTTTCGGTCGATTTTTAGCAACTCAACCGATCTCCAACTAAATTAGACTGACTTCGTTCTGTCAATTTAAAGTCATCTTTTTGTTAGTCAACTGTAATTTAATTTTTATAGCTTTAGGTCAGTATAGAGACTACATTGAGCATTTTGACCGATTGTCGACTACATCGGATGAACTCCTACCGGTTCACTTAAGGTCGAATTTTGGCAAATCGATTGATATTCAACTTGGTGCATCTTCGGGCCAGTTTTTGGTCGACTTTAAAAACTTGACCAATTATCGACCGAATCGAATGTACTCTGTTCAGTTAATTTGAGGTCTACTTATCGTCAGTCGACTGATATTCAATTTAGTGCATCTTCGGGACAGTTTACGGTCGACTTTTACGAACACGGCCGATTGTTGATTAAATCGGATGTACTCTGTTAAGTTAATTTACGATCTACATATCATTGGTCGACTGATAATCAATGTGAGGCATCTTTGGGTCAGTTTGCGGTCAACTTTCGAGAACTTGACTAATCATCGACTTAAATGGATCATCTTTGTTCGGTTTATTTAAGGTCGACATCTTATTTGCTGACTGATATTCAACTTGGTGCATCTTAGGGACAGTTTACAGTCGACTTTTAAGAACACGACCGATTGTCGACTTAATCAGATGTATTCTGTTCAGTTAATTTACGGTCTACTTATTATCTATTATCATGAGTCGACTGATAATCAACTTGACGCATTTTTGGGTCAGTTCGCGGTCGACTTTCGAGAACCTGACTGATTATAGACTTATTGGGACGAACTCTGTTCGGTCAACTAGTCAGCTTTTCAGTCGCATTTTTGTACAAACCGACCCTAGATTTTAGGTCAACTTTTCGAGAAATGACAATAAATCGACTCAAATGGTTATACTGGATTGGGTTGATTTGTGATCAAGCATTTGATAGTCGACCTTATTTCGACTACGATTATATAGAGCGTTCCGTTAAACATTGATCAATTTATTGAATGTTAACCGTATATGGACCCAAAATGTTTTGCAGCCTAAGACGAGTAGTGGTCAACTATCTTATAGTTGACCGTATGTTGACCTAGACATACAACAAAAATGGGTCAACTGCAGTAAAATTTTCGGTTGACTTTTTGCACAAACCGACCGTCGATTTTCGGTTAACTTTCGGTCGGACAGGTCCACCAGGGATTACAAGACGTTTCAGTTCCCCACAACCGATTTAACAAATACTTTTCCGCCACCGTTCGTTCCTACACATTAACTATGTCAATATAATTCGAAGAGAATATTGCGTGTCGGTAAGGTAGAACTCCGAGCAGGCAGTGGCTTTCACGCGAGTCCGTATGGCGGAAGTCAATACGGATTCGCGTGAGAACCACTGCCTGCTACACGTGGAGGAAAAAGCGCGTGAAGACTAGAAATGTGAGGGAAAACTGGCGTGTAGTATCGGCACTGTGGAGAAACGCATGTGGTGGATCTGCGCTGTAGTCACAAGAAATTTGTGGAATAGAAGGGCTGCCTTATCAACTTTTTCAAAAGCAAATACATTCCCCAGAATGACCCTCGATCCAATTTTTATTTCAATAAAGAAAATTCTTCAAAGAAGTAAATTTACATGCAAATCGTTCAACCCGAATCCCAGACCAATTACCTGTAGCTAAGGTCTGAAACAGGGCATTTATAATTGTTTTTGTTACTTGGACGTAACAGCCACGTCGATGATGTATGCGATATTAACAGTCATGCATAATAATACTCTCTAATTTTATTAGCCAACAAAATGACCATTTTCGAATTTGAAAAATAATGATTTTCTTGTTTTTCGGAACTTCCATACAAGTACACGTTTCTATACCAGAATATCGATCGGTGCGCCCTTTGGGCGATTTATTTTAAATATCGTCAGTCATGCACGAATACTATGTAATTTTGTCAATCCAAAAAATATCCGTTATCGAAGAAAAAATAATTTCTCCGTTTTTCCGTGAAATATCATACTCCCGGGATGTGACAATTATTTCAAACATTCCGCTCGAAAGTTAACAGAAAAAGAAAACTTTTATGTGGAGCCATTTCTTCAGTACCTTCGAGTTTTCGAGATATTTGCACTTGAAAAACCTTGCAAATTGCTTCCTCATTGTTTACTGCTTTCTACAAAGCTATCTCTATGAGCAAGTATGTTGATCAATTTTGGCTCCCTCATAGAGGAAGCTTTGGAGAAAGCAATAAATAATTAGGAAGCAATTTGCAACGTTCTACTTTGCAGGCTTGTTTACACTCGGAAGACATTTTTATACAAATTCAAAGTGACGTAAAATTTTTACTGCTCGACCGTTTTGTGTAAAATCGTTGCTCAAAAATTGTGTAATGATAGTCCATATGTAAGCTAAATTAAAACCCGATACCTAGTAATTTGCATGAGCAAGCGCTGATTTTTGAGATTTTTCAAGTAATTCAAAATGCTATAAAATGTTAACCACTCGACCGATTGGTGTCAAATTTGTACTAAATATCTTGTTAAATGGTCGTCTAAGTGTGAAGAAAAGTTAAGATAAATCTGTGAAACATATCAACATTTTTTTTTTTTTTTCGTCAAACCTTTTTTTTCTTAATGATTCACCAAAATCGAAATTTTTTTACAATTCAACAATTAATCAGACCAAAATCTTGATTGGAAATCAATAATCGTGAAATCATATCGGCAATTGCAGCCGGATATCTCAGCATTTGCATGAGTTATAGTATTTGCAGACATTAAAAAAAAATTGAAATTGTAATAAAATCAGAACGACTCGACAGATTCCCGCAAAATTTGGTTCCCATAATGTTTCGCGGGTAGACTATTTATTTACAACATTTCAGCCCGGTGCCTCTTTAATTGCGAAAGTTATAGCGTGAAAACGAATTTTACAAAATTTAAAAAATGCTGTAAAATCTAAATTTTCGAACCGATTCGCGTTAACTACAATCCCAAGCGGGATTCTATGATAGCCCACTTGCATACAAAATTTATAGAGCATTCATCGAATTGCGACAGTTATCGTGTAAACAACGAAATGCACGCACGCACACGCACACGCGCACGCATACGCATCGACAGAAAATGTTTCATATACGAACGGCTTACAAGAATATTTTGTTCCTTGCATATCCTAAACAGCGTGAGCGAGCCAGTGGATGGATCGGGACCAGTGGATGGACACTGTCTATAAGAGCAGTTGAATAAATAGCGTCCATTAACTAAGTTTTTTTTTGTGTGCTTAACTTTCCATTCACTGGTCGGTTCACCCTATGACCTTATAACTATAGGAACTTTCTCCTTATCTGGGAAGCACCAACTTAACCTTACTGATACTGACGTACGGTGCAGAAGAGCACTGTACATATATTTAGAAAAGTTGCATACCGTTTAGCTGCTGGAGGTGGCGCCGTAGTGACCGCCTGATTTCCGGCTCCCGACAAATCCGTCCGAGTGATCAGCCGTGAATCGTAATTTGATTAAGGGCGCTCGATTAATTTTACGGTATAAACCGTAACATTATTTTGTTAAACACGCGTGTATGTGCTATCGGCTGAAAGCAGGAAAGCGGTACGCGCAAGGGTAAGCGTGTTTCCGATTGTAACAATGGGCAATGCAGGACAAACTTATTACGATGGTGCAAAGGATAAATGAACTGATCGTGGCTGAATGGTTTCTTTATATGTTTCCAAAAGCCATCATCATCGAATGGTCTTTTATTTATGCGGCATTTTATATTCATTCGACAACCCAACAGAAGCAAATTCTCGAATAATTCTATAAATCAGATTATGTAGTTCTCATTAAACACACTGAATTTTTTTACTTTCTCATCACATACAGAGTATGTAAAAGAGAAAGTATTGCAATCCACAAAAAATTCGACATCAAGATTTTAATGAAAATACATGTTTTTAGTGTCCTAGATGCCAAAAAACACATTAACTCATTTCTGTCCGTCCGTCCGTCTATCTGTCTATTTGTCTGTCTGTCTGTCTGTCTGTCTGGCTGTCTGGCGTCTGTAGGTGCCGTCCGAAAACACAATAACTTTTGAAAAAATCTGTGGACCGCTAAGAAATGTGGTGTCCACTTTCTGCATCTAAATCCTAGTTTTGGTGAAACCCAATCCAAAATCTCCACTATTTCTGGTGCTTTACCTGAAATGTGAAAAAATAAAAATAAAATATGTTATTCATTTTTGATGCTTTTGATTCAATAAGCAGTAAACAACAAGTGATTCAATATAGTGAAGACTTTGTTGTCTCTTTAGTTACTCACATGACATTTCTAAAACCATCCTTAATCAGAAATTTCTATTGTGAAATATGGATTGCCTTACAGGTCTACTAAAAAAAGACTGCTATCAATGATCTTGAGTAGTTTTCAGGGAGAAATACACTATAAATATTCACATAAAATATTATATATAGAAAAGTGCATGGACAGAAAAGATTTAAGGTTAAGTTAACACTCATTAAGTTAGACTATAAACACCGATACATCCATAGTTTTTATCACTCGCATAGCATTTCATATGAATTCTTAATCCTGCGGCGGCCTCATATACGCCATAATATGCGAAACCTTTGGTATATGAATAACAAATATAAACCGACGTGTCAAACTATCGCAGTGCTGACAATAACACCAACAAAAAAAAGAGATGTGGCGTGAAGTCGCGATCATAACGTGCACGTCCTCGAGAGGGCGGATCGTTGCTTGAATTTGAATTGAAAAATACGTTTTTAACAAATTATAGGGTGAGATGTAGATTACAATTTAAAAAAACAATAAAAATACGAATAAAAATAAAAATTGAAAAACAATTACAATAAAAATAAAAATAAATAAAAGTTAAAAAACATTTTTAAGTAAAAAAACAATCTATTGTCTCAAATTTATACGATTACAAAAACAAACAAACGAACATTACAAACTAACTTCACAACCTAACTTCACAACCTAACTTCACATCCTAACTTCACAACCTAACTTCACAAACTATCTTCACGACAGTAACATGACGCCAGCAGCAATCGAGATGAGAAAGTCACGTGTTGCGTCACGCCAGTAGCAATTTTTTTTGGTCAAGTTGCGCCGGATATGGAAATTTTTATATTTTTATTTGAAACTTTAATACCTCAATGCATTTTTTCATGGCCAAAAAGGACAATAGTTAGTCAAAGAAAAAAAGTAAAATCAGTCGGAAAAGTGTGTTTTTTTTAAATCACATATTTTATTTCACTCATACTAGAATGCATTTTTCGACAGATGAATTAAAACATCGAACACTAAAATTTGTTCACTGGCTTGATCTAAAGGACAAGTTGAAAATTAAAATTTCGTTACGTCTGGAGTAGGTTTTGAATTTTGCTCTGTTTTTGGCTCCAGGTCCGCCTAATTGGTCTCGGATTTGAACTAAAACCAGTGGACCTTAGTGAAGGATTGCTTTTGTAAATTTCTGTTTACAGTAAAAAGTGTATTGTAGATTAGTAACTGGAATATACTTTGATTTGAGGAATTGAATGCTACAATTGATTTTTGTGAGTTTATATGTAGTAAAAGGGGTAGAGTTGATGTTCAGTGAGTTCAAGTAGTCTATTGTTGAATCCCGTGTGAATGGTTTTTCGAATAACTGTTTCATTCGAAATTAAGTTTTTTTAGGTAGTTTTTCCCATCACCAGAGCGAGATTTACCCATTTAGTGTGCAACTGAATCGAGAGTTTGTTGGAATTTGCGTGTGATTGTGGTTACAACCTTTGAGTTGTTGAGTTGAGAGGAGAAATTGCGGTGGTCCGCGCAGAACTCTGTACTCATCCGTTTATTAAGACTTAAAGAGAAATCGTGATGGTCCACGCAAAACTCAGTCTTTGTGTACATGAGAGCTCGTGGTGGTCCGCGCAGGTCTCTAAGTTGTGAGGGTTTTTGAAAGGACTAAGTGAAAGCGCTGTGGTTCGCGCAAGAGATTAGTGAATTCAAGAATAGACAATTCTTTGAACTCTTTAAGCCCAAGATTTTGGCTTATCGCACTTTTATTTCCTTGTTGCACAAACTTCTTCAAGTGCTGTTGATCGGAGATTTGAAAAATATGAACTGACAAAAGTATAAAAGTGTGTCGTTACATGCTTCTATGGCTTCTAGTATAAGGCAGGATTAGGAGAGAGAGAGAGAGAGGAGGCAGTATCTTTCGACTCTAATTGGCCGGAAAAACTCCCGTTTCCCACTTTTGACTTCTGTGAGAACAGATTTCTTAATCTTTAAGCTAGCGAGTATTCTTTAAGGCGTAAGTGAGGGTGAGCTTCATGCCTCTGGTTGAACGAAAGTCACTATCTCCAACTTCCTTGGGCTTGCGTGGAGCTTATCCTAGTTTGCGGACCAGCGGAGGGCTCCACACTCCTACTATGCTACGGCTTTCCCTGATTTCCTTACTTATCGACCACCGACAGTACGGCCCTTTTCCTAATTTTCCCATTTATCGACCACCGACTGCAGGGCCCTCTTCTGAGGTGGTGTTCGAAGGGTTGTCTACTTTTGGGGTAATGGTACGTCATGACGTAACACTTTGTACCTCTTTATGGCTTTACAAAATTGCAAAATTATAATTCCTTCGTATGTACTTAACGAGGTTTAAAAGTAAGTTTTTTTGAAACACGGTTCTCATCTATAGCATTATTTTTTTTGTGACCTTTTTTCGGTGACTCCCCCTCAACAAATATTCATCATAAATCTTCCATAGCTATCGTAAATGTATCGTGCGTATAGAGCGTATGCAATTCGAATGTTGCGAGTATCGCATATATATGATTAACCGCGTGGCCAGTCGCGTGCATTACCCGAGAGCATCAGGAGCACGTCGACAACCAATTGCGACGTTAGCCAAGTTAGCTAGCCACAACAAAGCTTGTACGTAGCCCTTGTTCGACCGGTGCAGCTTGCGCCAGGAAACTCCCGTGGATCACGTGGACAGATCACGTTGACAAGGATATGCCGTACTCTCGGTGTATTTCATATAGAAGGTTTCTTGCAATTATCGATTTGGAACTCGCTGCTCTACGATAGCGAATCGATATCCAGTATGCTTTTAACTTTGGCAAATTAGTATTTGAAGTATAACATTTATTTTCGCTAATGGATTGTGGAGGATAAAAATAATTCGAATAAACGAAATATCTTAAGGAACTACTCGGTCATAGTGCACTTCAGTTTTTTAAAATTTCGGTCTACCGGCATTTTTTGCTTAACATAGTTAAACAGTAATTGGCTAAAAGAAAATCATCTAACTTTTTTTTCATTACTCTGAAAACTAGCATAGAAGACGGGTAAGTTTTAGGAGATACAAAAAAACTCATATTAGCTACATTTTTTATTTTCTAGTGTATCCAGACGAATAGAATACGTGGAGGTTAATTTTTTTCACAGCAACTACCATTTAACGATAACTACTACTAATTGTTAAAGAAAATAAGCCAATACAAGTTGGTACTGGCCTGTTCGCGACACGCGCTTTTCTCATCACATTTGTTACAGGCGTGAAATTTTGATTGTGAACTCACAGGGGTATAGTGACGAAGTGTAAAAATGGAGTTTGAAGAATTTCGCTTGTACATTATTTGCAATCTACGTTTCTCGCTGGGTGTATTACGACCGTGTCTCCAAATGCGAATTCGAGCTACGACCCACCTTCGTAAGGTGGCGCAAGTGACTACGTTCGAGCCTTCTCTCCACATCCGCCTTTCGTTCAAGTCGCGTTCTCGGTAACACTGCTATAATTTTATAGGTCAAATAAACATTTCAGTTATTCGTAGATCAAAAGTTTCGAATCTTGTGGTGTATATTAGGCCTTAACAGGCTTTGGAAGACATATAATGCGAGTGATGAAAAGTGAAAGGGGGTGTGAATAACCTCAAATCTGTGACACTTATTCAATTTTCAAATCTAACATTTGGTGTAAGTATTTACACCAAATGTTCAAATATTTATATGTTTAAATAGTTCTTATCGAAAATTGCACAAGTTTCTTGACAGTCGTTCATTCTTAGGCTGCAAGGTAGTGGTAGTGAATTTTAATTTTTAGATAGTTTATTTTTATTTTCAGATTTTTGTGGTTGCCGTCTTTGTGTCTTATATATAATGACACGTGTAAACAAAGTAGCATCATGCAATTCATATTTAGGCCAAACAACGAAGCGACGACTGAGGGGGAAGAAAATGCATCCAGGATATTAAATCCGGCGAGGCAAATAAATTGCATATTCGCTTTGCGGAAAAGCACCGAGGAGTGAACATCAAGGGATGAAAATTTGTATAGTACCAAGTCTGAGGTTTCTTCCACACGTAAAGTGGAATCCAGTGGTGGTATTGCTGCGCAGCGTGGTTACTTCCGCGGTTTTGGAGCTTGTAATTCGCTTGGTGACACATTGAACATATAATCCCTCGGTATTTTCAGTGTCGTTGATCCTAGACCTTCGTCGTAGCTTCAGATCGTATCATTTCACTCTGGGGAGCTTCGGCCGGACGACCGCCTCATTTTCCGTCGATGAGCTGCACACCCTCATTTACCAACGTTGTCCATTTGACCCCACAGGGCGCTCCATGCTGTCCTATAAATCATGCAAGGGAACAAGTATATTCCTACTCAGCAATGTACCTGTTACATAACAGTGGTGTTACGTAATGGTTACATTGCTGAGTAGGAAATTGTAACGTGAGTGTAATCTCTGTGTAACATGTGTTCACTAGGATAATACACATATGCACCATGTGCTCTAACGTTACACTATAGCGATGAAGACATGAACAGATTTAGAAAAGAATGCCACAGGATATAAAAGGAATGCGCTCGCGGTCCAACAGCCACGACGCGTTTTTTAATCGCTTATACAACAATTAACATTAATGCTCACAGTACATGGAAATATTTTCGAGGTAGTAATCCAAGCTTTCGTTTGTATGTGCTACTGAATCAGTAAGACCCTGCTAAGACCCTGTGTGAATTGGAATTTATTACAATGCTTTCTCATAATTATTGAACAAATTGACGTCTTTGTTGATCTATGTTGCTTAATGTTGTTAGGGAATTTTGTGGAATCTGGAACATTAACCGCATCTTTGAATTTATATAATACAAGATTTCCACAACGCTTTTTGCTCTCTCGTAGAAGATGCTTTATGTACGTGGGATTGTTTTTATTTTAGCCTATCATGTCAGATTACTCAGAAAGTCCTGAAACATCGAAAAAAGGTGGAAGACAGAAAATATGTCCGGAGGATGTTTGGATGTGTGTGTACGGCAGGCTTGCAAAATTCAAACCGCTGTATCTTGGAAGCGGCTTCAACATTCAAGATGAAATTTAATACACTAATGTTAGAGCTTCATTGGCTCTTCCTATGTATGGACTTACGAAAAAATTGCAACCATTTTTTAGACTTCATGAGACGTTTGATTTTTGAAAAAATGTATGCAGGTTTTCTAGCTGCCACTAATTTTTAACAAATCAGCTAAGTAGTCCTTGCCGAATAGAGCAATTAAAAATTAAGGTCGCTATTGAATTCGATAAAACTCATAAAGCGGTTTAGATTTTATAGAATTTTGAATTTTCGAAAAATTGATGTCTTCGTTTTAATTTAAGTTAACTTTGACCAACATGCTCAAATCTTCTACAAAGTCGAATTAATATCCAGTTGCGGTAGATATCGAATTTGGTGAAGATTGGCAGAGAGATTCGGATTTTATACGATTTTAAGTTGTCGAAAAATTGATTTTTTATCATTTAAGTCAACTTTAACTAATTCAGCGACTTTTATATGAAATACAGAGGTCTGTTTTATTTCCCATACGGATTAACACAAAACGTTCAGGGGAAAATTTGACACAAATCGCTCGAGCGGTTGAAATTTTATGACACTTCGAGTTTCTAGACAAACGTTTCTCGAGTCAAAACGCGCCTGCAATGTAGAATCTTATGAATTGCCTCCATATCATTGTTTGCTTTTACAAAGCTTCCTGCATGAGAAAGTCAAAATCTATCACCATACTTTCTCATAGACGTAGCTTTGCGAACGGCAAAAAAAAAAGATGAGGAAGCAATTTGCACGGTTCTACTTTGTAGGCTTCTAAAAAAATTTATTAACAAAATGGTTCCTTAAATCTCGATGACCTTTTTCGGTTGTAATAAAATCATAATCGACAGTAGACAGGTAGTATCTCCGACGCTTTTATGCACATTTATGGTTTAGTTTGTCGAGGCGTTCTCGAACTATATAACGATTGAATCAAAGGAGCAAATTTTTGAAAATAAAAATGCCATGGATTTTTAAATCCTGACTCAATTCTTCAACGGGGGGCAAAAATTATTGGCTTCGGTAATAGTATATTCGACCTTCAAATCGGACGAATCTTCCATCACTAAAAATATGTTGAGCGTGAAACTTCCCGTTCGAATCCCATGAGATCATAAAGCAGTCACTAGTTCAACCCTCGCTTTCGAATAGTACCCAAGTGAGATTCGAAATATAAGCAAGTCGTTTTAGACTTTGTTGATTTGTATGGGAGAACTTAAATTAGATAGAATTCCCAAGTGAATGTCAACCGATCACACGACTGACATTCTTATCTAAGTACACAGAAAAAAATAGAGCCTAGCTTATAAATTCTCATACGCTTGTACATTTTCACTCATAATGGCACGTAAGAAAGTGTTAACTATGGTAATTGCAATCATGGGTTCATTATGATACTGAATGTTTTCTTTTGAATAAACAAATGGTTTTTTCGTCCTACGATAAATTTCAGAATATCTTTTCACCATCATCACCGAAGAAGTATTGCTAGGAAAAAGTAATGTCCACACTTATTCTCTAAATTAGTAGAGTAAAAGAAACATTCTTCAGAAAAAATTCGAAGGTTTTAAAAACGCTTGGTTTTTGGTGAAATTTACGGTCATATATTTATATATATATAGTGATCCTCTTCCCTTGGAAAAGAAATGCTCTTCCAAGGGATAGGAATCGACAACCAAAAATTGTTAATCTGGAGAGGGAGGGGAATGAGAGAAAGGGGGACTGGGTGTTAAATAAACGCTGACTCTGAAATATGGAAAAATGAACGAAAACTCCTTCTTTTATTGACCAACTTACAATTATGAAAAATAGAAAGAAAAGGAATACACAGTTTTGTGGGTTGGCCAATATGGAGTACTTAACAGCTACGTCTTGAAATCTTATTCTTAAAGTTTAAACTATGCAAACAACTCACAGGTGGGGTCGATGGGTGGAATCTAATATCAGAATTTTGGGGTGAAGTTTTTGGAGTCGCTTGGGAGGGTAAAAGGCTAAAGCAACAAGTGTTAGGTAATTAAATATTGAATTGGTGGGAGGAATTTCATGGCAAAATCCTGGGGCAATATGGTACTTAGTTTGGTGGCGGCGATGAGAAACAAAATGTCATGCACCAGGAAAATTAAGAGTATAATTTGGAGTTGACGGGTGAAAGTTTATGGAAAAATCTCAAGGCGATAAGCAAATCAGTTTAGGAGTGGCACTGAGAAACAAAATACCACTACGCCAAGAGAATAGAAATTAAATTTGGGGTTGACGGGTGAATGAGTATCAAAAATCTCCTGGCAATACAAAAATGGGTTTTGGAGTGACACAAGGAAACACAATGCATTACGCCAAGTATTCATAAGGGGAAGTTGGGGTCAGTGGGAAGAATTTAGTGTCCAAATTTGAAAGCGATATGCAAGTTAGTTTAGTAGTGGCAAAGGGAACTAAAATGCACTAAAACCAGAATTTCTGAGGGAAATTTGGAGTCAGCGGAAGGAATTTAATGGCAAAATATGAGGGCGATGAGCTATTCAAGTTGGCAGTGACGCAGAGAACTAGAATACACTACGAACAGGAATTCAGAGGGAAATTTGGGGTCAGCGAAAAGAAATTTAGTGGCTCACTCTAAAGGTGTTGTGATTTTTAGTTTGGCAGTGATGCAGAGAAATAAGATGCACTGCGACAAGAACTTTACTTACAGGGAAACAACTACCGGATGGGAATTTTACACTTTATAATTTAGTACTGGACGCCAGCTACGTAACGTGTTGCACCGTAACTTGATTTTAGGGGGGTTGGACACTAATTAACGATGGCACAGCTCAGGGGTGGCAAGAGGGGGTCTCGAGGAGTGAATTCCCGAAGTAGATGGCTTCTTAAATTTTACTTTTCTTAAATTCGGCGGGGAACGAATTCAGGGGGATATTCACGGGTCTTTCGGGCCTAACAGGGGGGGGGGGGGGGGGGGGGGGCACTCGTGCAACAGGTGTTCTACCGGCAAAAATGTGATCACGCGGTCTCACTAAAATGCGGCACAAGTAACAAGAACTAAAAATGGAAATACAGGGGGAAAAATACACTTGGGCGAAATGAAAAATCAAGCACTCACTCGATATAATACTCTCGTGGCAAACTATCTTCTAACTCTTCCGAAAATACAATATAAATACAATTATTTGCTCTCTCTGAAAAAATGGTGGCTAGCTCTCTTGCGCGTAACGGGGCTGAAGTGACGGCCCGACCGGCTTCTTCTTCCTGGATATTTGGCGTCGTCGCTGATTGGCTGTGGCCCCCTTGGATCCTAAACCTCAGCGAATGGGGGGGACACGAACACGAGAATTTGCCGGCGGGCCGAGCGAAGCAGGCGGCAGCCATAGCAGCGGCGGCGAGGCGCTGACGGTAGATGGAGGCACAGGGACGCGTCCATGCTACGCGTCCCCTCTGCATGCGCTCTAGCCACGGGCCCAAGTTCCAGCGACGACGGTCTTGCTTCGGCCGGCCGGCGCCACATTTAAACCTCACGTTCAAACACATTCTTTTTCATTCATTCTTACACACGGGGGACGGGGAACAAGATGATGTGATAAAAACCAAAAATAAAATAAATTAACTATCTCCGTACCTTTTTGCGAGTGGTGGCCTCCAGCCAAGCTACGCGCATGCAGAGCATGCGGCGTGTTACAATATATATATTTTTTAAAGAGAACCCTTGTAAGAAAATCGTTTCCCTGAATCAATGCAACCGTTTCCTTGGATGATCGCAATATTCTCTTTGAAAGTATCGAATCATGTTAGTGAAACCATTGAAAAAATTCGAATAAAAAAAATTCAGTCTATCTATTTCATCCGAATCAGTGGAATCTTCGTTTCTCAGTTCACAGAAATATATTTAATATTGCACAGTGCAAAGTTATAGGTGCTTTATAAAATAACAAGTACTGCTGAGACTTATTGTAGCCGTATCTTGATCTGATCACCTCCGGCAATAATAAAAAACGTGATAAAACAGAATATGTGGGTGGAAGTGGGAAGCTCATGGCTCTTCTCACGTCATTTACCTGTTCAAAAAAACGCGTCGTGGCGAATGTTGGGTGGAGAAGAAGGATGGCGAAGTATCCCCTCGGTAAGGGTTCATTGACGGTGCGATAGGTCATTCGGCTATCCAACAGTGCTTGCCCCCTCTCGATAATGGACCGGCTCTGGTCGTTCGCGTTTCCGAATGGTTGCACTCCCGAGACCTTTTGTGCCTGGTGGACGGAATATTTGCATTTTCGATTTACCATTCGACCCCAACCGAGCAGCAGGAAACCAGCCTCAGTTTCACCTAACCACCAACACTCATGTAGTTCTCCTAACTCACTGAACGGGAAGAATATGAATTTCGATATTTATAGTTCTATTTCCTGACGGAATCAATTTTTGTCCTATTATTATCATTAATACTATCAAATGCTACATTATTTGTGTAATACTTATTTTTCGATCGATCGGTTCGTAATTACGTAACGGCCACGTGAATTCTCGATTGCAATAGTCGATACATAAAGAACAACATTATTGATCAAATTTCCTTTGAAAGAAATGTGTGCGAAGTTATTGAGTACTTTGTTCGTTTAAAAAGGAAAAATTCTCAATGAGTTTAACGATGCTTGCAGATTAGTACTATTCTTGTTTTCGAATGCCCGTAGAACATCTTGATGTTCTACGGGCATTAGATGTGTGAGTACATTTTTGGGGGTTTGAAGAGGGCAGAGTTCACGCTTCATTGGCTGTCAAACTGCCGTCTTCCACTTCCCTTTTGTTTGCGTGGGGTGTTCATCGACTACGAGCTAGTGGAGGGCCTATACCCTTCTTTTGCGTCTAGCCCCGTCTGCCCCTCTTATATCTATTTTCATTCTTACCGACCACTGACTACAGAGCCTTTCTTTGGAATATTCTAGATGCTCGGAAGGATGCATCTTATTTGGAGATTAACACTATTTTCCCTTTTTACCGACCACCGACAGCAGGGCCCTTTTCTGGGACGTGCAGTGGTGTTCAGGGAGGTTGCATATTTTTAGGGGTGCTTCGTCGGGACGTAACAGACACGAAAAAATGTATATTTCATTAAAACATATTTTTTTCTACCCAGTAATAAAGATATATTGCAATGAAATACATATTTCTTAGGTTTGAATATATTTGTTAGTCGCCAGATGTATTACTCACAAAAAATAAAAATTATTCGAGTTGGATACAAGTCTATTAGGTCAGCATTCAAATAAGAACATTTATTCCCGATGCGTAGGTTCTAGTCCAGTTAACTAGATATTTTTTCTGGGTGTAGAAAAATCAGTTTGCGAGGGCCTCGGGGACTTTGAAAAATCAGACCCCCCCCCCCCCCCCGGGGGGGGGGGGCTTGTTTCTTTGCCTAGTAGCGACGACAGCGGTAGCGGCGACCGCAAGAACTTTTTGTAAAACAGATATAAATCTCTATATTATATAAAGATCTCACCGCCTCGTTAAGAATCGAGGGACTTAGAAAAATTCGACGCAAACCACCTGCTGCGCAGGGGAAGAGGTCCCTGATCAGCAGGGGGTGTTTCTGAGAGGTACAGCGACGGGGTTTCTGAGGGACAGGGTTTCTGAGGGCAGAGGGACAGGGTTCCTGACGAGGAGGTAAGGTTTCCTGAGGGGGTGAGCTTCACTAAGCTGTACTGTGGATCCGGACAGTACAGCTGACCTATTTAGGCCGAAATATTCTAAATCCCTCAATGGACGCCCAATCCTGAATTTATCCAAGTCCCTTAATTTAAGTCGCGGGTATTATAAGCGCGCGTAGCATGCGACCCGTGAAGAAAATTATTAGGGATGCCCTAAGATAAACTAGGGCCCTTTCAGGCTTTGATGTGGACACTCTAAAAAGGTTTTCCATATCACTCCCAAGTAGGGCCCTGATAAGGTTTTTCTAAGATTCCATGGCAAAGGATTTGATAGGGTAATCACTTAAGGGCCCAGTCAGGCTTAAACATGGCACCAAGTAAACAAATCAATAATAATTTTGCCATATAAGGGTCTCATAAGGCAATTTTAGGTTTCCATGACGAAGTTTATTAAGGGCTTGATAGGGTAATTACTTGAGGGCCCAGTCAGGCTTTATCATGATACGACGTAAACTAATTAATCATATTTTTGGCAATTAAGGATCTCATACGACCATGGTGAAGTTTAATAAGGCTTTGATAAGTTAATTAATTAGAGGCCCAGTCAGACTTAACCATAGCATAAAGTAAACAAATTAATAATAAATTTGCCAAATAAGGGTCTTATATGACAATCCGAGGTTTCCATGGCAAAATTGGTGGTCACCTATCCAACTAATGACCGCCAAAGTCAGCCAGTTGGTCACTCATTCTAATACTGACCCTCACGTCAGTCAGACAGTGACGCACCTAGATACAAGCGAACTAATTGGCGCAAACAATAAACCAACTCTATTCGATATAACCAATTTCTGTAAAAAAATTACTGAATGTGCTTTTATTTTTACACATTAGACGCAGGCATGTAAATCTATCAAGTTCTGACTATATTGGGTTAATTTTATCTTATATTACAGTCATTCAAATAGACAAAAAAATTGCATATTCATATGATTTGAATGACCGAGAGAGCTAAGGCGCTGCGCCACCAAACCATCCGGAGGGTTCTAGGTTCGATTCCCGTCAATGTATAAAAAAAAGTAATAGGTTTTTTCAGCGATTAATATGTACCATCGTGTAGAGGAAGACGAAATATCCCATTAAAAGTGCAACATTTTATTTTTTATTCATTTTAGTAAGGACTTAATAGGGCAGCCTTTAAAGGCCCCTATATTAAGTTTTTAAAGGCTCCGAAAAAAAAGCGTGACCGTCTATAGGAAATCCTATAAGGCCTCCACATAAGGCCGCTAATATAATTAGGGAAAATTTATCAGGGCTTTGGCAAAACCCTGACAAGATTTCTTCACGGGGAGCCGCAGTAACATCCTAGTATATATAATATATCCACACATCGTGCAGTGCATATCGTCATTGGAAAGAAACGTTGGCATTAGGAAAAGCAATATAGCGTTGGAAAGAGCAGAGCACTCACGTGTCCCCGATTTTTCATTCTCCTACGGCCGCTGGCTATACAGCGAGAAATACCGAGTAAAAAGTGAAAGAGAAAAAGTGAAAAAAAAAACAAGTGAAAATACAAACCGTGAGAAACTCACAAGGGGTTTGGGGGGGGGGGGGGGGGGGGGGGTACAAGCGCCTGGGAAATCGTTTGGCCGGAAAAGTAGCGGAGGCTTAACGCCCCGGTAAGCGTTGTCGTTGCTTTGTGATTCCACGTGACGTGTACACCTATCTTGCACGATATATACATATATACATTCACAGCAGATCTCGTCCATATGTATATACATATAGGAAAAAATCGTTAGCAACATGTATGCAGAGGAGGTTAATAATAACACGGTACCGGTTAATAATAACACGGTACCGGAAGCAACTTTTCTGTAATGCCAGCGTGAATATTGGTTCTCGGGTTTCACCTCGAAATCTGAAATGTTCATGCTAGACCGGGTTTTTAGTTCTATTCTTTATTATTTACCTTTTTTGATCAACTTCAGTACCTTATTTAGTTATTTTTGTAATAGGGCAGGCTTTGATAGGCCCGTTTATTTCCCGTTTATTTTATATAGGTCCTACCAGAGTGTTATCTACGTTTTTACACTTTTTTACTGCAGCACCGTGTCGCATATTTACGTGGGTAAAGAGTAAATAGCGGAAAATCTTACTGATATAGGCGATTTCATTTTACTGAGTTTTTACTGTAAGGGCATGAGCTAACCGAAAAACCATCTACGGAATATGTGAAGAATTTATACAGCATTCGACGAACATGCTCCAAATAACCGGTCTAACATTTATAGGCTTTTATAGGGTATTGGGTATTATGTTTTGGACAAATGATCCGGATTTGTGTATGTTTTATTAAATTTAGGCAAAATCGAGAAAGTGGTTTGGGTAAAAAAAAAGTGACGTAACAGTTTAAAAAATTTTGAAAATTTTAATTTAACGAGCACGGTTTTTCCACGAAAATGACACAATGCTACCGGTAGAAGGGTTCGCATTTTATAGGAATTTTATTTCCGGTTTATTATTCCTTAATTTTTGTAATTTCACTAAGATACCTTTTTTTTTAAAACCAGGATGCCAAGTAGAATCTTACATATTGCTTACTCATTATTTTGGGCTTTTTACAAAGCTTTCTCTCCGGAAGCTTATGATTATTACGATTTATTATTTATGATTCTGCATTGCGACGTTAATTCCATACCCTTAAACGTCACGGCAAACGTAAACAAAATTTTGTTGTTGTTACAACAACGACAAGAACCTTATTTTTCATTTTATCATTTTTATCTTCAGTTGAAGTTGCTCCCTTATGTAGCTTATTAAAGAAAATAGTTCGTCCCCGCTTCGTCGAGCTTTACCTTTATTTGTACTGATGGAAGAGTTTGAATAGGATCGTGCCCGACGAAGCGCGGGCTCAAGCTCGGTATATTCGCTAGATTTCGCGATATATGCCATTAGCGGTGTTTTGGATGAGGCTGGAAGGAACGGCGGAGGTGGTCCCGGTTCGTCGCGAGGAAGTGAAAGGAGGACGGTGGAACTGTTTCAGAGAAGGCTGGGAGCGCGGAGTTCCTCTCGAGTTAATAGTAGGCAATGTAGACGGTTTGACTATGCAGATGCCGATGCGGGTTGACATTAGAGGGTGCGCGTTACGCGTGCAGTGAGTGGTGATGAAGGGTAAATGCGGGGGTACGAGGGGGCATACCAAGGCATTGAGGGAGTGGGACGAGGGGTGTTTACTGAGTCGAGACAGCGTTGCCAGACTTACGGGGTAGATTGGGATGGCAGATTCCATTTCAGTACCCATATATCCAGTCGTGATGTTGATCCGTCGTCGAGTGCCTATTTTCTCAATGAAAGAAAATAAAACGCAGCCTCCTGATTAAGGACACTCACGCTGGCACCATTTGATGTTATAAGTTTGTGCGTGCGTGTGCGAGTGTGTGTGTGTGTGTGTGTGTGTGTGTGTGTGTGTGCGTGCGTGCGTGTGTGTGTGTGTGTGTGTGTGTGTGTGTGTGTGTGTGTGTGTGTGTGTGTGTGTGTGTGTGTGTGCGTGTGCGTGTGCGTGTGCGTGTGCGTGTGTGTGTGTGTGTGTGTGTGTGTGTGTGTGTGTGTGTGTGTGTGTGTGTGTGTGTGTGTGTGTGTGTGTGTGTGTGTGTGTGTGTGTGTGTGTGTGTGTGTGCAAGTGTGTGCAAGTGTGCAAATATGGAAGTGTGCAAGCGTGCAAATGTCCAAGTGTGACATTTACACAAGTTTCTAAGTATGCACGTGTGAAAGTCGTCGAGTAACTGTGCAAGTGTGTAGATGAATGAGCAAGTCTGCAAAGAAGTTTGTAAATATGCAAGTGTGCAAGTGCGCAAGTGTGCAAGTAAATGTGCAAGTGCGTGTGTGGTCGAATTCGATAGAAATTATCTTGTCCAGATTTTGACATGAACGTTTACGTTATGACGTTTGTTTTGTGTTTTTCTGCGAACAGACATGGTATGTCGAATTTGATTATCGACTGACATTTGTCGTGTCAAAAAAATCTCTCTTTTAAAAAGTTTATGGGTAACGGAAAGCATTGTTGACACTTATTCGAGTTGTGATTGATTGCTGGGAAAGTTCGCGAACAAGTTCAGTTTGGTGTCAAATTTGACATAAGAATAGGACGTGCGCTGCAACGACTGTGACATTTTCAAAGGTTATAAAAGCGCAGCAGCGCAAAAGAATTTTTAGGCACGCGCGCCAGCACATGTGATTAGCCTAGTACTGTAATAATGTTTAACCTGTTGAATTTATTTCTAGTATGAGTTCGTGTAAACTCGGTGTGACGCAAAAAAAAGGTAAATACCAAACGCATTGCTATATTGCTCTCACCACAACCAAACAGGTCTAAATCAATTTCCAATTTAAATTAGCATCATCTTATCACAAAAATGGCATGGTCAGCGCTTATTTATCCTTGCAATTAATCGGAAGGAAAACAAACAGGGGTGGGCGGAAGTAGAGGCAATCTATGAGTACATTAGCAAGCGAAGGCGTAAAAACGACTCGCCGCAACTGAAGCTTAATGTGCGTGGTTACTTGCCACTAAAGTGACCACACCCTCAATTCACCGGAATTCGCATCCCACTTATTTTTCTACTGAAAGATTTTAACACCGCGAATCACCCCACAAACCTAATGCTCGCAGCTCATCACGACTGTCATGATCTCTTTCATTTAAAGGCAATAATAGCATTTGCTGATTCGATCACAGTCTTAATCTTTTCAATACCACATACGCTTTCATTTCTTCTACTAATAATTCGATATTCATCAGATTTCTAAACTTCCTAGGTGTTATTTAAATGTTCGCATTTATCTAAATTTTAAAAAATTTGTTGAGTCTATATGTACGAGCTAATGGAGGTATCACAGTCACTAAGGATTATTTGCTATTTCCTGTAAATAAAATGTCTGTTCCACCAAAAAGAGATGGTTGTTGGATACTTCATTGAAAAGTGATGGCATGGGAATCATGAAAACAATCGAATAATTCGGTTTTTTATAAATTATAAAAATCTGTTCATTGACTGTCGTCGCCCGACAATTCGGGTAATCATAATCGCTTTTTTGGTAATTATGAGGTAACTTTTAAACGCATAACGGCAAATACAATTAATTACCTCTCAACAGCGCAACTTTACAATATCGGCGAAACATCTGTAATTGCACGTACAGATTTTTATCTATGACTTATAGAAAAATTTAAACTCCTGTTACGGCTCGAACAGTCGACACTGGAGCGTGTTAACTATTGTGGGGAACGTTGTTCGATTAATAGTTAGAACCAAAATTGCACATTCACTCGCGTAAAATATGTGTATTTGTTAATACGAATTTAACAGTTTAAAACACAAATTTAATAGGATACAACTTCTTATTTTGTCACTGTTTATGACAATTATTAGTTGATTATTTAACGAAACTTATACTTAGCGCTTGAAATATTATATATAAGACATGTTGGTTGTTTGGAAATTGATTGAAGACTGATGAGAAAATTAATTGGAGGAATGATGAAAGAATAAGTTGAAGTTGGAGTGGGGTTTTGGGGACCGCGCGACGGCCCAAAGATGCTGACAACGCACGACACGTGCGGTCAGCGAAAATAATATAAGTGCAACGTATGAAGCACGGAACGGATTTACATGAGCAGTTATTAAGACCGAATATTCAACAGAATGGAACGAAATAATAATCAATTATATCAGGAAAAATAGCTAGGACGTAACACTCCAACCTCAGACAATCTAGTTTTATGCCACCACCGGAATCTCAATCAAAATGAACATATTTTCTATGTATATCCATGGAGGCATAGAGTAAAGGAGCACGAACAAGCCCGTCAAATCGCATTGTTGTGACCCGTCCGTGAAATCTAATAAAACCTTATTTACTGATTTCAGCGCGTGTGGCGCCACTAGGTTCAGCGACTATACTTAAGGAGCGCGGGAAGTGTGGCAAATTATCATCGTGCTTAACGTTTAGCGTCTGTAGGTTTAATATGTTTGTCGTCAATTACGAGCGCGCATTATTCATCAGTGCGTGACACAGTCAAGGGTTCTTAATAAATGGTTCGCACCGATCCTTTTTTTCCCGAACTGACAGATGTCAGTTCGGAAAAATATTTTCAAAAGTGCTACTAAAAAAAAAAGATAATTTGCTTTTTAGGGAGACTTTATTCCCTCCGACTGTATGTTGCCATTTTCAACGCTAGTCCATAATTGTTTCCAGCGTAATCACTGTTGATAATTGTTCGTATTTAAGTATATGAATGTATGTATATATTAGGGTGGTCGTTAATATCGATGTTAAGCGATTTTGTCCGAGACGCCCCTTCATTTTGTTCGAAATAAATTTTTAAAAATCTGGTTAAAATTTGAGAGCTCTATCTCAACGTTAAAACGTGCTTGTAAGCACAAACATTTTCCCGCTTAAATAACATGGGAGTTTTGACACAATTATTTTGAATTTTTTTTTTCCGAACCTCATAAATGCGGGAAAAATCCAAATATTGCACGAATTGTACATCAAGTAGTCGTATTTTATACACAAATTTTAATAATCATCTCATCATTATATTCAACACCTTTAAGCCGCTAAAGTCGTTAAAGCCGACAAGAGCCTTCTTTTACAATTGACTTCGAGCTCTTTTCATGCGGTTACGCAACTCGCAAAATAACTCGCTAAATAAAACAGCTCAACATTATGTCTTAAGGATTGATCTTCTTGATAGTGCTAATAAGTAATTTCGGAAGAAATTTTTGATCACAAAAAAATGGTTTTTTCAAAAAGTAATGTCATTTATTAAACCTTTTTTCCTACGCTAAATGACTTTTCAGGACCTTTTAGCTTTGCTATAGAGGTTAAATGCATTTATATCGTGTTTTTAATGTCAAAACTTGAAAAATAGACTAAAGAATTTTTTTTTGTCCTTACGTATAATTCAAGATGGCGCCTAAACTAAAAATAACGCTTAGGAATGTGTAACTCAAAAATATTGAACTTTAAATTAAATGTGCAGGGAATAACGAGTCTTAGAAATTATTTAAGGAATAACCCTGAATTTTTTGAGGATTTTTCGAGAAATTGAAAAAAATTCAACAAATTGGCCGGATAAAAAAAAAATTTTAATGCTTAAAAGAATTCTGAAAAAATTGAGTAATATTAAGTGGCTGAATCTAAGCATTTTTTATTGATAAAGATTATTTCTAAAATTGTACGGTGCTCGAGTAAAAATTTACATTCCACAAAACCTCCGAAAATGGCAGATATTACCCAATTGGATTAAACATAAAAAACTAGGAATGAAATTCTTCTGTTTGTAACATATTGTACTCGTTTTAATTCAATAAAGAGATTTCAAACGGTTTGAATTTCAATGCCGCATGTGTTGCCAGTCATTTCTTAACTTCGTACTAGGGAATTCTTATGCCGTCTAATAATATTTGAAAAATCACGTTTTCCGGATCTTACGGCACTGGCTCAGTTCCTTTTCCTTACGATTTCTGCACCCATTAACCACATTTAGTTGTTCTTTTTTTGTGAAACTGAACCTCCGGTTCCTCTCCAGGAAGATTCATAATCATTAAACGAATGGTCATAATATCAGACACGTTGTCCTCCCGTCCTTAATCGAATGAACTATGTACGGGAGCTAGTCGCAGGGACGCCAAGTTTTTTGTAGAGAAACATCTTCATCTGTTAAACATTTATCGAGGGTTTTTACTTGGCTAATAAGATTCGATTGAATACTTTTGAAAGGCAATTTTGTTTTTTGAGATTTTTCAGCTGTAATTTTTTTGATTACAAGTGATTAGTAATAACACTTTTAATACTTGGCGTATCAATTTTTTTTGGGGGATTTGTTATCTTTTTGAAAATCTAAACGCCATGAAAAAACTGATCAGTTAATTTACAGTAATTCGTAAATACAGGTAAGTAGACTCTCAGTAGCCTTTCCTAAATGTTTGAACAGACAAGCCCGTATATTAAATGCATACAGGCTGCAGTAGGAATTTTAGAATATGCTTCGTCTAATATTTGAAACGACAGACAACAGCTTCAATATAGAAGCCGAGAGGATTCAAAAAGTGTTATGCAACGTTATCACTTCCGTTTATTCTTAATATTATATCTACGCGTTTTTAGAATTGCAAGGCCTATTCCCCCGCTTAACTGTTAAATCGTCGATGAATATCCAAGCAGTGCCTCTGCCTCGCGTCATTGTTGTATAATGTGAATTCTTTTTATTTTTATTCTCACCATAATCGATATCGCAATTGTATCTTTGTGATTATGATTGTTGACTTTCTGCGAATACGTAGGCACTGATACGATGCTGATAGTTTTCTTTGTTATTTTTGTTACATTTATTTTAAATATTTGTCATTTAATTTGTAACAAATACGAGCTTGATTGAAGATCTACTTCACAGGCACAATAAATGGCCAATGAGAAAGTACAATCCAAAAATACTATTTCCCTTCAAAGAGGTTAGTTTCATTTTCAATTAGACATACGAGGAAGGCCAGTTAAAAATATTTTTGTTTGAATTATGAATACGAACCTCCCTCTCATAGTAAGAAAAATAAACAATAATTCCCCTCTGTGAAATAAATCCAAAGGATGTTTTTGTAAATGGACCAACTGATTAGGTCAACCGGTTGCTTTAAAACTATAAATTCATGAGCTTAATACTCTGCGCGTAATACAAAGAACACTGCTCCAAAAATTGGTCTTAACTACATACGTGTCATTCTAGTATTTTGGTTATAGAATCAATGCACATTTCTTAAATCGGCAAGCAAACTCCATTTACTGGTCCAATCACGAGTAGCTTCAAAAAAGCAGTCGCAGTGGCTTTTAGATTAAGGGGACCGAGTCACAAAAACAAAGTCATGAGAAAAAAAAATCTGGAAATGTATATTTTTATATTTTTTAAAAATATATTCAAAAATGTTTGTAGTGACCAAGCGGAGAATTTGGGGGAGTGTAGATATCGGAATTGCGGATGGACTGATGAAGTATCGAAGAGAGAAAATATATGGTGATCACCGGGAATCGAACCCGGATTGTTCAGGTACTGGGTAAGAGCGGTAACCACCTAATGCGCTAATGTCACCTATATATTTCTATCATTCAAATCGTCTTCTTATATGCAACGTAGGGCCGTCACATGTTTTAAAAAATTATTTAAAAAAATATTACATTTAAATCTCATTCAGTACACAACAATGGTGTGAGGTCAAGAGTAAAATTTATCACTTGTCGTAGCTTTCAGACCAAACCGGTGAACCAATTTTGATGTTTGATTTCTTACTTAATCTGTCGAAGAATGCATTCTGAATTGAATATAGTTATTTTGGATGCACTGAAAATTGTATTTGCTTTAACCAATTGCTCAGTAAGTTTTTAATATAGGAAGATTTATTAACACATTTGAAATGATACCTTCCTCATAACAACTATATTCAATCCAGAATGCACTCTTTGACAGATAAAATGAGACATTGAACAATAAAATTAATTCATCAGTTTGGTAATTTGGTTTGGATACACTGTATGTACTTACGAAATTGCAGAATTGTAATACTTGTTATGTATTTAAGTATGTTTTGATGTCAGATTTTTTAAAAGAAGTATATCATTTTCAGAATTTTTTTTCCTATGACATTTTCAGGTCACTGGGTCCCTCGAGGATTAAGAAATAAAAAAGGTACTTTTAATTGGTGTGCAGTGCAACTGCAAAGAGAATGATTCTTAGTGAAGGCCAATCCTCAAAGCAGTGTTCTCCGGATCCTGCGCACTGTGTAAGACTCTTGAACCTGGTTTTAAAGTAAACAGTTGACCAAATTAGCTGGTCGATTTGTAATAACATCCTTCGGTGTGATCCTGAAGGGACGACATTTACAATTTTTTTCTTCGCTGAGGGCGAAAGGTGTCCCTATGAGCAAAAAAAAAACGTTTTTTGACTCTGCTGGAATGGTGTCTGCTGCGGAGAAAATGTCACCTAGCGAAGACCAATCCTTGGCGTAGTGTTCTCTTGATCTAATTTGGTTTTTAAGCCAGTTGACCCAATCAGTTGATCCACTTATAAAAATCCTTTGGGTTCATCCTGAAAGGAGGCAATTATTTTTAGTTTTTTCTTCTGTGAAGGACAGAGTGACCCTTATAATAAACATATGGCTTTATTTACTGCAGCGTGGAATGAAGAGCACTGGCAGGGGCTTTGAGAACAAGCCTGTCAATTGATTTGTAAATGACAACCTAATCGATTGACCCATATGCAAAAAAATGCTTTGGGTTTATTAAGAAGAGAGGCAATAATTTGTTATTTTTTCTTCTATGAGGAGAAAAGTGGTCTTTGTGATAAAATAATTACTTTTTGGCTGAATGTCCCGCTTATGGCTAATTGAAAATCAAATCGAAGTCTTTAAAAGTAAATTTCGTCTTTGTATTTTGTACTTACTTATTCGTTTTTATTGTTCCTCTGCATAAAATCTTCAATCGAACTTTTTTACCACTATCAGCAAAAAACTAAAGCAAGAAACATTTTTTCTAAAATAAACATTACGAATTTTTGTAAATAACCTGCTGATTAGGTAGGAAGTCATCTCCCACATTTTTGTCGTCGTAGAAAATAATCCACTTTTCACGGTTTTGCCAATCACATTCACTCACTAGAGTCATTGAGCTAGAGAGGAAATAATCACGCATGACTCTGTTTTTTTATGTTCTCACTTTCTGTCATCTGTCATCAGACGACGTGAGCGAGCCGGTCGGCAGACGTGTTATGTGTGCGTCGTTTTCTTCACACGTACCCACTACCCACACGTATATGCGATCGGACAAATCAGTTTCTACGTGTGAGTTCGGACAAAAGTGAAATTTGGTCAAATATCAGCACTTCGGGAACCGATTATATCGCAACCGGTCTTATTAGAAAGGGGAAAAAATAAATTGGCGCTGATACATTTAGCGTCCGCGATCTACTGCCTGAGATAATTAGAGTTAAAACGGGCTGGTACACGCCATGCACGTATATCGACGGACACATCAGCAGTTTGACGTTGCGTGAGTGCGGTGAATATTTCTGAAAACCGATTCAGAATTGTAAGTAGCCAGATATTAGCATTTCGGGCACCGATTTTATTAAAATGAGGCTCATTGTAAAGAGGAAGAAAAATAAAAAATATTGAACCTGACACATTTTGGCATCGGCGACGTTTTGATACGGTTGGTTTTAATAATTGGCGTAGAGCCGCTACCGCGTCTCTTGATAAACTTTGACAAAGGAAATACTGATCTCTAGGCGCCAGCTTGAATTATACGCAAGGAAATTTTTTTTCTTTAGTCTGTTTTTCAAGTTCAGAAATTAAGAACACGATCTAAATCGTTTTAACCTCTATAGCGAAGCTTAAACGTCCTGAAAAGTCACTTGGTGTGAGATAAAAATGTTTAAGAAATCATATTACTTTTCAAAATAACCATTTTTTATTGGCACTATCAAGAAGAGCAACCTTGAAGACATAGTGTTAAGTTGTTTCGAATTATTTTGCACGTTAAGTAATTGAATGAAAAGAGCTCGAAGTCAGTTGTAAAAAAAGGCTCTTGCCGGCTTTAATGACTTTAGTGGCTTAAAGGTGTTGAATATAATGATGAGATGATTATTAAAATTTGTGTATAAAATACGACTACTTGATGTACAATTTGTGCAATATTTTGATTTTTTCCACATTTGTGAGGCTCGGAAAAAAATTCTAAGTAATTGTGTCAAAACTCCCATGTTATTTAAACGGGAAAATGTTTGTGCTTACAAGCACGTTTTACCGTTAAGATAGAGCTCTCAAATATTATCCAGATTTTTTTGAATTTACTTCGAACATAATGAAGGGGTGTCTCCGACGAAATCGCTCAACATCGATATTAACGACCACCCTAGTATATGTTAGGGTGTGTTGAATTTTTTTGTTTTTTTTTTTTTCATTTTGCATCGTTTCAAACTACAGTTTGTACAAACAACTGTTCTCAAAATTTTAGCGCGATAAAAAATTTTTTAGAGGTGGCTCAAACGATGTATAGATCTCCCATTTGACTAACACGTACATGAATGCGGCTCTCAATATACGTATACTGTATATTGCTGTATATACGTTCATAAAGAATCGCATCAATTTAATGATTGCACGCATATTTATATTCTTACGATTCAACAGTGCAAGAATAAACCTTTGAGTCACCTATAGTTACGCTATTCGGTGCCGGGTCTAAAAAATCTTTATTCGTTACGAATTTTGTTTCTACTCTTCAGTTCATCTACACTAGACGCATCATGCAATTAATACATGTTAGATCCACCCAATCAACGTTTTAAGCATTTACAGTACTTATATAACAAAACGTATGCAAATCTGACACAACTTACAAAATCAATATAGGTACATTTACATGTTTCGACTAAATATTAAAAACTGCACGCCAGTTCATAACTTTTTCATTTTACACGACAGTTAAAAATGAAAACCTACACAGTAATACCAAGGTACTTTTTTTTTAAGGGGTCCAGTCTAATTTAACCCTTTTTTGCCTTGAATGCATGTATCTTTCGGAGTTTGAACTTTTAAGCAATTCAAACTGCTTGCCTGTAGAGAACTGATATAAAAAAAATATACGTCTTGAAGCCTGATACTCTCAGCTGTTTGTTCTAAATCATGCGCAGACTGAAAAACACAAAATCTAGCTGATCATTACAACGGTGAATATGACAGTGATTACCAATTCTTTATATTTCTCCAGTTCTGCAATGGAAATTTTCTCTTATATTATTTTTTTTCATACAACAAAAAATATAAGCGACCCAAAGTTTTCATTTTCCAGCTGGACCCCTTAATTACATTGATGGATTAGTACTTGTAATATATCTGAACTACATTAATTCTTGCGTTCAATCTCAAGCTTCGGCTCACATGACTTTATTTTCGTTTTAAAAAGTCCCGCCAATATGAATCACCAATTTGGTTCTGTGCAAAAACGCCGCCATCTTGATAGTTGGATGCGTACGAACTGCCTTCTAGCAGATATTTCTGGTAGTATGATCTTTCAGCCTATTACGAACGATATCGTGTTAATACCGTGTTCGTGCTCCTTTACTCTAGCCTCCATGGTATATCTTTTAATAGTTTAATTCTTATTCTATTCTGAATCATTGTTAATTAACCTATGATAAATGTGACTACCATTGCCCCGTGTTCGTGACGATTGTTATCCCGACAACCACGAAGATTTGTTATATTGAATTTCAATAAATTTATTTGGATTTAGATTCAGTTGGATGTAATTTTAAGGACTATATTTTTTCGCAAAACCTTATTCAAATGACGACTTTTCTTATAAGGAAAAGATATATTTTGCATAATTACAAAATCATTTGAGCTTAAAATTTATCTTGGCACGGATCATTAAATTAGTTTATAATCACTTACGTAAGCTTACGGAGGAAGAAAATTTTCGATATAATCACTAGTTTCTGCAAAATTAAGGTGACTGGTTTGATGTATTGCCCGGTGACCGTAATTCCCTCGTTTTCCTCTATAAATTAAGTGGCTGTATTACTTGATTAATACTGTATGCAGTGTTCATGGCATTAAGCAAGTAACGCAGGAAATAGAATTGATGGATAGACAAATATCAAACTTGGAAGAATGTTCGATTACAATGTAAAAAAAACTCATACAAATTTTTATGATCTGAGGTGGGTTTTTACGCGAGATATTTGTAATTCTTTTTATCTCTTTGCAAGCCAATTTAACATGGTCTCTTATGAGAAACCACGGAGTTGGCTGTAACATTATTCCTCAAATCTCCGTAATTGATGGATAGATCAGAATGAAATTTAAACAGCAGAGAGATGAAATACTTAGAATCATTTATCTGGCTTAAAAATATTCAAAGGTGACTTATGACAGGAATAATAAAATCAATAAAAAGTACTCATAGCGAATTTTCAGACCGTCGCTAAAAATATTGCAACGTCGCAGTTCGAGGTTATGAGCGCGCATTTTGAAATTTCAACGTCTGCAACGGCTCGTGCAGGTTGCCTACTATGTAGTTTTATAATTTTTTGTTTATACGACATATTATATTGAATATCAATGGAATGAATAAATAAATAGAATATTCAAATATAATTTTATTTCCATACATATTATCTAATATACGTAGAATTTTTTTTTACTGAAATAATATTTGGCATATTGATACAGTCTCAATTATTTCCCAAATAATTGAGATACCTATGCACTCCAATTTTTTTTATCGCGTAATGATGAGCATATTTAAAGTACAATTTAATTTTCAACAACATAAATACTTTATTGCAGGTTTTTTGTACCGTAAATGCGCCGATCGTTTCGGCCTGCTTCTTAATGATTAATTCTAGTTCGGTACACCTTTTTGGTAACTATTTTACCTTTCCAATAATATCTTGGCTTTTTTTTTTAGGCATATCGAACTGGTGATTAAAGTAAATGAATACGCAAAAAATTTACTGATACAGCTGATGAGTTGTCGACGGCGTATTTGAACACACACATACGCACGAGCACAATCAACGAAAAGCGACGTTGCCAGATTTAGTACTACTAGAGTCAAACATTTTTATGACTAGGTGGGTAGTTGCGTTACTTCCTTAAGACGACATCAAAAAATTTTCAACAATTTACTGCGTAAACAAAACAATAGTAAATAATGTCGAAAATAATTTCATTCATTAAGTGTGAAAGCATTGTATCTCATCTTTTTCAATTCAAGACTACGGAATTATATAATGTATTTTGAAAGAAGATGGTATGGGTTTGTACGGGCAGAGATGTCAGCGTTCGTTACACTTAGATACATACTTTTTTTTTGTGTATCCTATACATTGCTCATTATTAAGCGTTCAGTAAACGTGGCTTACACGTTAGATAACTCAATGTTTTAACTTTATATAAAATCCTTAAAACACGTTCTTCGCAATCAATTTTATGAAAAAAATTGTGAAAATCGAATGTAACGACTAACGAGTAACGATGAAAGTAGCGATCGTTACTTTTGTTCCTTACATTTACTTTCAGTGATTTTTTTATGAAATTAATTCTTAAACATCTGTGATTAAGAATTTTATATTATACAACGTGTAGGCTACGTTCACTGAACGTCTAATAATAAACAAATTATGTGATCTAAAAAAAAGTATGTACAATTCACGAACACCTCACATCTTTCTGCGAATGAGTTTCAAAAAATATTTTACGGAAATCACTTGGTAGCAAGGTGACACCTGTCACTAAAAATGCCAGATAAAGTTTCCCGCTTCTATCCTATAAAAGTCCATCTGTACTTTCATAATTAAATGACACTAATTGTGTCGGATTACCGAATCACTTCAGTCTTCATTGGCAGCGATCCAACAAGCCGAAAACAGTTTCTTGGCTGCTGTAGTGTTGAGAAAGAAAGTTGGATCGGCTGGGATTACTCGACCATGGTTCCCACCTTGTCCATCAACAGTTCCGGAGGCAGAAGTGAGGGCGATACCGAAGGTCTGAAGGGAGGAAAGAAGGGAAGGAGGCTCGTTAATTCAACTCGTAATTGCGTATTCATGTTTGTTTATCAAACGCCGAACGATGAGTTCCGTAGCTGCCGGTGATAGTGGCTCCACCGATTGCCTCTTCCAACCGGCGACTAATTACGGCGGGGACCTCGAGACGACAACGGCTGGAGAGGCGCGAGGTTACAATCATGACGCTGAGGAGGACACGAGCGCACGCGCGGACTCCATTCGCGATTCGCGAAATCCGTTAACACGCCTGTTTTCGGAAATTTGACACCTCGACATTCTTACAGTGCTTTTCTTCGGGCCAACAAGCGCGCTTCGACGAAAATCTGACGAGAATAATTACGAGCGACACGCAGCATCACCGTCAGGACGACTCTTAACCCGCTACACAACTCCTCCGAGCCAGTGGGCTCCGACTTCTCTTCCTCTGCTGAAGGGGATGACACTAAAGCCGCTCAAATGTCTCCTCCCCTCATCTCTTCCTTTTAGGGGCGTCTCCTACTCTTGGAAATACTCTCGTGTGCGCCGTGTGATGAAGGCAAACTCGCTTTCTGGAACGAGACTAATCTGTGGCTAAAGTGGCAGCAGCGAGCTTACCAACCTTATGAACGTGTGTGAGATTCCATACTCCCAGTGATATTCTGCAGTAGGATCAGCTACGACAGTTTGTTTGCGGATACAGGCACGGATATGCAACGATATTACGAAAACACGACGGTGGAATATTCTTTGAGCATTCTCATGCATTGACAGAAAGAAAACGTAGAACCTTGTATATTACTGATTATGTTTCGCTTTTTATTTTCTAGTCACATATGAAGTATGTGGTAAGATAAAGTATTGCAATGCAAAAAAATGAACCCTAGATTGTCCTTGCCCTAGATTTTTTTAAACACATTAGCTAATTTCTGCCTGTCTGGCGTCTATATGTATCGTTCGAAGGCACGATAACTTTTGGAAAAATCTGTGGACCTCAATAAAATTTGTTTTGTGCCTCCTGAATTCAAATCCTAGTTTCGTTCTTGAAATCCAATCCAAAATCTACACTCTTTATGTTATTTTACCTAAAACATTTCAAAAATACAATAAAAATTTCAATTTATTTTTTGACTGCAAAATAATATAGAAGTTATTATAAATATATAATACAATAGTTATTTTCAGTCCCTCGCATCAGATTTCTAAAACCATCGGTTATGACAATTTTGTATTGTGTGAAATATGGATTGTTGTTATAGGGCTACTAAAAAAGAACTACTATCAATGATCTTGAGCAGTTTTCAACAAGAAATATAGAACTATTTGCACCAAATATGAGATTTACATAGAAATACATGGACAAAACAGTTTTGAGGTTATCAACACGTACGATGTCAAAATATAGACACGCATACTTGCATCGTATCGTAGGTTTTATCACTCGCAAAGCATTTTATATGATTTTCAAATAGAATTGAAAACAATCGTTTTACGAATAAGTGAATTGTTAATGCGACTTGTCGAATTATCCCAGTATCGACTGTTTTTGCACAGATCTGGTTTGGGTGGCGATAACGGAATGGGCGCGGGATCACTTACTCAAACCGTAGAGAGTCGAAAAGTATAGAGAAATCTTCCCGATAATAGTTTACACATCCACACAAACTAACTGAGAGTTGTGAACAAATTGTGAATTAATCGCCAATTAAAAGTAAAGAAAGCACGTGTGCACGACTTCAATACCCGAACAAGAATGCCGGAAGCAATACGTCGATCGAAGAAGACGTGAATCGCGCAAGCGCGGAACGCTCGCAGATTCGTGGCCCGGGAAGTGGTGCCGCCGCCGTCAGCGGCAGAGTGCGAAACCCAACCCGAGGTCGCGCTACAGCTGAGGGGACTTCGCTCATTCTTGAACAATCGACAGTAACACCTTCAAAACGATCAAGAGAGATGTGAAAGGACGACGTGAATATTGCACGCGCCTCCCCGCGAGTGCGGCCTGCTCAAATCAAATTCCAAAACGCGACCTCAACGAATTATAGCAAGAAAAGTAAATCACAAAATGAATTCATATAATAATAATTGAATTTACCGAAATCTCAAAATTTTATTCGCGTAGCTCGTCTTTATGCTTTAGTAAATTGACGTTAAAAACTTCACGCCAGTAACGAATGTGATGAGAAAGTCGCTTGTTGTGAATACGCCAGTAACAACTATTCTTCACTTCTTTTTACAACTTCTGCAGAGAAGGAAGTATGGTTATCGCTTTTGGCTTCCTCATAAAAAAAGATTTTTTATGCAATTTGATAGTGCCTCGCGTAGGTGCAACAAAATTGCACCCATTTGACATTTACACGTAATTTACATAACAATCTTTAACACAATGATGTGTGTGTTTGTTTCGGCAATGGTAACGGACTTTCTTTTAATTAACAGTTTAATCTTTTACACACTATGGCTATCTTGAACGTTCCATAATATTGGAATTTTGAATATCTAAGCAATTCGGATATTTCATCGTACACACAATGGTGTAGATGTTAACTGGCGTTAATTTTGCGGTGTTGAAGTGGAATTTTTTTCAAGATTTTTAAAGTGGTCATTCACACTGTGGAACTGTCCAAAGTTTATATAATATGGATGGACTCATGGGGCATTCTATACCGATTCAACTTAAGTCTGGTCCATAATCACTCGGATTTCGTTCACGATTTTTTGTGTTATTGTGCGGAGTGTGAAAAGAGCTCGTAATTTTTTTGTTTTTTTTTTCTTATTTGAAATAGTTACAGGTTTTTAAAATGACAATATTGATAGCTGCACATCGAAGTTCTGAAAAAATAATAAAAAAACCTGTATTAGATACATACATTTTTTTTAACCTAAACTGAGAGTGGGCTGATATTTGCTTCTTCTGAAGAACTTTGATTAAAGGTATGACCTCTTTTTGAGAAAACGCAAAATTTAAGTCGTTCCACCGTTTTTACTTCGGTATTACGACAAACCATTAATGATAGTGAATATTCAGTGGAAAGTGATGATATATATTTATTTATTTATTCTGTTTAACAGGTCGAAACCCAATTGCAAAAAACCAGGACATGCCCTGGTAATCGCGTGGTAAGACATGCGCAACAGTAACAATTGAAGTTCTCTATAACATATATAATCTGTTCAGATTAGGATTTTATTTATTTATATAAGGTAGTACGAATCGCTCATTAAATTAGTGAGTCTATACGTAGCAGGGGCTAAACGTTCTCCTAAAGTTTAAATTTATATTTAGAAAATAGCACTCTTGACTAATGGCACCACGGAAATTAGACATTTAATGTGGCAAATTGCAATAAATTAGGCTCTCAAACCGAAGCAGGGGTAAGAACCAAAATGTTTGCGGTTCGGAAGTGCGAATTTGCTAAACGAGTGATACGAGGTAGCCAACGGTCGACTAGTTTTTCGGCTGCTTGTTCTTTTTATGACTGTGGGAACACCCTTTATGAATTTAATTGTCCAGTCGTCTTTACCCTGGCTTCTTAGCGACTAATTCTTGCAGTAATTAAATTCTGACGCTGTTTTCCAGTTTCGTTGCTTTTTGCCGAGATTGGTTGGTTGTTTAATTGAAGGCGGGGGCGATTTTTTAAAACGTGGATAGCGTCGGCACTTGAATTTAGAGTTGCTACGAGAGGTCGCGGCTTACGGTTTGCGCCGGCTGAAGGGGCTTGGCCAATCCTGCGGCAACGGGGTAGAAGTAGACACCGATAGCGGCGTTAGGATTTCGATGACATGCTGATGATCCTCGGCGACAGATTCGGGGATATTAAACAAAATGATGTTTGAAGCTGTTTTGTTACGATCTTCAAGTTCGGCTAGGAGCTTTTCATCAGATTGAACGGAAGCCCGCACGTTTCTCATATTATCTTTTAATTCTGCGGTGGTGGGCTTAACAGCATCGATTTTACTGCCAAGGTCACGTAGCTTCGCGAAGTCCTCGGTTAGAGATAACACAGCCGTGTTCAACTTGTCAACTTTTTCATCCGTGGCGGCTAAATGGGGCTTTACTGTTTCAGTATTCTTCTCAAAGGCACTTCGGAACTGTTTCTGTTAATTGGAAATGTCCTTGGTGATAACTGCGAATTTATCAAAAAGTACATCCAAAGCAGCACTCAAATCGGCCTTCGTCAGCGGAACGGAGGAGCCAAGGTCATCGTTCACGGCTTGTGCTACGGTTGGATTCGGCCAGTTGTGGCGAGAACTACAACATTTAGCGAAGCCCCCGTTCGCTGCTTTGGAGTACCTCTCCGAGCACGACACATGATAAGGGGCATTGCAGATAATGCAATTAACCCGGTTTTCCCTTAAAGGACCTTTGCCGCAGGCTCTGCAGTGGTTCGGCGTATCGGTGTTGAGCTTGCTCATTTTTGGGGAATGATACGTGTAGAAAGAGCGGGCAGCTGACAGGTGTGGCACAATAAGGATAAGCAAAAGTTTTGATGATATTGAGCGCGAAAATTCGTCAGTAAGTCGATGACCGCGGCAGTGCGAGGTAGCAGCGAGTTGTATGTGTGGCTACAGCGAGAAAGGTGTGTGTGCGGAGATACAGTGTGGTGTGTTGTGACTCGCGAGAAGGTGAGCGCTACAGGGCGGGCTGATTGAGATCGTACCAAAACAAGCCGGTAGGAGTGTACAGGTAGCGGGCGAAACACACGATATGACTATTCGTTCGTTGAAATTGTTAAAACTTTGCGAGGCTGTAGTTGTTATGGTTATGAACACATTACACTATAACTATATTAAAATGATTGGGGTAAAAGTCAGATTAAAATGACGCGTAGTGGTACTTTTTCGAGAAGTAAAAACTTAGATATTGCCGGTTTAAGCACGAGCGTGTTAGAGAGACAACTGTCACCGTTAACGCGGCTGGCTGAACTGATAATATTAACAAAATTGGTTATCCAATATTCCACAGTAGATCAATGTGTTCATTCATTACCCAAGTTTCCGCTTAATTACTCATGAGGAGTCGGTTTATTGGAACACAGATTTAATTTGATTTATTAATCTACCTATTGGTTATAAATAGCGAACCGAGCTCAGACTGAATCTCGTTAAGAATTTAATTCTCGATTCGGTTTTTAATCGATATTAGCATACTGTATAGCAGAAATAATAGCAAACAGTTGTTGTCACCAAAATTGGCAACCTCGTTTATTTCTCAATTATCTTAATTTTTTTAACATTTCTAATTAAATGCTTGTAACGCTTGATTGCAATAACGTAACATTGTTGTTTTTTTTTATTGACATTATTGTTTATGACATACGTTATTTTATAAACCGTTGCGGATGGGGGAATCGGGTCTCATCAGCGACAAGTTGCGCTTTAAACCGGTCTCTGCAACGCGGAGGGATATTGTTCAGACTTACACACTTTACGTTCCAGGCTTCAGGACTCTCACGTACGGACGCTCTTTCCTGACCATGGGGTCTAGATTCTGAAACTCGCTGCCTCGTAGTATTACGGAAGCATTCTCATTAGAGAGTTTCCGCGGGCTGTGTGTTTGCTTTCTGTTCGACGAGGAGGAACTTGAAGTGGACCAACCACAGTAATTTTTCCTATTCTTCAATTGCTGTGCTATTTTCTTTATACATATATATATATATATATATATATATATATATATATATATATATATATATATGTATAAAGAAAATAGCACAGCAATTGAAGAATAGGAAAAATATATATATATATATTTGCAAAACCCTGTAGTTATTTGAGGAGCGATTCTCTGTAAAATATGTTATTTTTGTGCTATTTTGCATTGCCTCATCACAATGCATCTTTGTGTATTTTGTGTCAGCTATCAAAGAACGTTAGTCCTAGAGCTTCATAATAAATCCATTTTTTTTTCTTTTAAATTTTACATCGAGGAGTAGCGGAATCCATTTTACGGATGTCACTTGGCTTGAAAGTCCGAGGGGGTATGTGGGACTCCCTAAAAATAAAATATATAATTAGGCCTACCCACTGAACAGCCCTCTCCTCGATGACCCGCCCCGCAGGCCTGGGACTACTTTCATATTACTTCAAGCGGGGGTTCGGTCCGTATTCGTTCGTTTGCTCGTTCGTTCGTTCGTTCTGTTCCGTTACGTCAGTCTGTCTACTCGGTCAGGCATGGCAGCCGTCTACGTTTTTCTATCGCAGTATCGTCTCAGTATAGGTGGCCACCAGTTGCAACAACTCTGATGAGTGGAGCATCACCTGAACAATGTTGTCCGAGGTGATGCCACCAACGATCGTCTCGAGTTCTAGTCGTAGTCCTGTCGAGCGGTCACACCCGAAAAACGTGTGTTCCGCGTCGTCTCGGTCGTGTCCGCAGTACTTACAGTCTGGCGTCTGTACTCTGTTCATCTTAAAAAGGTACCGTCGAAAATACCCGTGGCCGGTCAGGAGTTGGGTAACGTAAAAGTTTACGTCCCCGAACTTCCGTCCAATCCACGACTTCAGGTCCTTTATAAGTCGTCGCGTCCAGTCTCCTGTACGTTCTTCCGTCCATCGGTCCTGCGTCCTATGTCGGCGCTTCTCCCGTATATCCTTTTTCGCTCGAAACCTAAAACGGTCCACGGGGATTACGCCAGCCACCACCAAGAGTGCTTGTGCAGAGGCAGTCTGGTAAGAGCAGGCGATCCTCAGCGCGCCCAGTCTTTGTACCGTCGTCATTGCGTGGCAGTATTTCTTTGTCGTCAGGGCATCTGCCCAGATCTCTGCGCCATATAGAAGGATCGAGTGAGCTGTCGTCATTAACAGTCGTCGTTTCCCCGGTCTCGGTCCGTTTGTGTTGGCCATCAAGCGGCTTAAGGATGCTATCCTTTCGGCTGCCTTCTTGCACGTTTTCTGTATGCGTGGCCAGAAGGTCATCTTCGTATCCAGAGTTACCCCTAAATACCTGACTTCCTCACCAGCCACGATTTCGTCCGTCTCGACCAGTATGGGTAGTCTCGTCTGTGTGCGTTTTCTGGTCAATAACGTTAGTTTCGTCTTTTCGGTCGCAAGCTTCAGTTCGTGGATCCGTCATCCACTGTCCTACGCGTCGCATCGTCTGGTTCAGTTTTAGCTGTGCCAGGTCAGGGGACCGCTCGATGATCACCGCCGCCACGTCATCGGCGTAAGCAACGAGGAGTACACCAAGCGGTAACTCCAACCTGAGCAAGCCATCGTATAGTCCGTTCTAAAAGTCTGGTCCTAACATGTAACCCTGTGCAACCTCCGCGGTGATTTGTCTCGTCACCGGTCCTTCAGTCGTCTCGTACGTGATTTGTCTGTTCTTCACGTAATCCCCCACCACCCGAGTCAGGTAAGCAGGAACCCTGAAGTTGCTTTCCAGCGCCTCCAGAATGTCCACCCACCTAGCCGAGTTGAAGGCGTTCTTGATGTCTAAGGTTGCCAGCAGCACGATCGGTCGCGCTGTAGGACAGTGTCTCTCCAAGTCCAGGAAGGAATCGACGACTTTTTGAATTGCTCCGATTGTCGATCGACCCTTTCTGAAGCCGAACTGCAGGTCTGAGCGGTCTCCACTGGTATGTATCGCGTCAATCAGTCTCCGTTTCAGTAATTGTTCGTAGAGTTTGCTGTCGTGTCAAGTAAACACAGCGGCCGGTAGGCTGACGGCGTATTAAGGTCGCCCTTCCCTTTCGGGATAAGGACTAGCCTTGCCTTCTTCCACCGGTCACTAAACGTCCCCGTCGTCAAGCACGTATTGTACAGGTCGAGGAATATTTCCGGCCTCAGGTTGACCATCAGCCGGATAATTTCCACCGGTACCCCGTCAGGTCCCAGTGCTTTCCCAGTCTTCATTGCGTTGGACGCTCTAGTGAGCTCCTTTGCCGTAAAGATAGGGGCAGCCGGCGTGTCTGGGTCGTGTGTAGCGTCCGTCCGTATTGGGTGTGTAGGAAATAACCCATCGACTATCCGTCGTGTGGATTCAGCGTCCTTGAGCCCTGGCGGTACCCGGCCCCCTAGTTTATCAGTCACAATTTTGTAACCAGTGCCCCAGGGATCCTGATCCATCTCCTCACAGAGCTTCCTCCAGCATCGCGCCTTACTGTTTCGTATTGCGTTCGTTAATGCTCTCCGTGCTGTCTTTAATTCGGCCTGTAGGTTTCCCCTTTCGGGTCTTCCCTTAGCCCTCGTTACCCGTCGCCGGCATGCCAGACAGACCGTGCGTAGTCCGGCTATTTCATCCGTCCACCAGTATTGTGGCTGTCTTTTCAGTCGCTCTCGTCGCTTCGGCATAGTGCTATTGCACAGCCTGTCCGTTAGTTTGGCCGTCTCGTCTGCCAGTCTTTCCGCTCTTTGCTGGCCAGTCAGCTCAGGGGGGACTTTTGTTATCGGCGTTGGTGCTGCCACCAGCGTCTCGGAGAACTTCCGAACGTCAAGTTTGTTGAGGTTCCAATGTGGGGGGTGTTGAGTCCTCGTCTGTTCCGTTGTTGTTTGTCCTTCCAATTCAAAGGCAATGTACTGTTGGTTGCTGGCCATGTAGTCTTCGATCACCCGCCACTGTCTCATCCGTGTCGTAATTCCGTCCGTGTCATCGTAACGTTAGGGATAGAATCTCCGAACCCTGGTCGTCTATACGTCGGTATGTTACCCGTATTGGCTACCACTAGGTCCAGTCTCGCGGCCATTTCCAGCAGCAGTCATTCCCCACTTGATCGCCCGCGCGTTTAAATCCCCTCCGATGATAACGTCTCCCGGCAGATCCCTGATTCCGTCTTCGAGGAGTTCTACTTTTCTCTCGAAATCCGCCATGGTGCAGAAAATGTTGCATTCCCACTCCCTACTTTGATGCATTCCAATGGGCACCCACGACTTTGTTGTGCTGTTACGTCACATCACCGTTCTCACGCAGTTATATAGCTACACTTCTTTGATTCGTTTATTCGTTATATAAAATATAACGTATTCCACTTGGGAGGAAGTGGGGCTTTTCACCTCGCGCGAATTTCTGCCGGTAAAAAACGCACTTTACTCCTAGTATCTGTTTAACCTACTGTCGAAGGGTTATTAATTACGTACAAAGTACATGTTACTTTTGCAATTTTGCTTTATTCACAAAACACTGAAAAAACAGATAATATGCATATGTTTTTTGCGACGCGTCAGAACATGTGCGATCGGCGTCGTTGAGATAGCCACACTAACTCGCGTTCTCTCCCCACTCTCCTCCTAACCCGCATGCACGTTCGAGTTGCGTATTTTTTTTTACTTATTCGTTTGAACAGTATCTACTATTATACAATAATCATTCCATAAAGTTATTAACAAGTTACAGAAAAGAAAACTGGTTAATAAATCACCCGAAAACTGTTTTTTGAAAACTGTTTTTTGAAAAATCGTTCGTGACCTTATCTAAATAGGTATGCATTTTCTTAGAACACCCACACATACTCGCACACACTCGACTTCCTAGATAATAGTATTTATCAGAGCTTGATCCTTTTTACTTGGCAAATAAATTACATAATGTTTGCGCATATGTGTCGAGAGCATAAAAAATAGCCAGATTCGCATTCGCATTCACTCGCATACCCTCGCGCACACTCGCCCCCCCCCCCCCCCCCCCCCCCTCCCACACACACCCATACATACTCGCACACACTTGCATACACCCATACATACTCGCACACACTTGCGCACACTCATACATACTCACGCGCACTCGCACTCACACGACATTTTAGATCCGTCAAGTATCACTCAAAAACTGATGATGGATCTATGTTCCATCAATCATCACTTAAAAAATGATCAATGGATTTGAATTCCATTAATCATTTTTTAAATGATGCTTAATGGATCTGATATACATTGCCTATTTTTTGAGTGATGGTGAATGAAAACGATGATGCATTGAAAAAAGAATACATTTTTTTCAACTCTGAATTCGAGTAATTGTGATAGTTGTGGCGGTAAGTGTGATAAAGTTTATTATATATATATATAAACATTTGTATATGGTTCTGACTTTGTGATGTAAAACACCATTCTCAAATTCAGTTGAATAACAATTCACTGCCAAAACATTATAATCAGTTTTTTGAATAGCAACATTTATATCAGCTTACATCTTCCCTAGCTTTTCCCACATTATATGGTTGCCATCAACCCCCTTGTGCTTCTATGTTTATTTTTAGTATGTAATTGCTTTTTAGGCACTCACGTTTTGAAAAAACGCACAAAAGTGACTATTAAACCCGCGTTCCACCGGACCTAATTATCTTTTCATAGTTTAATGTTAATTTAATTTTGATAAATCTATTTTTTCACAGCACATTTCTCAGACACAGTGAAATACATATTCTTGGTGTATCAGGATATAGATTTATTAATTATTAAATAATTTTTTCCATGAAAATCAGATTTTTTGTTACCCAGACGTCCGTATTACATGGTAACTTTGGTCCGCTTGGACCGAACGAGCTAAGATTTGGAACATTTTTTATTTTTACAATAAGAAGTATGCAAAAATATTATAGTAATTTTTATATTTGTTGAATTACCCTTTTCAGGTTCGCATATGTGTACGGGTGGCTAACTTTTCACCAAATTGATAAATTTGAGCAAGATTCGCAGCGTACTCATATTTTACCTAAATGCAAATACGCTTTTCTTTATTTTGCTTTTGGAGCATTCTAAAGCAGTGATTACCTAACAAGGTGAAAAGCAGATATTTAATTTTCATTGATTTAGTACTTATGACAAGAAAAATATTGCTTGTCTTCAAAAATCATATCACACTACATGTTATACATTATATGAAACCAAAACAATTGATTTCTTAGCTTTTTTCTTTATTGTTTTATTCATTTAATGAATTTGTATACTTCAATTGAAATAAGAATTCATAAATATTATACAAGCTTTAAGAATAAGTTAACATAACCTAAGCACAACATTCGTACAGCATATTTATCACTGAGATTGATCTAATTTACAAAATTTTCTTCGACACGTATATTTTTACCGATTATTTTGTTTGTTAATTTACACTGGCACTCGTATTTGTTATTTTTTGGTCTATTATCGTTTCTAAATTGTCACCTGTCAAAAAGTGACACAGGAGCATCCCGAAGCAACTATATTTACGTCCCTTACTGATTGCGACTGATCTTGCCGACAACGACGATGGAGCGCGAAAAAAAAAAAAAAATTCAATTCTTATGAAAGAATCCGCTCCACTAATAGCCGCGTAGCAAATTTAATAATAGAATATTTTGCCATTTGTTTCCAAAAAAAAAAAAATAGTATCGAAAACTATGAAATCTTTTAATAATGTGAAACAATAAGAATTAAAAGTAAAAATAAAAAAGTTACACTTTAAATAATCAGAATATGCATAAATTATTAGAAATATTGAATACTCTTGATCTTAAATATCAAGATGAAACGGAAACGCGTCAATGGCAGCAAGCTTGTGCCTATTCAACATCACTTCATGATGTACTAAGGACTGCTGAGCACCAGAGGCAGCAGTTTGCGCCAGTAATATAAGTTTATTAGGCCTACTGGGGACACAAATTTCCTTCGATTTATCATATATCGAATGGTAATACAAAAACGCGCGATATTATCTACTTCAAAGTGGTGTCGAAATGATAATACTTATACTCTCAATACTTACTCTTCATGAAAACTCTATTGATAATGATTTGAAAAAGGATGTTGGCTAACGTGGTAACCCAAAGCGTGTTAGCGCAGGATAAATATTGGGAAAACCGAGTTGTTAATGGTGAACTTTATTTAAGTAAAAGAGGCTTGTATAAAGTTTCATGGAGAACTGCCAACAAACAACCCGGTGCCCCAGAGGGGCGACCGAGTTGCTTGTTTTCTATAGCGCTGCAATTTAATCACAATTTATGGATAAAAAATATATTTGCCGACGCACTGCATATCAATTGTAATGATTATATTTTTGGAATTCAGTTTCCTTTTACAATACTTGCAAAAATTATCGCCCTCTTTATTCATTATCAATTATTCAGATGAATAAGCTTGAATGAATTTAGATACATTTTTATACAGAAAGAGCAAAAAATTACTGTATATAACATAACCATATAAGCTTAATTATGAGGTTATTCAGCTTAGGCGGCATATTAAAAAGTGTGTAAACGATAATATTTTATACTTCCAATTCCATCATTTTCCTGTCAGCATTCAGAAAAATTACTTCATTTAATTAATTCTAAGGCGTACTTTCTCTATTCGTTTGAGTGAATAACTTCTCGTTTCATCCAACACAATATTTCGTCGACCGAAATAAATTATGTAGTTGAACCATCAAAATATCCACGCCTTGCTATTCGCGCAGTCGGATTGTAGACCTACAATTCAATTTAGTAAATATCTTGTTGAATGGAAACTATAGTTCTGTCTCTACAACAAAAGGCGTAGACGAATGTATAAAGTATTCAATCAATTTGATTGAACGTTTATAATGGTCCAGGATTTTTGTGAAACAACTATTTGAAGTAGCTTCTGCATTCAATGCAGTGAAATATTTTCGCGCTTCAACTAAATATTTCATCAAGTAAAAAAATGGATCCAATGGTGCGAATTCAATAGAAATAGCTTGACAAACATACACAATCGATATGGTTGGTCCTATTCATCTGAAACTATATTGAATGCATATAATCCATGCCGTGATTCGAAGAAATATTTTATCACGTATATGATATAAATTCTTTGAACTTATTACACTGGATTGTAGAGCTCTAATATTAAATACATAATTAGTGTAATCAATGAAATATTTGGTTCCCTTTACTAATTATTTTGTTCATCCACAAACGATTTATTTGAACGGAATTCAAAGAAATTACATACTCCTTGCAATCATTTTTTTCTCATTGCGTGTTTCACAAGGGTATTCGAAAAAAAGAGATTTTGAACTTACTGTGATCAATTGTATCTATATTAGGTTGTGTCGAAATTTTTTTTCCATCTTGCATCGTTTTAAACTATAGTTTGTACCTTTAAACAACTCTTCTCGAAATTTTAGCGCGATAAGATTTTTTTGGAGGTGCCTCAAACGATGTAAAGATTTCTCATTTGATTAACGAGTACATGAATGCGGCTCTCAATAAATTCATTTCTCTAAATAACAGATACGATATATTGACGTTCGCGTATCTTTTTTCGTTATTTTCAGACCGTTCGGAAGAGAAAAAGTGCTTGCAATTTTTTTGTTTAGATCGATAGTTTTGTAGTTATGAATTGTCGATGCTCAGAATATCGCCCTTTCCGCCATTTAAGATCAGTTTCAATTGAAATTTAAAGTTTAAGGTAAATTCTGGAGCTGAAGAGATGGACCTCTTTTTTCATAATCTGCTCAGAAACTCATTTCAGACAATTTTCATCATTTTTTGTCAAGTAATTTAGTGACGTCTCATCCAAGTCTTTCTAGTAAGAGTAGCCAGTTTTCATAACCGTTTGGCAGCGAAAACAAGACATCAAGGCATCTTCTAAAGTACGTATGCTTCGTGGAGAAGAATGCTTGACGGACGATTCACGAGAAACGACTCTACCCCGGCAGTTTTCTTGAGAGTCAATTAGACGCGTGCCGTACGTACAATGCGAAGGGAAATGACTAGACTGGTGGCGAACAGTAGCTGTCGAAGTGAAGGAGGCCTAGACCAGGCCAGACTGGCCGCTCACTCACTAATGTGGTTCACTCGCTCACTCACATGCCCGAGTGGCTACTAACGTCGTCTGCAACTCTCGAGTGCAACCAGTTACTCTTGGCAGCTCAAGTCGACTCAACCACCACTTTACCATCGTAGATCGTATATATACTACCACTGGCATTTAACTGTTACTAATGCCACTGCCGTTTCGATTCCCCCCAGAATATCTCTCCCGAAAAGATCCTCCCCGACATATCCCGTAATAAGAATATCTTTCGCCAAAATATCGGCTCTAATATATCTCTCCCCGAAATATTCCCTCACAAAAATTTACTTAACCACAAACTTTACCTTCACTAAATTTTATTACAAATTCAAATTTGATCCAAGCGACAATGAACCTTTCTGATTCAAAACAATACGTAGCAGCAGCAACAGCACACGATATAAACACGCATGTACTCGTCCAGGATTATTACGTTGCGCGAATAAGCTATATATGTAATGTAAATATTGAGGCGATTAATTTTTTATTTTCTTGTTTCTATTGAATGGTGTCTTTTAGTCGAAAGAACTTACACTGTAAAAAATCTCTCAGTGTAAACTGGTACGGTGTACGGGGTGGAAATCCGCCGTGTCATTGTCAATATCATTAGGTAGTGAATTCATACTCGGTGTAATGTGTAGATCAAAGCCGGGTGTTAGTTTGCTACGAGTAACAGTGTTTGGTTTGGAAGTGAATCAATGCCTTACATAGTTTACTTATAATTCAGTGTTAAAGAAACACCATCATAACACTGTTATTGGTGTACATTAGGGTGTGCCAAAAAATATCGATATTTTTTTTTGCTCTACGCCCAAAATATCGTAGAATATCTCCCAATAGAGATCCTATCAAAAGCGGAGCTCATAATTCCAATTCTAAGATGTCATTCATCGTGTTTATAGTTTTTCCGTTTAAATAACACCGAAAAATGATTTTTTTACATTTTTTATCATGGTAACCTAAGAAGAAATTTTTTTTTTCATTAAATCAATGACTACATCTTATGAATCATTAACTTTCAAACAGAAAATCTCATTGGATTGAATTTTTATCTTCAATATCTGATTTTTTACAGAGCCTTAAAATTTTTTATTTTGTAAATTTTCCATTTTTTGCATTTTTTAGCTAAACTATTGAAATTAGGATAAAAAGTTGAAGGACAATTTGTAAGTGCGTCTGACGCATTACAAAAAAAATTTGGCGAGTTTTTCGTATAGTTGATATTAATATAGTTACAGACCAACAAAGACGTGGTACTTGTACTCCTCATTGTTATTAATCGAACAACTGATGTTAGTACAAAAGTGTCAGTAGAAATTTATTAGAACATGGAATTTTCTTAAACATTGTCCGGATGAAATTTTATGTATTCCTAACGGATATAAGTTACAGACTTATCAAATCTTATTTTGACGGTTTTTTCACGTACATCCGATAAAAAATTTACAGTAGGGACTCAATTTTATAACTTTATTGCTTGTTCAATTCTTCATAAAATTATCCCGGTCAACCTCTTTTTATTTTCGGTAACTAAATGGGTCCCTATTGTTTAACCGACATTCATAATCCCGACGGTCAAAATGCCGACAGTCGAAATACCGAATGATTGAGATGCCGAAAAATTACATTCCCCGCAAATTAATATACTAACAGTTTAAAATCCCGATAGAAATGAAATACGATTGTTTAACCGAGTATGTATTTGTGAGATTGTTCAAATCTACTTCGACGAACAATCGTATGTTATATTGCAGTATGAAATATAAAAACGAATATTTGTGCAGTGGGGGGCCAACCAACCCCCACCAGGGCTGTGCCTCCCCCCCCCACCGAGTGCTGCACCCCCGGACCCCCACCCCACGCGTGCGTCATTACATGTCTTTTTTCGCATAAAAAAATATTGGGAGGGGGGGGGGGGGGGGGTTCTGGGAAGTTCGAACACTAACATCCAGCTACCGACGAATAACATACGATTATTGGTTCGGATTAATTTTCGTGATTTTAAATATCGGTATTTTGACCTGTCAGTAGACTCATTTGTCGGGATTATTATTAGTCGGTATTTCAATTGTTCGGTATTTTATCTGTCGGTATTTTGACCGTCGGGTTCGTAATTGTCGGTGAAACGGACGGCCATAGGCACTGTTGGGGTGTGGAAACGGTGTTGGTATAAGCACCGATTTTTTACAGTGTAAAGGACCCAACGTATATTCTTATAATAGAGGGGCTCCCGGGTGACCTCAATCCTCCGGCGAGGCTTCGCCCCTGGGCCCCAAAAAAGGATGAAAAATCCATTAAGCGTGCAAGCTCTGCTTAGAAGGCTCCAGTTAGCCACGGGATGTTTTGTCTTGGAATATTTTAGCGCGAGGATATTTTTGTTTAAGGATAATTTGGTAATCGGTTATTTTTGGGGGATATTTTGTTGTCCGATTATGAGTCGGTCTGTCGTTTTACACAACTTCCGATCATACCTGTAAATTTTTTCACAAACTGATCATCAGTTCTTAATATAAGCAGAGCACTGTTAAAACCAGATGTGTTATGTCCCATCCTTTATATCGTGTTTACGTTTTTGTGCATTTAAAATTTTGAAAGTGCAGTGACGTTGGATCAATGAACATTTTCTTTAAACTAATAAATCCATTAAGCAAAACGTAACCTATAAAATAATATGTCACCAAAGGAATGGAAGCACAGCATTGGTTACGTAACGACAAATTCCATGTCGTATTAGATGTAGAAAGGGTTTGTGTATTAAATCTTTTTTCTCGATCCACGAATACACTATTCTACTGTATTATGAGTACTTATTAAAAAATAGAACATCCACTCGCAATTAACTAGCGTAAGTTATGCGAAACGCAAATTATGCTCTATTCAAAACCAGTCATACTCCCGGATTATATTTTACAAAAAAAAAGGTGAAAACGTTGACAATATAAAAATGTTGGAGTGTTTCTTTGGTTATTGAAAGAAGCGTCGAGTTGTAATGAAAGAGTTGTTTCTCAACTGTCGGAACTTGAATGGGCACGGCCGTCCAGTGCATATACGGTTGTGAGTAAAAAAGACTCCCAACGCCGGATTACGCGGCTCCACATTTGAGAGAGAGATTAGTCGGTAAAATTCTGTTAAAGCGGCAGTGAAGAGTGGCGAGCGTCAAGAGCGTCGCTACCTTCGTTGAACGCGTCTTTGGCGGATCTTAGAAATTCTGTAGAAGCTGGTTTGATGGTATGGAGTGCGGATGAAGGGTCGCGGATAGCAGGGTACTATTGCGCAAGTCTGATATGCAACAAAGGCAGAAAATACAGTGATAGTGCAATGCCTGCACACTCACTAGATTTTGTGTACGTATGTATGTAAAAGCTGCCTCGCCGCATCTCGTGCTTTGCCTAGGGTGACGAGGATTACTCAAGGAAATTAGGAAATGAGGAAATGACGTATTGTCTGAGAGTCTCGACGGATGAGGATCTATTATACTGATACTATGCATATAAGGTTTGCTGGAAATAAGTACAACGTTGCATGAGAAATGTAGGAAGAGAGTCGTAACGGCATTGATGAAGAAGTGAATATAATACAGATCCCTTGGTGTTGCATATACTCATTTTACTCCAGGCTACTGCACATTACTGGGTTTCTCACAACTTGCTGTTAATAGTGAACCTTATTTATGTCTACATTGTTAAAAAAATGTGACATAAGATTACTAAACGATGCAGGAAGCACTTTTACAGAAACGGGGATACGACACTTATTACACGCAAAATTTATGTAGAATTTTGCGAAATTCCTTATGGAAGTCGTATTAAGTGATGTACAGTATCCGAAATTCGGTAAAAAAGTTGTGTACTTAATATACCTTAACTTTAATTCCTTGTCCACTGTTAATTATATTTAAAGTAAAATTACCACACATTCGCAGGCAGCGCTTTTACAGTAACGGGTATAGAAAATCGACTGGACGAGCATAACGTAAAATTGATATAGAATTCTGCTGAATTTGTTACCAAAGTTGTATAAATCGATGTAGAGTCTTCTGAAATTCGTAAAAAGTCTCGTTTTTAATATAAGTTAACTTCCATTTAACCAGAAGTAAATTGAATTTTCATTTTCTTTCATACCTTGAATTGAATTTTTTACATGGGCTTAGTAAAAACACATTATAAGGGTGTAGTAAATTACTATAAAGTATACGAATTTTCCATGAATTTTTTACAATATAAAGATTAAGTCTAGTTTTTCAAAACTTTTTATCACTTAAGCACATCGTTCACATCGACTGACTAATATAACGGACTTTGCCGCGCTGATTAAATATCATTGCGATCAAAATCAGTGGCTTTCTGATTGAATTAGCAAGAGAAGTTCTTATCTATAAATACATGAGGTGTGAGAACGTTTTTTGAGCTTGTCTTACGGGTAAAAACTTGAGACAAGTCTATTTACGAGAAGCCAAAAAGACACACCGACGGGAATCTGGACTCAGCTTGGAATCCTTATTTCAAGGTCTTAAAAAATTTAATCAACTCACTCGAGATCCTGATCGGGATTCCATTTTTCAGCGTTACTTCCCATGTCTCCCATGTATGCTATGCTATTCTATTTTATTCTATTCTATTCTATTCTATTCTATTCTATTCTATTCTATTCTATTCTATTCGATTCTATTCGATTCTATTCGATTCTATTCTATTCTATTCTATTCTATTCGATTCGATTCTATTCGATTCTATTCTATTCTATTATATTCTATTCTATGCTATGCTATGACTGTATTTTAGAGTTTCATAGCAAATAGTTACATTAGAATAGTTCTACAGTTTCAGATGTCTACGTTGAAAGCTCCACAGTATCGTTCTCGAGGTTGATAGCCCTGTAGTTTTCGATGTCCAGGTTGAAAGCCCCATAGTTTTCGATGTCTAGGTAGATCGCTGTACAGTTTCTGCTGTCCAGGTAAATAGCCCCATAGTTTTTTATGTCTAGGTTCATAGCGTCGTAGTTTTCTATATCCACACTAAGAGAAAAGCATGTCGTTTATTTAACGATTTCATATGGTAAAACAAATATAGGAAGGTTTGCACTGTTTTATGGTTGAAGCGATGATAATATGGTTCAATAAACGATACTTGCGAGATTATTGGAAACGAACGTCATAATCGTATATGCAACAAAACGGCATATTTGAAACTATTAGAATAGTTTTTGAAACTATTATCATTTTAATAATTGCTACTATTATTATATTTGCTGTAACCATAAAATATAGACGTTCCTCCTGGAAATTATATTAGTGGTTGATTCAACTATTTTCTTATATTTCCTATAACCATGAAATATAGACGTTCCTCCTGGGAATTATAGTTTATAATTAGATTATCGTCAGTCCAACTATATTATTTTCAAAATTACCAGATTTTTCTCTCAGTGCAGGTCGATCGCTTCACAATTTCCGATGTCTAGTTTGATCGCTTCACAATTTCCGATGTCTAGGTTGATCGCCGCATAGTTTTCGATGTTTAGGTTGATTGCGCCGTAGTTTCCGATGTCTGGGTTGATAACTCCGTAGTTTTCGATGCCTAGGTTGATCGCGACATAGTTTTCGATGTCTAGGTTGATCGCCCCGTAGTTTCCGATGTCCAGGTTACGACGAGTGCACTGACGTGAGTCCATGCAGACAGTTCGAAACCCATGTAGAAAATACTTTATGAAGTCCTAATATACGATCGGATTCCAATCTGGATTTTTTATGGATTCCCGAAATCGGTGCAGTCAGGGACGCTGTCGGGTTTCCCAAACTAGGGATGCTATTTTGGTGGTGGTGGTCATTCAGGGTGGTGGCAGGCCTTTTTCAAAGTAAAAATTATATCATATTCCAGCATTGATGGAATATTCCGTATTCGAACATTATAATTATAAAATTGTATGGAATACTTAGTACTCTGACGCAATATATTGGGCAAGGTAACAAATCTTTGCTGCATTGCAGATTTTGGAAAATACATGTTTTGTGTTCATCGGAAAAGCAATTTCAAACTTAAGACTGAGATGGTCGTAACCGCACCACTAAACCACGTCATAAACCGCTAAAAAACGAAGGTTTTCAGCTATGATTTTTCAAAAATAGATCAATACATTGTGTTTATTTTCTGCATTTATTATTCAGCAGGGCCATCCGTAACAGTACCCTTCTGGATTCCTATGAAGAAATTGCTCAGGATCGCTTCCGATCCAGTCTGGTTTCCCGTTCGGAATCCGATGTGCGAGCATTACATTTTACTTCGGGAAAGCGATCGGATACCGGACTAGATCCTGAGCTGAGTTTCAGGGAATCCAGGCGGTATCCAGCTGCATCATCAGTGACAATTTTTACACGAGATTTCTTTGCGAAGTCCGATTTCCGCGTCATCATATATAATGCACATCCTCAGTGGACTGCGACTGTTGTTGCATGCGTTGCTACTATTCAAATGGGGTCGCGACGAGTTGAAACTCACCAGCTGAGCAGACGACTTGACTGTCTGTACGTAATTCTGGGGTACGACGAACGTGTGACGGGACAAAATTCGTGATATCCAATGGGTGGCTCGCATCTGCTCGGATCCAATGCAAACATACAACACATAATACCGCGAGCAGGAGTGAACGAGAAGAAAGTGCAGAGGACGCTGAAGGCTAGCAGGCGATGCACCGTTGAATCAGTGCAACTGCACTGGCGCGGCAGAGGCAGCGCCGGTACATGGTGGAGGACTAGAGAGAGTAGAGGAGAATAAGAAGAAAGCTCGGAAGGAGCACAGGGGTAGAGAGAATTGGGTCAGCTCGCTTGGAGGGTACTCCAGGTGCAGGTACCCACCTACCACGTACCTAACCACCCGCCGACGGGCCACCCACTCACCCACGAGCAATCGTCACATCGTCTCACGTTTCTGTTTCCCCTCTTTATCTGCAGTCGTCCTTCCCTTCCTTCATGTCTTCTATGCTCTTTCCCTTTCATCCGCATTCGCACCCGCCGAGTCACGCAAAATCGGAAGGTACATGTGATTATATAACACGTATATAATGTTGAGACATATGCATCACACTAGTTGATTAACAAAAAAGTATATTGTACGTTGTTGTCCTTGTAGTCTACAGGCTAGAACGATTCTCAACTTGTGGTAGTAGTAGTAGTAATTGAGACAGAAAAAAGGCTGTATTAAGGCATTTACATCTCAGGAAGCTTTGGTTTCGTGGAAAAAATTAAATCAACAAAAATAAATGCTTTATTTATTTGAAATACATATATTGAATCAATAAATCATTTGAAGCAATTGAATATTAACCAGGTTCAATCAAATACTGTCCACATTGAGTCAAAGGTTGTTTCGATTCAACGAAAAATTAAGTTTGCTAGGATTGGCGATACAATATGAATATGGGCATTGACGTTATCATTGAATAATTCGATTGAATCAACTCAACATTTAGTCAAGAAATGAAATATCTTGTTAAGTTGATAACTTTTTTGTTTCATTTAATAAAACACACAATTAAATATATAATCGGTTTAAATGGTGGGTTTATTTGTGGATTATCGAATAAATGGTTTATATTAAAATTCAGTGCATCCGGTTATTAGTTAGCAAGCCATGATATTTGGATCAGAATAATTTTATGTGTTCTGCTTTCTTCTGTTTTGCTTTGCATGCTTCTCGACGTAATACTTTGCTGAGTACCCACAAATTTCTGTTCCAAACACTTTGACTTTGCATCTTCTGCTTTTAGCGAGGAAACAGCTTCTAAAGAGCAGACTCGCGTATTCTCGGTGGACCATTCGTATAGCTGATGATATAGCGATTTCCTCAGTGCTATCTTTTTCCAAGATGTGATTTAGCAAAACGCCTTCAAGGGGGAACGTATAGGAAACAATGCAACTCTGTTTCAGTTGCATTGTTCCCTATACGTACAAAGATACCCTGACTAAACAGGAGTTCGAGCAAAAAATTTGTTATGTGCATTTTGCTTTAGTGTTTCGGAGACTTTTTTTTTCATCAATCAATGAAATCCAGTACATTGGTTTGAAAAAATATTTCCTTGATTCAATGGCTCTACGTTTTATCGAGTTTGCGATCATTCAAAGAAATGATAATATTAAAACTCAAGTATTCCATTTCAGTGGCAAAGATTAACGTGATTCAATTGAAGTAACCCTCGTGGTGTACCGTTGCAAAGAAAAACGCGTTCGCGATCTGTTGGGAAGTTCCGTGAATCCGGTGCGAGATAGAATTAAATATTCTCTTATTAGATTTTATATTTGGAACTTTTGAACATCTCTCGCGAATCCTCCTATGGGCACTGAAACGGACCTTACGGGGACTTAGTATCCATGACCCCAGAATAGAGGGACTGTCATCTGACAGTCCCTTTGGAGCCAGATATAAAATAAAGTAATAGTCGTACAGATAGTGCAGAAAAAAACGACAAGGTTATGAATTTTGACAAATACCAACTAAAATTTAATACGACTTTGGCAATGTTTTCATATTGAAGAAAAAATCGTTAAAAATTGGTACCATGTATTATTTATTATTATTTATGTGGTAAGAAAAATGATGTCTGTTTTACGTAAGTTATTGATTAAAAATTCGATTTATTTGTACCAACCGGGTTTCGAAGACGCATTTTCGATCTGTACGGCCGTTGTATGAATCCCACTCATGACAGAATATGATAGAATGTCTCTCAATAGATTTGATATCGAGAATTTTTCAGCATCCCATGAGAATCCTCCCAATAGCACTCAAGAGAATCTTATAGAAACTGAGTAACCATGGCCCCAGAATAGAGATAACAGTCTCCCTGATATCGGATTCTAAAAACGTAATCGTTATGGAGAAAGTGCAAAAAAAAAGTAAAACGAAAAGCTTATGATTACCTGAGGATAATATGAATTTTAGTAAACTCTATGTGAAATTTATTACCACTTTGGTTATGTTTCCGTGTGTGACGGCCCTATCGCATATACGAAGACGATTCGAATGAGAGAAATATATAGGTGGCATTAGCGCAGTGGTTAGCGCTCTTACCCAGTACCTGAATAATCCGGGTCCGATTTCCGGTGATCACCATATATTTACTCTCTTCGATATTTCGTCAGTCCGTCCGTAATGCCAATATCTACACTTCCCGGAAAACTCTCCGTTTGGTCATTACACGTATTTGAGGAAAAATCGTTAAAATTTGGTATCATGTATTTTTTTGCACCCCCCCCCCCCCCCCCTTCGTCATCAGGCCTACACAGGGTCGGCCTAGGTTAGCATATCCCACAAAGGGAATGCCAGCAGTAACAATAGACCCAAAGGCTGACCGAGTAATGGCTACCAACCGTTGGCTGCTAGTTCTGGTTATACTTTGAACCAGTTCTGACTCCCAGCATTGGCCAAGTAATGGCTACGAACCGTTGGCTGACAGTATCGGTTAAACTCCGAACTCGTGCTGGCTACCATTATTGGTCTGTGTTCACTTGCCGAGTAAACGCCGTTGGTTCCAGCATTGGTTGAGTAATGACTAGGAATCGTTGGGTGCAACTACCGGTTGTACTCCGAACCAGTGCCGGCGCCCAATACTAGCCGATGTTCACCAACCGAGTAAAGGCAATCAGCAGTGTGCCTATGTTGGAGACCATTACCTTAGTTCGAATACATTTTTCACGCCTGTCAGCCAGTCGTGGGCAGACATGGGCCATTACCCTGATGCCAATGATTAACATAACCTCAATGTCGTGCACCATAGGCGTCACTAGCGACGACCAGCAAATAAACATATTTCCTTACCGACAATTTAAACGAGATTGGACTAAAACTTTTCTATATCTGCCACTTTTTTATCCTTTATCTTTGAGTTTAGATTGGTAATTGATTGTCTTAAGAAACCCGAGTATTCAATTTGATGAAAATGTAGGCACTTTTTGTATATTAGCTGTTATGTTGGACTCACAAAGGCTCTAAGAACACTCCTTCGTGTATCATACAAATTATATAACTTATTGCCATTTGCACCACCATATCGGCAGAGTTGGGAACAACGCATTACTTTTTAAAATGCATTACCGTTTTTTTACCCATTATTTGAAAAATGGATAATGGAATTCGTACCCATTACATTTTTAATAAGTAATGGAAGACACGTCCATTACCCATTACTTTGTAATGAGTAATGAAAGACACATCCATTATGAATTTCTGAATTCAGACTTGAGTTCTTCAACCAGTGGCTTCAAAAACATCCATGTACCAAATTCTGTCGACATCCATCTGTGATTGTTATCGTAGATGACACTATTTTGGACTTAATATAAGAAATCCATATAGTCGGTTTGCTCTAGTGGATAGCGTGCTCGTTAGGTAGTTAGGTAGTTTAGGTAGGTCGTATAGTTTTCAGGTTAAAATCCTACTAACATCACGTTCTAGAAAGCTATTAAAAAATCGTATCTGTAGACGGTTTCCTTTTTTTGTAATAATAATAGAATAACATTATTAAAATTATTGGAGGTGGTCCGTTAGATAATCAATCTTTTTAAATTAATATTATTGATTATTCCTCAAGTCCGCCGATTGGCTTTTACTATCCCCTCCCCTTTATTCGCAAATTCATTCCTCAAAATTCCTCTAGTGTGTCGTCCGCAGCCACTCCTTCTAATGCACTACTGTATCGCATTTGCATGAGGGCTCAGGGAAACTACGGAAAACCTAGCCTACGGTATTAGAATACATTAGAAACTCAGAAAAACTGCCTCCGGCTCAACAATTTCCGCGCAAACCAGTACGTGGCTAAGCGGTCACCCATCCAAGTTATGGCCGCAATCAATGCTCCTTAACTTTGGGGATCGCCGTAGCTACACACAAACCGTGTGTCGACTGCTGTTGGTTCTTTTTAAATTAATAATTGTTACTAAATTGATTATACCGAATACGATTCCCCTCGTTACTTACCCGATACCGGCTATGTTGTTTACCATCCCTGGGCATCATTGGGCCACAGGAGCTGGCCGTACACAACTGCCATCCCTGGGCATCATTGGGCCACAGGGGCTGGCCGTACACAACTACCAGTACTGGGCCCAAGTTATCATCCAGTACTTATCCAGCAATCGGCCAGTACTGGTTTCTTTTGTCGTGCCATTACTGAGAAACTGACGACTAACACACGCCTAGTACTGGGCCAATTGGGCACTCCTATGGGGAATTTTCTCGTCACTTTGTTTTATTCGTACCTTTTTGCATTTTCCCCGGACCAGTACCCCCCATGCGGCAGCAGCCGCCTTCCCTTTCCGTATCACATTCGCCTCTAAACAAAGCTTAGAGGACAGAGGGAAACTGCAGAAAACCTCTGTCGATACAACCGGTCTCGAGTGCGCCTCGCGGCACCGGAGGTTCGTCACGTTTCGTCGAGAATGTGAGCACGGACTACAGTTGTATACATGCCCGCAGTTACCTGTGTGTGTCTCACGTATACATCTGGAGCTTCATCGCGGCCGCGCTTTTATTTTCGACGAAAATCAACGGCACCAGGAATCGAACCCGCGACTTATTCCGATGGTCTGTACTAAAGGCCAATACAGCAACCACTGGATCACGGCATCGGTCTTCGGTACCATGTATTATTAGGTGACTGTCATTCGAAAATTGCTTTATTCTAGATTTGCTTGGTCTGAATCCCTACAAAGACCTCTTGTATTCGGATAGTATTATCGATGGCTTCGACTCAACCTCGGAAACAAAGTATATAAAGTCAATATTTAACCATAGTATGCTATAGGCAGCGACCGTGTATTATCAACATTACTTTTTTAAGGTATGCAACTATTCCCGTTCAATTGCTTTTAATGATGGAGTTTTTGCGAAACACATCTTGGGTCTGAGACAGTGATCGCTAGATTCAAAGCGCGCGAAATCGAAGCCCAATTCAAATTTCATAAATGCGAATCTTTGCAAATATCGACTGTAACTGCTTAACTAATTGAAATTTATTAATCAAGCAGTCACAATCGACGTAATTTATTGTGAAAAAACTCCGCCAATTGTGAATCATATCTGCCAGGGCCACGGTGCCGTAATTGGTAACGCACCAGGCTAGAATTCTGGGTGTTCCCGGTTCAAACCCGGGTCGTGGCGGAAGTTTTCACTATTTTTTCACGATAAATTTCGTCGAGTGTGACTGCTTGATTAATTAATTCCAATTAGTTAAGCAGTTACAGTCGATATTTGCAAAGATTCGCATTTATGAAATTTGAATTGGGTTTCGATTTAGCGCGCTTTGAATCTAGCAATCCCTGTCTCAGACCCGAGATGTATTTCGCAAAAACTCCATCATTAAAAACAATTGACCGGGAATAGTCGCATATCTTAAAACAGTAATGTCAACATTTATAAAGCCATTAATATCTCGGGAAAACAGTCTATCAAATTTTGCTACAAGCAATATTCGTCTGTCGATGAAAATAATGTGTTTCCACGTAAAGTTCTGAAAAAAAAATTTCATTTATATGTACCAAATGGATTTCGAAGATGCGTTTTCGATCTGTAGGGACTTTGCGTGGACCCGACTCTGGATAGAATTATAGTTTCTCCACGGATTTTTTAGCGGGAATTTTATAATATCTTTCAAGGATCCACCCAGAAGCACCATAGATAACCTTATGGGTACTGACTTTCTATGACCCAGAATGGAGATGACAGTCCCTCTCACGCCGGGAAAAAGTATTCGTTCTAAAGAAAAAGCCGAAAAAAATTAAAAAACGAAGAGCTTATAGAGCTTATGATTACCTGAGGATCATATAAATTTTTCTAGACTCCCCTTTAAGTTTAATACTACTTTGACAGTGTTTTCATATTTAATAAAAGATCGTATAAAGTTGGTACCATGTATTATCAGGCAACTGTCATCCTAGAATTGCTTATTCTGAATCCCGACAATTTCCTATTTTGTGCAAATAGACTTCAATAAATCGCGGAAATAAAGTTTATCTGAGGATTACAACTTTACCCTCGAAAAACAGACTACTAAACATTTTTTAGCGACACAGAAAATTCGTCTGGAGATTATAAAGTTTTTTTTTCTTTGTCACGTAAGATCCGAATAAAAATTTGATTTTTTTGTACCAAAAGGATTTCTCTTTGTAGGAACAAACCTCATCTCTTTGTAGCAGTAACCCTAATCGTATGGAGTGGATAAGCCCATTAACAATATAGACGCCGGATAATCGAACAGATCCTATACCTTTTTTACAAGTATCATATTTTTTAAAGCATTACATAAAATTTGAATACCACACCGATAAGCGAGAAATGGCCCTTTTTAATGTTTTTACACTCACCAAAATCACCAGGGTTAGTATGTGGCTGCAAATGATTCTAGGGCGGTAAAGAACAATCTTTTTTTTTGTAGTGGTAAATTCCTCCACCCATTTACTCTCTTCCGTCCTGTCCGAAAATTGACAGTGTTTCGTAATAGATTTTTGAATATGACGTAACGAATGCAAATTTTTATTTTAGGTGTTTTCATTTTGAGGCGAGATATGCCGCCTCGGGATCGAAGGGTGTTTGGTGATTGTTAATAAGTGAATCACACCACTGCACTTCAAACACACAGCAACAATATTTTTTCATACTAGTGGTAAGAATAAATTCTTTTAACATTGCTGAGATTTCGTGACGATTAAGATTTTATTTTACAAGATTTTTGCGATTGTTGATTTCGAGGGTCGAAATCGTCCCCCGAAGTAAAGAGTGCCCGAGAATTTATATTTCTAAAAACAGCGTGAGACTTCTGATTTCACCGAAAATCCGCATCTAGTAGTTAAAAGCGCTACTCGGTGTTTGGAGAATGAAAACCATTAATTTATTAATATTATTATTATTCACATCGTGGAGTAGCGGAATTCTTTTGACGGATGCCCCTCGGCTTCAATGTCCGGAGGGGGGGGGGGGGGGGGAGGTATGTGGGACTCCCTAAAAATAAATTACATAATGTGAGGAATTTTCCTATTAAAGAAATCCTGCACCTACAACTCCTTATTTTTTATCACTGACCAGCGCAATAGAACAAAACGGAACGAACTAAACCAGACACAACTAAATACTTCGAAAGACGACCAGGTCACGTATTAATCGAAAGCGAGCAACGACCACGTAACATAATAACGGACAGAGAGCAATGATCAGGTAGCATAATAATCGAAAGAGAGCAACGATCAGGTAGCATAATAACTGAAAGAGAGCAATTACGTGATATCCGATGTCTAACTAATCGATGGAACGAGGCAATTCACTACCCAAAGGGAGTTGGGCGCCAGGTACCGCCGGTTCTTGACCGACTTGATTATTCCCCCCCCCCCCCCCCCCCAGATAAATGAATTACACGATGCTGGTCAGTGGGAAAACAAGTTAACTTGACTAAAGGCTCGGCTAACACTTGCTCTTTGAGCAGGGATATGGTAGAGGGGCTGATAGAAAGAATGAGGTGACAAAACAAGAATTTTCAGGGAACTTTGAGGTTTATTACCCATTCCCCGGGCTGCACTTGAGGGTGTCTCAGGGCGCATTTTCGAGTACAGGTTGGTGGACAAGAATGAGAACAAAACATCATAAAGTAAAGCAAAAACCGAATAAATTAACTGAGTCACAAAAAGTCTCAGGTAGCGCAAAAACAATCAAATAATAATGAAATGAATAGAACTGATTATGTACGGGACGACCGTCAATTATCCAAAGGAAGTGAGCAACAGATAAATCTCGAGTCCTCGAATTAGTAATAACGCAAGCGAAAATAATGAAAGGTAGCCACTTACGCGCGAGAGTCAGGGATCGCAACGCGCGATATTCAATAGGTAGCACACAATAGATAGCATGAATGAAAGCAGATATTATGACGCAATATAACAGAAACCCAAAAGAAAAATACAATAATATACCGTGGTGAATATTTGGTCTACGACAAAGATAGTAAGGTAGCGTGCGTGAGGTAGCGTAAGCCGAACAACAAGCGCGGGATGTAAACACCGCGCCGATCCTCGTGACCTTCGGCGAGCGACGCAGTGGCAAATGAATCAACGATAGAGAGCCACGTAAATTAGCGTACGAAACGAAATATTCACTCGTAATACGGCACATAATATACTCCAGATAGGGAGCCAAACTAATGGATAATAATAATCATGAATACCAATACGGAAAGGTAGCGAATGATGAACAACAAAATAGATGAAGGTAAGGTAGCCGAAAATACAGAATTAAAATACAATAAATATCTCAAATTATCGATATCCACAGAAAACAAACTAAACTAAAATCGAAACAAGATATGACAAAAGGAAAAAGAATAATTAATCGACCAGTTATTGGTCGAGAATCCTTCGTGCCCGGCACGCGACCGGGTGACTGAAAGACTCGCCATCCGCGAATCTTCTCAACTCAATTAAACTAACAATGACTAAATCATATCAAAAACTCAAAACTCAAAACTTTATCACGAGGCTAAATCAAACAGTCAAAGGACTATTGACTCACAGAAGTAATAGGGAGGGCTGAGTCTCACCGGAATCTCCGTGGTCTCGCGGTTCCAGCGCTGGTCGATGGCTGATTGCTCCGGGGCCGGTGGTTCGCACAACAGAAGTGACGCGAGGATCTTGCGCGTCATCGATCGATTTCCTTTTTCGCCAACTCCGCCAACTCGCCGGCTACCGCTTTAGCACGCTGTCGGGTGTTCTTGCTCTTCTGCGATGTTTCGAAGTTGGAGTGGAGCGCCGCGAGTTCTGCGCACAGGCGCGCGATTCAAACGGGTTGTAGTATTTAGCGTACTCCACTGATGTTGCGTAGGCGCGTGCCGTCGCTAAACTTGTTTCCGTCTAATCTCTTCAGGCAGCAAATTATTACTGGAACTTGGGTGTCTTCCCCTCGGATCCGGTGGCCACGTTAAGGAGTGTGGGGTCCCTCACGCCGGAAATTGTGGCCGCGATGCGTCAGCGATATTGGACCCACAATAAAAGGTGCAACACTGCAATTGAACTCGTTCAACGCTGCTCCTAGACCCTTTCTTAGTGAGGCGCCCGGTTGGCCGGACCGCGACAGTCCATATTCCAGGGGATGGCGCCAGGCTGGGAAGTCGTAGGGAGGCGCGTGACACAGTAATATTTCGGCCCATTTTCCAGCGCGCTCCCTTGGCATCCATGATCCACGGGCACAGTTGTTCGGTGCCTAGCGCCGACTCTGTTGCACAGAATCCAAATATCCAAAACTGCAGCGTCGATCAAAATCCCAAAGCAAAACATAAATCCAAAATATTCGACATCCCTCGGTGTAGAGAGCTCATGGAAACGTTGTAGAGAGCAATAGGTAGTGGCACGAGCGAGCGAAGAGTACGTGGGCGATAGGTAGCGGTTCGTAGGCGGAGGGACTGTCCCTCGGTGGTAGTTGACAGTTGGGGTGAGACTCCGGCGATAGGGAACAAAATGGTCGCCAAAATGAACAAGGATACGCAAATTTACGGAATTAAGAAAAATAATGAACTAATAAAACACCAAAAGTTCGGAAGGAAGGTAGCTATAACAGAGGTATTGTAGAGAGCGAAAATATAGAGCGACTTCTGTTGCCGACCAATCGATTGTAGAGCGAACGTGCACCGACCCAAGTGTCGTAAATCAGACATTCCTCGTCGTTTATACTTCGCGCAGGTGGCGTGGCAAAAAATCACGTCACAATAATCAGGACGACCCATTAAACCGCCCTCTCCTCGATGACCCCCCCCCAGGCCCGGGACTACTTCCGTATTACTTCAAGCCGGAGGTTCGGTCCGTGTTCTTTCGTTCGTTCGTTTGTCCTGTTGTTTGTATTCCATTGTGTTACGTCACTCCGTCTCCTCGGTCAGGCGAGGCAACCGTCTTTTTCATCTCGGTATGGGTGGCCACCGGATGCCACCACTCTGTTGAGTGGAGCATCACCTGAACAATGTTGTCCGGGTTGATGCCACCAATGATCGTCTCGAGTTTGAAGTCGCAGTCTTTTCCAGCGGTCACACACGGAAAACGTGTGTTCCGCGTCGTCTCGTTCGTGTCCGCAGTACTTACAGTCTGGCGTCTGTATTCTGTTCATCTTAAAAAGGTACCGTAGAAAATATCCGTGGCCGTTCAGGAGCTAAATAACGTAAAAGTTTACGTCCCTGAACTTCTGTCCAATCCACCGCTTCAAGTCCTTTATTAGTCGTCGCGTCCAGTCTCCTATACGATCTTCCGTCCATCGGTCCTGTCAAATCTGTATCGTCCTGTCGCGTTCCGCGACTGCTGCATCCTCGCATCCGGTGTCTGCGCTTCTCTCGTCGATCCTTTTTCGCTCAAAAGCCAGAAGGTGCATGGGGATTACGTCAGCTACCACCAAGATTGCTTGTGCAGAGACTGTCCGGTAAGAGGAGGTGATCCTCAGCGTGCTTAGTCTTTGTGCTGTCGTTATTGCGTGGCAGTATTTCTTTGTCGTCAGGGCATCTGCCCAGATCTCTGCGCCATATAGGAGGATCGAGTGAGCTGTCGTCATTAATAGTCGTCGTTTCCCCGGTCTTGGTCCGTTTGTGTTGGCCATCAGGGGGCTTAAGGATGCTATCCTTTCGGCCGCCTTTTTGCACGTTTTTAGGCACTCACGTTTTGAAAACGCACTAAAGTGCTTATGAAACCCGCGTTCCACCGGACTTAATTACCTTTTTATAGGTTAATGTTAATTTTATTTTAATTAATCTTTTTTTTTACAGCCCATTTCTAAAACACAGTGAAATACATATTCTCGGTGTATCAGAATATAGATTTTTTCATTATTAAATAATGTTTCTCATGAAAATCAGATTTTTCGTTACCCGGACGTCCGTACTACATAGTTACTTTGGTCCAAATAGACCGAACGAGCTAAAATTTGGAACAATTTTTATTTTCACAATGAGAAGTATGCACAAATATTATATTAATTTTTCTATTTGCTTATATTGGCATTTACCTTAAAAAATTACCCTTTTCAGGTACGCATATGTGTACGGCTTGCTAACTTTTCATACTCATATTTTACCTGAATGCAAATACGTTTTTCTTTATTTTGCTTTGAGAGGATTCTAAAGTAGTGATTACCTAACAAGTCGGAAAGCAGATATTTAATTTTTATTGATTTAGTACTTATGACAATAAGAATATTGTTTGTTTAAAAAAATCATATTACACTACCCATTACACATTATATGAAACCAAAACAATTGATTCCTAAGCTATTTCTTCATTCTTTCATTCATTAAATGAATTTGTATACTTTAATTGAAATAACAATTCATAAATATTATACAAACTTTAAGAATAAGTTAACATAACCTAACCATAACATTCGTACAGCATATTTATCTCTGAGATTTATCTAATTTACAAAATTTTCTTCGACACGTATATATTTGTCTGTATATTTTTGTCAATTATTTTGTTTGTTAATTTACACTGGAACTCGTATTCGTTATTTTTTTTGTCTATTAGCGTTTCTAAATTATCACCTGTCAAAAAGTAACACAGCAGCATCCCGAAGCAACTACATTTACGTCCCTTACTGACTGCGACTGATCTTGCCGACAACGACGATGAAGCGCGAAAATAAATAAAAAAGTTAAATTCTAATGAAAGAATCCGCTCCACTAATAACCGCGTAGCAAATTCAATAATAGAACATTTTGCCATTTGTATTTCCAAAAAAAATACATAGTATCGAAAACTATGAAATCTTTTAATAATGTGAAACAATAAGAATTAAAAGTAAAAAGAAAGAAGTTACACATTAAATAATCAGAATATGCATAAATTATTAGAAATATTGAATACTCTTGATCTTCAATATCAAGAGGAAATGGAAACGCGTCGATCGCAGCAAGTTCGCGCCTATTCAACATCACTTCATGATATACTAAGGACTGCTCAGCGCCAGAGGCAGCAATTTTCGCCGGTGTTATAAGTTTATTAGGCCTACTGGGGACACAACTTTCCTTCGATTTACCATATTTAGAATGGTAATACAAAAACGCGCTATATTATCTACTTCAAAGTGGTGTGCAAATGATAATACTTATACTCCCAATACTTACTCCAATACTTACTCTTCATGAAAACTCTATTGATAATTATATAAAAAACGATGTTGGTTAACATGATAACCCAAAGCGCGACATGTAAATCATACGGGGTGTAAAACGCGTCGTTCAACCCATATAGAACGCGAAGCGCAATGCCCGTTAACGGAACGCGAAATGCGACGTCCAAACCATACGGAGACCGAAACACGACAGTAAAACTATACAGAACGTGAAGCGCGGCGTCTGGAGCTATACGGAGCGCCATGGCTGGACCATACGGAGTGCGAAGCGCGACGGCCACAGTGAGTGCCATTTTTTCAGGGGGTTTGGGGGGGGGGGGGGGGGGAGTCCCCCCAACAAACAACCCGGCATCCCGTAGGGGCGACCGGGTTGCTTATCTGTATATGTGGCCGGAAGGTCATCTCCGTATCCAGAGTTACCCCTAAATACTTGACTTCCCCCCCCAGCCACGATTTCGTCCGTCTCGACCAGCATCGGTAGTCTTGTCTGTGTGCGTCTTCTGGTCAGGACTGTTAGTTCCGTCTTTTCCGTCGCAAGCTTCAGTCCGTGATTTGTCATCCATTGTCCTACGCGTCGCATCGTCCGGTTCAGTTTTAGCTGTACCAGGTCTGGGGACCGTTCGGCGATACTGCCGCCACGTCGTCGGCGTAAGCGACGAGGAGTACACCAAGGAATAACTCCAGCCTGAGCAAGCTGTCGTAAAGTTTGTTCCAAAAGTCTGGTCCTAATATGGACCCCTGTGCGACCCCTGCGGGGATTTGTCTCGTCACCGGTTTTTCAGTTGAATCGTACGTAATTCGTCTCACCACCCGAGTCAGGTAAGCAGGAACCCTGAAGTTGCTTTTCAGCGCCTCCAGAATGTCCACCTACCTAGCCGAGTTGACGGTGTTCCTGATGTCTAAAGTCACGAACAGCACGATTGGTCGTGCTGCATGACAGTGTCTCTCCAAGTCCAGGAAGGAATCGACGACTTTTGGATTGCTCTTATTGTCCATCGATCTTTTCTGAAGCCGAACTGCAGGTCTGAGAGGCCTCCGCTGGTCTGTATCGCGTCAATCACTCTCCGTTTTAGTAATTGTTCGTAGAGTTTACCTGCCGTGTTAAGTAAACTCAAACGATCTCGTCGTCAAGCACGTGTTGTATAGGTCGAGAAATATTTCCGGCCTTAGTTGACCATTAGCCGAATAATTTCCACCGGTACCCCGTCCTGTCCCGATGCTTTCCCAGTCGTCATTTTGTTGGAGCTCCTCCGCTGTAAAGATGGGGGCTGCCGGTGAGTCTGGGTCGTCTGTAACGTCCGTTCGTATTGGTCGTATTGGTCGTATGAATTCAGCGTCCTTGAGCCCTGGCGGTATTGGGGCCCCTAGTTTACCAGTCACAATTTTGTTACCAGTACCCCAGGGGTTCTGATCTACCTCCAGCATCGCGCTTTACTGTTTCGTATTGCGTCCGTCAATGCTGTCCGTGCTGTTCTTAACTTGGCCTGTAGGTTTTTCCATTCGGGTCTTCCTTTAGCCCTCGTTACCCGTCGTCCGCATGCCAGACAGACCATGCGCAGTCTGGCTATTTTATCCGTTTACCAGTATTGTGGCTGTCTCTTTTGTTGGTGTCGTCAGCCGTCTCGTCTACCAGTCTTTCCGCCTTTGGCCGGCCAGTCAGCTCACGGGGAACTTTTGTTATCGGCGCTGGTGCAGCCACCAGCGTCTCCGAGAATTTCCGAACGTCAAGTTTGTTGGGGTTCCATCGCGGGAGGTGTTGAGTCCCCGTCTGTTCCCTTGTTGTTTGTCCTGCTACTTCAAAGGCAATATACTGGTAGTCGCTGGCCGTGTAGTCTTTGATCACCCGTCACTGTCTCATCCGTGTCACAATTCGGTCCGATGTCGTCGTATCGTCAGGGGTGGAATCTCCAAACCCTTGCCGTCTATACGTCGGTATGTTACCCGTATTGGCTACCACCAGGTCCAGCCTCACGGCCATTTCCAGCAGCAGCCGCCCAGGTTTGTTTGTCGCTGTCATTCCCCACTCAATCGCCCGCGCGTTAGAATCCCCCCCCCCTGATGATAACTTTTTCCGGCAGATCCCTAATTCCGTCTTCGAGGAGCGCCACTTTTTTCTTGAACTCCGCAACGGTGCAGTCCCCTACACCAGAGCCAGTAATTCGAGACTGGGTGGCACCCCTTACCGAGATAGCTGTGGTCTCAGTCTCGTTTGTGATGTACATCTGGGTCATCCTCCTCCTGTACGGTTCACACAGGAGCAGAATGTCGGCGTCATATTCGTCAGCTATCTGTGGTAGTAGCATATCTGCTGTTCTACTCCTGTTCAGGTTTCCCTGAACTATTCTGTCTGTCTTCCGGCCTGCTTCCTGCACTCCTCCAGCACGGCCCGGAACCGGTTTTGGTTCCAGGACGCCCGGTTCCCGCAAGGTGCGCGACATCCCTGTGCCCCGCCTTGGCGCACAAGGGGCAAGCTGATTCGTTTGTGCAGTCTGTGGCGTAATGTCCAGCTCTGCCGCACTTTCGACAGTTCCTTGTCCTGTCCACGTTCGTACAAACTGTATGGCTACGGGTTTTTACGGGCCCGTAGCCGGGACACCTGTGGCACTTCGTCACTGTCAGTCGTTTCCGGACACGGCAGCGCGACCATCCAATCACGAGTCCTCCGCGTCGAATCAGCACCTCGGCTTCCCGCGACTCCTGGTCGCAGACCGCCATGTACTGCTCTATGCGGTCCTGGCCAAATATATGGACTCCGAAGTCTCCGTCTCGTCCCGTCTCTCGTCTCAGTTTTTGTATGACGTCTTCCGCGGTTGTTACGCGGTCCAGATCCATGATCTCTAATTGGACCTTGGAGGTCATGGCCCTGACACTGCCCGCGTCTCCAATCGCATCTTCTAGAACGCGTTGGAACTTGTCACGTCCTTCGAGTCTGTCCTTGTCTGCCTGACTCGGTACTGTTTTTTGTCCCTTGAGCTTTTCGGTTCGATTTTTTCTTCGTCACTGTCTGCCAAGCAGCGTCTGGTTGCGCCGTCGGAAGCTTCTTCTGAGCTTTCTCCGGCGGAGTTCCCGACGCTTCTCGCTTGCGTTTTGTGCGTGCTTCCTTTGGTTCGTCCGTATCTGTGTTCGTCTTTTGTTTGTCCGTAATTTCTAAACTCGGGGCTGCCTCTGCGTGCTTATGCAGCGCCACATCGACAGCCTCGAGAATTGTCTTTATGCCTGTCTTGACGGTCATATTCATATTTTTCTGTATAGCCTCGGCCATTTTCGTCGCTATTTTCTGTACGAGCTTCACTAGCTCAGTCATGTCTGGTTCGTTCCGTGTTTTTCCGTCTGTCCGTCCCGTCATCGGTGTACCTGTTGCGTCTTGGTATAAGTAGCCGGATATGGGTCGGCTGAGCCGAGAGGGGTTCGCTTCGCGGCCATACCCCTCGCGAACATCATCCTTCCCCTTTTGGGCCGTGGGAAGCCCAGAGTTCTTTAGCACCTTCACACTTTTCTCTGAGTCGGCCATTGAAATTGAAAAGTGGAATTGAAAAGTAGGATTTCTAACGGGGCTCCCCACCTCGAAACTTCTGTCTCATTCTCCCCCCAGTACCCCTACCCACGGACGCAGATTCCCTGCCACTCTTTATCGAGCCAAAGCAGTCGGGGTCTCCCACAGCTTGCTGCAGCGTGATCTTGGTCGGGTACAACACTTGGCCCATACGCAGGCCCGCTCCCAGGTGCCACCTGGACCTGCGAGATGTCACACAAGATCTTACACGTGCTGTCAAGGGGGCAGTCAATCCAGGTGGCTAACCCCAAGACGAGCCCAAATCCTATCACGTGGTCCCCAGGCGTGCGGTGTCTCCCATCCCAGGTTCCCGCTGTTTCAGTCACCCCATTCGCCAGAGGAGTCCGAGAGATCCGACATTGACAGGGCCGGCGAGGGCCACACGACCCTCGCCGGCCGTGGGTTTTCGCTACTCCTAGTAGCTCCATACTTGCACAAACGAAGGTCATAGCGCATTTGTTTGTTTCTATCCCTGTGTCGTGTACCTGAATCATTCGCTTTCCGGTAGGCTCTGTTTACTGGAGACTCCAATGATTCGCTTTCTCAGGGTCGCCCGTTTATAGGGGCTCTGATTATTTACCTCACCGGCAAGCCGTTTGGGCGTGCTCGTGTGGGTGTTTGCGTCAGAGTGTGTGAGTGTGTGTTTGCGCGCGCGCGTGTGTGTGCGTTTGGATGTGTATCGGTTCGTTAGTTTCCCCCCTCATGCTGAGTTGCAGGCAAGGGATGCAGCGGATTATTATTATTATTATTATTATTATTATTATTAATTTATTCTTATTTAATGAAATAATGATAATAATTCTTAGATATTAGTTTTCACATTCACAGTAATTAGAAATACACCCAGACGTAACCAACAGTTTTCAAGGTTTGTACGAGGCTGTAAAATACCTTCAGGACTTTTCATTAACTTCTAAAAATCCTACAAAGTCTGTAGATAAGTTCCTCATTATTTACCAGATTCAACTAAATTTCTTCTAAGACAGCCAAAATTGATCCCAATAGTTCCTCCCCGAATGAAAATTTCCAGCGTTACATCTGCCACAATTCAGGCCCTGACCAGAAATTAAACAAGTTCAGACAGACCCTCAGCAACGACATAATTTCACCTAATATGATGCTCTAAATTTCTACATTCAAGCATTACCCTTTTCAAAGCCCAAAAAAATTTAAAAAAAGCGTTCCAACGACGGACAGATGGTCGGACGTAGAAGAACAATTTTTTTTGTCGTGGTAAATATCACCAACCTCTTCACTCTCTTTGGTCCTGTTGGATCGACAATTGACCCACAATTCCCGAGGCTTTATATAGAAGTATGAAATGTCTTCGGGTCTTTCGTTAGCGTGAAAGGTAAAAAACCTTCAGAAAAGGGTTTGCCGTTTTGGTTATCTTCTCCCTACAGTGACAGCCGTATTAGTGCTCACAAAGTGCACCACTGTAATTCTCTAAAAGTATATACCCAAGTTCCGATTTGGCATTTTGCTGTTGCCACAAAATACTTGGCAAGCTATCAATGCGTTGGAACTATACAATCATTGGTGATGTTATACTAGATGTATATCTATTGAGACTATCAGAGCTCTTTAGACATTCTCGATGATAGGACAGTTCCCTGATCCCTGATAATGCTCATGATAATTTATATGATCATACTTGAGCACGTAGATTATGATTTGCATGGATTCGGCTCAGATTCGAGCTCTCCCAAATACAATCGGCTTCCAGTCATTTTAAATGTAAATGTAAATTTAGTTTTTGATTACATAAATGTGAATTTATAGAAACGAATAAAATATTGTCTTTCTCTGGGTCGAATTTATAGTCCCAAGCTTAACTTGACGATCGTAACGAAGATCTTTGACGAATGAGCATAAGCCCAAGTTCGTTGTTACGAACGAATTGCACATATTACTTCATCCGTAAGTCCGAACTTAAGACTATAAATTCGACCCTAATAAGCTTTATTATAACTTGGGCGCTACGCACCCTACGAACTCGAACAGCCTAAGTGGTTAACCCAAACATATCTGTTAAATAACTGCAACTCCTACATCCTCCCTTCTGACTCTCTTATTGACTTCCGGAAGGCCTTAGAAAGACATCAAATTATGAGAATCGAGAAGGAGCTGAGCAGAGGAGGGTACTAATTTAATCTATGCAACCTTCTCCTTATCTCACTTCATTTGACCAAATATAATCATAGCTTATTGTAATAGAACTTCACGTGACTTGACATAATTAACTTAACATCGGTTATCGATTTGTCTCAATCAAACAATTTTGAAGAATTGATTAACGCTGTAAAATACTGAGAACAGTTGAAAACTGTCCTGAAGACAATTGACGAGTGATTGGAACGTTTGCATTCGAACTGACGAGAATGAGAGGTGCTGTTGCTCATACGTGATTAGTTGTTCTTGTAACTTGCTTGTCTTCACATAAACTAAAATGTTAGATTTACTTGAATAAATACAGTTTTTCCCTCATAGAGGAAGCTTTTTTTTCGTAAAAAGATTTGTTCTCCAGATTTTTATATTAGGATACTCATACCTATAACGTCAAGAAAAGTGGTTTAGAAATAATGAATGCATGTGTGTGGCTGGCATGTGAAATTCAAACTTAGGTATCTCGAGAACGGCTATGTAATTGGAACTGAAATTCTGCATACACAGGTTTCCAGAATTTTTCTTTGCTTGTACTAATTTTTGAAAAAATTAAAAAATAAATTATTTTTTATTTAATTCTGAATTTTCGGGAAAGTGTCTGTAATTTTTCAAGCTTCCGCAAATTTGTAGCTATCGTCCTAAATAATTTTTTACGAATGAAGCCATACTGAAGAAGAATCCATAATGAATTTTGAATAAATGTATTAAGAGGTTTGGTTTTTATAGAATTTTGGAATCTTCGAAAAATGTATGTTTTGTGCTAACTCACATAAAGTTGAGTTACCCACCCAATTGACTCACCGGATCGAAATTTCGCAATGATTAGTAAAGATGTTCGGATTTTATAGCATTTTGAATATTTTTATAAATTAAAATTTTGCTATAACCTGCGTAAAATCTTATTAAACAAGGATGTGAAGTAGAACCTTGCACATTGCTTCCTCATTAATTTTTATCTTTCGCAAAGCTGTCGCTACAAAGTTATTTATTTTATTTTTGGCTTCCACAGAGCGGAAGCTTTTTGGAATATGACAATTATTGACAGCAATCTATTAAAGCAACGTGCAAAGTTCTTTGCATCCTTATATTTTAAATACATAAAAAAATTGAAATTAATAAAAGTTCGAGTCATCAATATATACACAGGGAGGACACGGTGAAACTAGACAGTCCAATGCGGCTGCGTGGGAATTTAGGAAGCCTGATTGGCTACTGCCTACGGCCGCCAGTGCGTCTCATCCGAGCGGTGACTGTGTCCCCACGCGCCATCAGAATGGGCCAGTAAGGGTAGTGGTAGGGGCAAGGGACGTCACCTGAGCTGGTAGGGCAGACGCCAGAAACCAAGATTTATTTACTACTTGGTCTGCACGCATATAGTGAGAATCGTCGGTTTGACGCGCAAGCGCATTTGCGCTGTCTAGTTTCGCCGTGTCCTCCCTGTATATATATATATATATATATATTCATACTTTATATTTTACATAAATTTGAATGAGGCCACATCATTTGCCGAGAAATCATTCCTCGAATCGTAATTTCTTATTGTGATTTCGACAAATCACGTTCGGCAATACTTTTTATTGCATCTGTATTTTCGAAAAAAATTATTGCTAAAAGTCATTTGCCCAAATCACAAAAAGAAATCACGATTCGAAGAATGATTTTTCGGCAAAATGATGTGGCCTCATTTGAATTTCTCGAAAAATTCAGAATCACGTAACATCCAAGCCGCTTTACCGATCGCCATCAAACTTGGTACTTAGCAGGGCTGCTTGTTATTGGTCCTGTATAGATAAGTTCAGTCGATTTGATAAAATTTTACCGGAATTTAAGCAAAACGAAATTCTTTTGGAAAATTCAAAATCATATAAAATCTGAACCGCTTCACCGATCGTTACCAAATTTTCTCCGTAGCAGGGCTGAATGTTATTCTTGTGTGTGGAAATTTCCATCGATTTATTTAAATTATACCTGAATAAGTGCAAAACGATATTATTCTTTGACAATATCAGAATCTTATAAAAATTGAAACGCTTAATCGATTGGGACCACATTCAATACCAAAGGTCGCATCACTTTCTTAAATTTCAATACGAAGTTCTAGGGCAATATCTAAAAAAACACGCTGGCTTATACTTATCACATTCACCGTAGTTATTGAACAACGACGTGATGCGAAAAACAATGTAAATCAAACACTCATTATATAATCGAACACATAGCAAATCGGAGATATGTAGGAAGTTGTCTTAATAAGATTCTTCACTATCCGTAATTCATAATCTTTTACGTCCCACAATGCGCAAGGCTTTTTCTCTCTATATGTTACACCAACCGACGAGATACGAAACGATTGGTTCTGATCGCAATACGTGAAAAGCTGTATCGGTGAGAGAGACCATTAACCATCCGTCGATTCATCTCTCGGTGAGCAGCAGTTCGAATTTCGAAGCGATTCACTGCGATGGCGAACAATGCCCGATACAACTAGACCGTGTGAAGTGTAATATTTTCTGTCTCCCTGACAGAGTAGAGATCTTTATGATACGTCGATGTCTTTCAAGCCTCGTGCCATGCTTTTCAATACTGAAAAGCATGTAATGTTATTTTTACTCTCTCTTACACCTTACCTTACGTTGATATATGTATATTGTAAAGATACGGATAGTATATGTATGTGCATATAGTCTGAAAACGGTCGCCAATAACCCAGATGTTGACGCGACCTTAAATAAACCTAATTTAAAAAGAAAAATTAATTATTTGTTTCCATTTTTCAAAATGATTACCGTGAACGTTTATTGAAAAGTAATCATTATTGCAGCCGTCCAAAAGCTTATCCATCGTATTATAATCACTACATGTTATTATTCGAAAATCATACTCTAAAGCTGATACTATAATAATAATAATAATAATTGCTATGGGTATTAGGCACTCACAACTCAGGGCTTGAGATATTTGAAGAAAAGTGATGAGAAATAAAATTCTAAGAACGATATCCTTCTTTTGAAAAAATTAACATTCAAACCTCATTAACACTTCAAAAAACCAGTTGAAATTTAATGTTTTCAGGCTTATAAATTTTACATACTTTCTTCTTAAAACTGTTTTTTCTACGAAGCTATGGTTTTATATGTGTAATTAAGTTTTCCTTCATTAAAAACTTAGTAAATCACTAGCAACAGTTAATCCAATGTCCACTGTATCCAGGATTGCTACACTCATTCTAGAATGGATTCTTTGAAAAATAAAATAAAACATCAAACACTAAAATTTGTTTATCGGTTTGATCTGAAAGCTACGACAGGTTACAAATTTTACCTTCTCACTTACACTCTTTCAGTGCACTGTACATCTTTGCAAAAGTGCAGAATTATAATGCTCGCTATACACGTAATAAGTTATAAATGTAAAAAGTTTTCAAACTAGTGTATCATTTTCAGAATTTTCCTTCTTATGCCTTTTTTTAGGTGACCCCGGGCGTTAAGCTGACTTTAGGAGGTTGACTTAGAGGGCGACAGCACCTTGAGTACATAAAAAATCAGTAATTTATTTTCAAAAATTTCATGCAATTAAAGTGGTCAATATATTACTTTATTGTCTATGATATTTTAATATATAATTTAAGACTCATGAACTCATTTACCGATAATAAAATGATAATTTTTTTTCACCTAATAAAGTCAAATTTTGTACAATATTCGACAGAAAACCATTACTTAGTTATCCAAAAATCTGCACTATTTCCAAGTGTAGCGAAATCTCCACTTTTCCAACGCCGTACTGAAAAATTTTGTGAAAAACTCCGGATAACAACTTATTTTGTAATTCGTCTGAGTTAGGACAACCATTCATTCGTTGGCTAAACTCACAAAATGTTTATAGGCACTGTGTGAATCGTTCTAGCAACTAATTTATAGCCAACTCATAAAACGGAAGTTGTCTCACCTAATCATTTTTTCCCGTGAAATTCAACTGCACAATAGGATTAGATAAAGTTCATTGCATTTACAATTTTCTTCGAACTCATCGTCAAGTCAACCCAACTGCTTCAAGGTAACTCAACCAAATTATCTATAAGCCAACAGAATTCACTCGGTTCAAATGAAAAATAAACTTGGCTCCGTCCAAGATGTTTTCCCTTGGTGAAATCTCCATCGTATTATTTTCTGTCTGTCTCCATTACCATTCGTTTGAAATTCCTCGCCCACCGCCTCTTACCTTTGTCCTACGTTTGCTTTGCCAGAAGCCCAAACTGATCACGTTCCGAGGATTTCCTGACCAGTTGGCATCCGTCCAGGAAGGTGATGATCGGTTCCTGGTTGAGATTTCTTTGTTCCACCCGGTTAGTTCTATCTAGCTTTACTGCCTTATCCTCATTGGCTGCTGCAAGGCAAGCGCATGTCAAACCCAACATGCATTCTCATTCAGGATCTCCTCTAGTTCTTATGATGCCTTAGATAGGCCTAATTTGACTTGATTCAACCCAGTTATCGAATAGGTGCCAATAGTGTGGAGTCGGATTGCCTTTATCCTTTCCAGAGGCGTAGATCAGTAATAAAGATAAAAATCTACAAACAAAAAATAATCCCAAACGGAGGCGGGACAAACAATGATGTACGACCATGCCCATTGCTTCGTCATTATTTTTCGCTTTTCACATAGCTTACTCGATGAGGAAGTAGCACTGAGGAAAAAAATCACTTGAAATTTAATATGCATGTACTGGAAGTTTTTATTCATAAACTGGTATACTAAATTTACTGTAGAAGTGTGATCTTAAATTTCTTTTTGGTACATTAATTTTTATAATTTGCCCCACTTTACCTGTAAAATTACTTCGATTTTTTAAAATTTACTCTAATCTGTTGGAAAAGTGCGTTAATTTCATATGACAATTCTATAGTAAATTTAATTCGCGCGTTTGATGAATGAATAGAAAGTTCTATTCTTTTCTGGCTGTGAACTTAATCACATTTGGCTTCCCCATAGAGGGAGCTTTGTAAAAAGCGAAATCAATGTGAAGTAGTGGGCATCCCTGTGTGCAGTTTGCATACCACTTTGCATCCTTGTTGGTTGATATTTTACGTGAGTTATAGCAATATGTGAATTCACGAACATATTCAAAACGCTATAAATCTCGACCCGCTTTACCTATCATTACGAAATTCGGTACGTAAGCAGTACTTGGTACTATATTGTTAGTCTGTAGCGAATTTTTATCGATTGGGTAATATTTTACATGAGTCAGCACAAAACGTAAATTTTTAAAAAATCCCACAAAAACCGAGCCTTTTAATAGATTTATTCTACATTGATAACGAATCCTTCCTGACCATGGCTTTATTCGTAGAAAAAAATGTAGCTCGACATTCATGAGAAAATTCAAAATTGAGAAAAAAAATATTATTTTAAGATTTTTGAAAAAAATTATCTCGAATAAATCGTGAGGTATATAAGCACACACACACACACACACACACACACACACACACACACACACACACACACACGCACACGCACACGCACACGCACACGCACACGCACACGCACACGCACACGCACACGCACACGCACACGCACACGCACACGCACACGCACGCGCACGCGCACGCGCACGCGCACGCGCACGCGCACGCGCACGCGCACGCGCACGCGCACGCGCACGCGCACGCGCACGCGCACGCGCACGCGCACGCGCACGCGCACGCGCACGCACACACACACACACACACACACACACACACACACACACACACACACACACACACACACACACACACACACACACACACACACACACACACACACACACACACACACACACACACACACACACACACACACACACACACACACACACACACACACACACACACACACACACACACACACACACACACACACACACACACACACACACACACACACACACACACACACACACACACACACACACACACACACACACACACACACACACACACACACACACACACACACACACACACACACACACACACACACACACACACACACACACACACACACACACACACACACACACACACACACACACACACACACACACACACACACACACACACACACACACACACACACACACACACACACACACACACACACACACACACACACACACACACACACACACACACACACACACACACACACACACACACACACACACACACACACACACACACACACACACACACACACACACACACACACACACACACACACACACACACACACACACACACACACACACACACACACACACACACACACACACACACACACACACACACACACACACACACACACACACACACACACACACACACACACACACACACACACACACACACACACACACACACACACACACACACACACACACACACACACACACACACACACACACACACACACACACACACACACACACACACACACACACACACACACACACACACACACACACACACACACACACACACACACACACACACACACACACACACACACACACACACACACACACACACACACACACACACACACACACACACACACACACACACACACACACACACACACACACACACACACACACACACACACACACACACACACACACACACACACACACACACACACACACACACACACACACACACACACACACACACACACACACACACACACACACACACACACACACACACACACACACACACACACACACACACACACACACACACACACACACACACACACACACACACACACACACACACACACACACACACACACACACACACACACACACACACACACACACACACACACACACACACACACACACACACACACACACACACACACACACACACACACACACACACACACACACACACACACACACACACACACACACACACACACACACACACACACACACACACACACACACACACACACACACACACACACACACACACACACACACACACACACACACACACACACACACACACACACACACACACACACACACACACACACACACACACACACACACACACACACACACACACACACACACACACACACACACACACACACACACACACACACACACACACACACACACACACACACACACACACACACACACACACACACACACACACACACACACACACACACACACACACACACACACACACACACACACACACACACACACACACACACACACACACACACACACACACACACACACACACACACACACACACACACACACACACACACACACACACACACACACACACACACACACACACACACACACACACACACACACACACACACACACACACACACACACACACACACACACACACACACACACACACACACACACACACACACACACACACACACACACACACACACACACACACACACACACACACACACACACACACACACACACACACACACACACACACACACACACACACACACACACACACACACACACACACACACACACACACACACACACACACACACACACACACACACACACACACACACACACACACACACACACACACACACACACACACACACACACACACACACACACACACACACACACACACACACACACACACACACACACACACACACACACACACACACACACACACACACACACACACACACACACACACACACACACACACACACACACACACACACACACACACACACACACACACACACACACACACACACACACACACACACACACACACACACACACACACACACACACACACACACACACACACACACACACACACACACACACACACACACACACACACACACACACACACACACACACACACACACACACACACACACACACACACACACACACACACACACACACACACACACACACACACACACACACACACACACACACACACACACACACACACACACACACACACACACACACACACACACACACACACACACACACACACACACACACACACACACACACACACACACACACACACACACACACACACACACACACACACACACACACACACACACACACACACACACACACACACACACACACACACACACACACACACACACACACACACACACACACACACACACACACACACACACACACACACACACACACACACACACACACACACACACACACACACACACACACACACACACACACACACACACACACACACACACACACACACACACACACACACACACACACACACACACACACACACACACACACACACACACACACACACACACACACACACACACACACACACACACACACACACACACACACACACACACACACACACACACACACACACACACACACACACACACACACACACACACACACACACACACACACACACACACACACACACACACACACACACACACACACACACACACACACACACACACACACACACACACACACACACACACACACACACACACACACACACACACACACACACACACACACACACACACACACACACACACACACACACACACACACACACACACACACACACACACACACACACACACACACACACACACACACACACACACACACACACACACACACACACACACACACACACACACACACACACACACACACACACACACACACACACACACACACACACACACACACACACACACACACACACACACACACACACACACACACACACACACACACACACACACACACACACACACACACACACACACACACACACACACACACACACACACACACACACACACACACACACACACACACACACACACACACACACACCACGTTATCTGTAATGTGATTAAAAGTTCTGAGAACTTTGACTAGTAGAAGAAAACATAAGACAGGAAACTGAAATTGTATACATAAGATCAGTACTATTCAGAAATGATAGGTACAAAGCTTCGTCATAATTCGTTATGTGGTTCAGATTTGTCATAAGTTAAACTTTTATTTAAAAAAACTTCAATGTTGAACGTTGCAAATTGCTTCCTTACTATTTTTCGATTCAGTTTTACAAAGCTCCCTCTGTGAGAAAGCCAAAATCGATTAACATACTTCGTCACAGAGGTAACGGTGTAAAAAATAAACCAACAATAATAAGGAAGCAATTGGCAAAGTTCTACTTTGCAGTTTTATATTACAGTGGAAGCTCTCACATTTTACTTAATGCGGAGACATGTAAAATACGTGAAGGGCCAATCACGTTCATGAAGCAGCACTCCACCCCCCCCCCCCCGCCCTCGCCAGCTCCAATGCGAACACTCGAATCATTCTCACCACTTGCCTGTGTAAAATAACTGGAGGTAAAATGTGAGAGCTTCCACTGTATACATTTGTTTACTAGTTTTTATTTAATTTGTGAAACACTGTATATATTCTAAATAAATTATTCGGTGTATTCAGTTTTTTTTTCTCTCAGTGTAGAGAATCCTCGCGAGCCTCTCTCACCGGGAGCATAGCGATATATAACAACTAGGGTGGAGGGGTTTTGTAATTATAGTCGGCCGACCGCGGAACTTGGTAGGGATGCGGAAAAGTGTCGGCATTTTAGAGCCATGTAGGTCAGGCACTGACCTAATTTATTGCTGCTGATCCGACTGTTCGACCTCGTCTGTTCTCGCAACTGCAACGAACACGACATGGAAGGCGTCGACGGGGATACACCGGAAAGGGTAAAGGCACGTACAAGTTCTCCTGTGTTAGTTGCTGATACTCGCTGATGCTACGACTTGTACTGTGCATGTCTTAAGAGCGAATTTATATAAAGAGACGGTGGGTTTTTCTCCGGGGTGGTTGAATAAATTGCGATTTTCAGGAACGGAAAGTTTGGAACATTTTACACTGCTTAAATTTCAGCTGACTTCTGGAAATAACCTGGGCCGTGTTTTGAGGCTTGGGAATAATTAGTGATGCCGGCGATAAGAGAAATTTCGAGACGAGATATGTCCCGTTTCGATGTGTCTCGAGACGACATGAGAATCTCGTCGAGACTCCCGATACCACGTTATTTTTTAAACAGAACTAGCGTATATGCGAGCTCCAAACGCTGACCCAGTTGATGTAACATTATTTTATTAACGTTGTTTATTAATTTTTTTGAAGGGGACACAACCGTCGCCTATCAAAAAACGAATAAATAAAAATCGAAAAATAATGAGGAAGTAATGTGCAAGGTTTTACTTTGCATCTTTTTTTCTATTTTATTCTTAATCTCTGATGATTTACGAAATCCAATTAGTTAAAAAACAAAACACCCTCACATTGCATTTTGATTTAGTACAAATTTTTATCTTACTCTCTTAACTTTTGCGGAAGTTATGAGCGAAAATGTACATTATTGAAAAATTTAAAATGCCATAAAATTCGAACGACTTTACCGATAATTACCAAATTTCGTACGTATCAGGGCTGTATGGTATTTTTCGAATGTAGAACATTTCGGTCCATTTGTTGAGATTCGACGTGATTTAGGGAGATTTTTTTTTTCGAAAAATTCAAAGTTCTATAAAATTGGAACCACTTTACCCATTTCGCTAAAATCCAATACTAAACATCATTTAACGTGTCTTTGTTTATAAAGAACTATTTAGCTACATTAGCGAACTTTTACGAAAGTTAGAGCACTCACGAAATTTTTTTAGAAAATTTAAAATCCTACAAAATCTGTATACATTAATACATTCATTTTAAAATAACGTCAATTACAGAGGAGTCAATACTCTAGTTGCGCGCCAAATTTTTGCTCGATCCGTCGTGCCGTTTGTGAATTATGGTCAATTGAATTTTCAGTGCCTGGAACATACACATACACATACTAGGGTGGGTAAAAAAATCGATAATTTTTTTAAAAATCTGACACACGAAAACTAGTTGCTGAGTATCTCTAGAAAGTACTCACCATGTATGAGCTCTTCATATTGATGGAAAGATTATGCTCATCATCGATTTGTATTTTTAATTTAGTCTCATATAAAAATAGTGATATCTTATCACCGACAGAATATAAAACCAGCGCCATCGTTAATATTTATAGACAATTGAACACTACAAAAATGGTGTCTTATACTTTTTTGATAAATCTAACCATTCAAAGGATATTCAAGGTCAAAGATTAAAGAATTTAAAGAAAAATAACTTTTTGTTTTGAATGTTGTAACTTACTGAAAAATAATTATTGACAATTGAATTGCTATTATTTCTATAGGGCTGTACAAAAAAGGTCTCCAGTGGTTTATTGATTACTCGAACCGTTTAGAAGATATTCGCACTGGAATATCAATGCATACTGCTATTCATAGTTTTTTAACGATTATTTTCCATTAATCCGTTGAATTTATAAATTTTGAGATATTTATGAAAATTCAAGTTTATCTTGATGGAATGTCAGTTTCCAAGTTATGTCTCATCTTTTGTTTGAGAATATATTTCTTTGAATCCATTTTTTAACAATATTTTCTTTCTATAATTTCACTCTTATCACCGTTTAGGATCGTTATTTAATATTTTTTAACGAATTTATTTAAAATGTAACTCATATTTCTTTTTGAAAAGACTATGTTAACATGCGTAAACATAACACAATTTTTTCAACCGAATCGATGAACATGAGGATGTATCGAAATTTATTTTAATTTAATTTTTTAATTTTGCATCGTCCTTTCATAGTTTGTGACGTATTTTACGTGAGCGAGCTTAAATGATGAAAACTAAATCGTGAACACGAATCGAGATTCGTCACCTTCGGCCGTCCACCCTCGTTCGCGCATCCGCAAACCCGGTGGGCGCCAGCTAATTTTTGTTTCACCGGTATTAGCGAACCAGTATGTCCTAGGAATCAAGGTAAACAGGCTCGATTCAAATAAACTAAACAAAATCGGAAGCCCGGAGCAAAAGCTAACGATCGGAAACAATCACAATGAAATCGGTAGCTGGCTAATTTTTGTTTCACCGGTATTAACGAACCGGTATGTCCGAGAAATCGAGCTGAGCAGGTTCGATTTCAACAAAATTGAAAGTCTGAAGCAAAACCATCGATCGAGAACACCAGCGAAGGCAACGGTAGCTTAGTTAATTGGTGGGGTCGCGTCAAATTAACAAACGCAACTGGATGCGCTTGCGCGAACGAACGGTTGCGGAAATGCACGGCCGCTCAGACTACTTAGTTGTGGTAGAGAGGGTTGAGGTATGGCCCAGTAAATAGTGTACTTTAGTCGAGATCTCAAACAACGTAAACTACTTCGATATTCTCCAAAAATATCGAGAGCAAATACAATAGATTGTATTATTGAATTAAGAGGCGAGAGTCAGCGTAACGCATCGGAATCGTTAATAAATAAATACACGGAAACGACACACCAGAATTATTCCTGATAAATCAAAGAGCGAGAACTATAATCCGAAAGGATGCAAAAGAACTTCAAGTGCACTAACGGCACTACACGGAGTACGAAAACTGGAGTTCTATTTCAATAAAATAAAACTTCTGAAATTACGAGAACTCTGATTCTTATTTGAGGATAAAATCTACAGCGATCGAGAACTTGTAGCGTACGTATTACTCTACATACGCCGAGCGCGAGAGCCGAACGATAGACGCGAGCGTGATCGGTAGAAAATCCGTCAACACGGGAGCGTGCTTACAACTCGAGGCACCTCGGCGGGGTCCCGAGCGAGACTGATTACTTCAAGTAATAATCGGAAACAACGCATCAATAATATTCGGATCTCTCCAAAATCCTTCGCCGACAGCTATTGCCCTCTCCCTCGAATTACCTCGTAACTATATCGGGAACGCAAATCATGCCGGTATCATCTTCGAAATCTGTACGATCGCCTCCCTCAGTGCTTTGCGCGAAAACGGGCCTACTAAACATAATCATATTGCACCAGAATGCTCTATTCTCTGCAAAAACTAGCAAAACTCCACCCGTTCTCTAGCACAATGCACCATCGCCATAGGGCGCCGGATTTTCATCGGTCTATAACTAATTGCAAGAAATTGCATCGGTGAATCTTATCCGTCAGGCTGCTCGATTCTTTGAGCTCTCTTCCTCGCGACGGATTCGAGTGCACCGATGTTCCTATAACTCCACAGCACATCACTAAAACGTAAAATGACAAATCTCTACCTCAAGCGCAGAAGTAAATTCGAGGAAAGGTATCTCAGAATCGTTGCAAAACTCAATTTACGCTAACATAAAATCTTGTGACGCCATTTTCAAGAAAAATCACGTCACAAGTTTGTACCTGTAAACAACTTTCTGAAAATTTTAGCGCAATAAAAAAATTTTAAAGGTGGCTCAAACGATGTATTGATTTCCCATTTAATTAACACGTACATGAATACGGCTCTCAGAAAAGTCATATCCCTAATTTACAGGTACGATATATTGACGTACGCATATTTTTTTTTGTTACCTTCAGATCGTTGGGAATAGAAAAAGTGCTTACAAACTTTTCATTGAGATCGATAGTTTTCTACTTATGAATTTTCGAAGCTCAGAATATCGCCCTCTCCGCCCTGTAATACCAGTTTCAACTGAAATTGTAAGTTCGAGGTACGTTACTTAAATGGGAAATCGATACATCATTTGAGCCCCCTCTAAAAAAAATTTCATCGCGCGCAAATTTTCAGGAGAGTTGTCTAAAGGTGTAAACTAAAGTTTCAAACGATACAAAATGAAAACAAATAAATAAAAATTTCGACACATTCTAATGAACATTTATTTTACATCGACTTGTTACGCATATGGCTCAAAAATGACTCGAATCCAACTAGCGTTCGTTATTAACTCTGTCCCTGCACAAAATACACCTCACAAGGTGACACGTCACAATAAAGAACCTAAGGTTTTCGAATCGCCAGGTTAAGTTTTTGGTAAAGCCTTTCCAAGGCTGTATTACGTCATCAGATGGTAATACGCGTAACAATAGGTCCGTAGCCCAACGGTGTCTTTATGGACGCAGCAATCTTCCTTCGAGTATCAGATTCAAGATCGATATGAGAAGCGAGCAGAACACAGTGCGTATGAGAATACTTATCAAAATGTTGGTCAAAGGTCTCGCTTCCGTGGACTTCCGTTACGGCGAACAGATGATCTCATCAGAGAGCAAGTGAGGAACCTTGAAGGATACGACGCGAAGCAGGCGAAGAATCAGAGCTTTCTATAATCGATAAGATGTCTTCGGGCTTTACACGAAGGAGAAGGATCACGATTTATGAGTGAACACAGATTTTAATTCACTTTGTTTTATCGGATACAAATAACAGACTTGCTATATTACACTCTTGTACACTGTCGTAGCGTTATTATAAATTAGAGTCTATTATTCCGCTATTGATGTTTTATGATTAGCACAGTAACTAATTATGGCAAAGCAGGCTTCTGCACTCGATCACATCAAAGCGACTTCTGACGATCATTGTCAGCTTAGCGACGCACCCCACTGCAAGGTGCAGGGGGTCTTATCGCGAGTCGATGAGGCGGTCGAAGACGACACCAGCCGCGATGCAACACATCGTATGCATATCCTATGAAACTGATATACCCTTATAAATGTGTCCGTGGTAGTAGAACGCAATACCACGGGCAAATAATTTTATGATTATACGAAAGCAAAGTTCTTTTGTTTAAACGGTAGGCTTAACAGACTGATGACACTAAGTGTAAGAATTCGCTAAAGTGGACAAATTGCGAGGTGCATTTTAACCGAAAGACCGGTGCAATTTTCTTGCGAGTCGCACCAATCTAGTCTCGTTTTCCGTTCCAGAAGCGTTTCGACAACGACGACGACGACCGTTTTTTTCGTGCACCCCAAGCGCACCGCTCTGTCGTCGCTTGGTTATGTTTTTCCCCTGTTGCACTATCTTATTTCAGCGACGATTTGTTTTTCCTCCCCCTTTGCGTACTTTTCCTCTGGGTACACAACGCGTTATCTCCAGCCATCTCATTTATCTCGTCGTTTAAATATTTTCTGCAGTCGTGATCTCGAAACGAGACGAGATTCTCGAAACGAGACAAGATTCTCGAAATGAGACGAGAATCTTGAAACGAAACGAGAATCTCGGCATGAGGTGAGAATCTCGAGACGAGACGAGATTTTTTAAACCTTTACGAGACCCGACTTTGTCAAATCTCGTCTCGTCAAAATCTCGTCACGTCTTGTCTCGAGGCATCACTAGGAATAATCAAATGAATATAATGATTGTCATTAAGTTTGGACGATGACAGCCTCTGATATTTTTATTGGTGGAAGTTTGGCAAATCGTAACTCGGGATCTGCGTTCACTGATGCCGAAGATTCCGTTGTTATCGATTTTTCTGAACGAAAAATTGCAATTATCAATTCGTAAATTGATAAAGCAATCAGATCGGACAATATTTTAACAATTAATTCTTAAATTGAAAAAATACCGCCACCGCCCGGGATCGAACCGGAAACTCTAGGTATTCAGCCTAGTGCGTTACCGATTACGCTACCCTGGTCCTGGCGATACTGATTCACGATTTATCTAGCTTGACGTCAGATGTAAGCATTATTTTGTATTGGACTGCGGCTCATTAATTATTAGTGATTGTTATAAAGTTTCGACGATGACAGCCTGATTGCTTCTTCATTTTGCGTACTGATGAAGCAATTATGGGGGACATAAAGACAAAGATCGCAAACGTTAAAAAATTTTCGTTCCGGAAAATCGATAACAACGGAGCCGAAGATCCCGATCTTCGGCATCAGTAGACGAAGACCTTGAGTTATGATTTGCCAAAATTGTATCAATAAAAATATCAGGCGGTCATCGTCGAAACTTAATAACAATCATTAATCATTACCAGCCAAAGTTCAATAAAAAATAATCACATGAATATGAATCACATAAATTACATTTCAAGAAGGATCTTCGAGTATCGATTTGGAATATTACATTACAGAATTAATACATATATTATAGTTTGAAATATTCTGAGGAAGATCGAAAAGTCTGGAAGGGTTTGACCTCTCCGAATGAAAATATTTGGTTGGCATTGCCGTTTTTTAATATGGTCTCAAATGGGAATCGTAGTTAACAAGCAAAAACTTTGTTATCTTATCAGTCTCACTCACTTACATGAGATTTCGGTATTATTGAAAAATTTCGTTATCGAACATTTTTGTTGAGTGAAATATGGATGATATTACAGGTCGACTGAAAGATTATTTTTATTAAGAATCTCAAGCGGTTTTTAATAAGAATTCAACAAATAATATTCACACCAAATGCGAAGGAAAGAAAACACCATGGAGAAAATTCCGTAATTTACGATGTATATTCGCCAAATATGGCCCGCGAGGGGGCTGACATACAATAACGTCTGGGATTTTAGTTGACGCGACGAGCTTGAAAAACTTTAATTTGACAGCGTTTAAAAATTTTTAAACAATTTGTTTTTGCGCTCTCACGTTCGTGACTTTGTCGAATTGAAAGAAATCGGGCCGAATCTTTGTTTAAATAGAGTACCATCAAACCATTATGTGTATTCAATTTGACGAGAATTAGTAGAGTCGTTTTAATATTATCGCAATACCGGTTTTTTTTAGTCTGGAAATACTTCAACTCCAGTAAATTCTAAGATAAGCGGCGATAATTTTCGACATGATTCTACGATTACCTGATATTATTTGTACTGATAAATTTAGTTGAATGAATTGTAGAAATATCGGTAAATTGCAGTTTTCGTGAATAAAGTAGAATAAACGCCGTTATGTAAAAGAATTTGATATTTTTCACAGGTTTATAAAAATTTTGCAATCGTATTAAATATTATCGAAAAAGATTTAAGCGTAAATGTGAGGTAGATCTGTTGAGCAATTCAAGTCATTTGGGATTTAGAAAAAAATTGCGTGCGCGGGTTTGCCTGTCAAAATTATCAGATACCGAGTTAAAATTTAGTTTACATATGCACGATCATTAAGCAATGTTTAAGTCAAAATTGTACATGATCGATCGAGTGGGAAAAAATTTGAGACTTCGTATTTTTTAAATTAAATGTCTTCCAAGAATAAGCAAGTTTGCAAAATAGAACCTTATAAAACGCTGCCTGATTATTTTTCGGGTCTTCACAAAGCTTCCTCTACTAGGAAGCCAAAACCGATTAACATACTTCCTTATAGAGGTAGCTTTGTGAAATCCTAAAAAATACTGAGGAAGCAATTTGCAGGATTTTACTTTGCGCGCTTGTTTTTCTTGTTGACTTCACCCATTTTAAAGTATTGGAAAAGCAATAATATTGTAAAATTGATGAAAATTAATGCAGACGAATCTTCGAAAGATGTCTTATCAACGATGTTACAAAACAGACTGACTATTGACAGAACAGAAAAAAAAAGAGATAAACAACCAGGTTGCTAAGGAACAAAAAAAATATGTCATAAAGACGAGTGAGAACACGGTAGTCAGTGCCGTATTTCAATACTCCCACTCACTCCTACCGTGTTATCTAGTGTTGTACAATCATGTTTAGTTTACTCCGATTTGATATAAATTTGTCTCTCGATAGTGGCTTTGTGGAAATATCAGCGATTTGTTCGGTAGTTGGAGCGGATTCAATATCAATCTGATCAGTCTTATAAGCTTCTCGAATGAAATGCAATTTTATGTCGACGTGCTTAGTCCTGCTATGTAGTTCTGGATTTTTAATCATTCGAATAGCGCTTTGGTTGTCGACACTGATAGGAATTGCTGATTCTATAGCTTGACCAATACTTTGAAGGAATTGAATCAGCCCCAACGCTTCCTTTACTCCATCGCAACTCGCCACATATTCAGCTTCTGCTGCCGAAAGTGCAACGGTCTTCTGTCGATGACTGCGCGATGTGATTGGCCCTCCACCCATTAAAAATACGAAGCCAGTAGTTGATCGTCTCGTATCAAGATCTCGCGCAAAGTCTGCATCTGTGTATCCTTGCAAACCTTTTTTATCCACTTCCAAAAAGGATACCAAGTTTTTGTTTCTTGGAGATACTTGAATATCCTTTTTACTGCAGTAACGCAGTTGCGTTTGAATTTTCTAAGAACTTGCTGACTTCACCCACTGCGTATGCTATATCAGGTCGTGTCATAACTGCAGCGTATATCAAGGAACCAACTGCCTCTCGATAAGGAAAATCTATTTGTTCTTCTGTGTGAGATTTTTCCAGGATAACGTTCGGATCTGCTGGTACTGAGACCGAATTCGATTCAATCATATTGAAACGTTTTATAATTTTCCTTGGATAAGTTTCTTGTCCAAGATAAACAGTTTTCGCATTGTGATCTCGCTTAATCTCCATTTCCACGAAATAGTCGCACGTACCTCGTGTCGTCTCGAAATTTTCTTCGGGATATAACAACAACTGTTCAAGAGCTTCGTTACTTGAAGATGCAATGAGTCCATTATCCACGTACAGCAACAGATAGACAATCGCGTTCTTGATTGTTCCGTGAAAGACACAAGGGTCAGCCTCTGAATAAAACCCAGCTTTCTGGTACAATCGGTAAATCTATCATTCCACGCCCTAGGTGATTGTTTCAACCCGTACAGACTTCTTTTCAGTAAACACACAAGATTTTTTTTTTCAGTTTGATAACCCTTTGGAAGATCCATATAAATTTCCTCGCTTATTACACCGTTCAGAAACGCGGTCTCAACGTCAAATTGTGCTATCTTCAGATCGTTAATTGTGATAAGTGCAAACATAGTCCGTATGGAATCGTACCGAACTACGGGCGAAAAAGTCTCCTTGTAATCTAATCCAGGTTTTTGGGAATGACCCTTTGCCACCAGTCTCGCTTTAGCACGCACTTTACTTGTTCCCAGATTCAATTTTACTTTGAAAACCCATTTACACCCAATTACTGAACGGTTTGCCGGCCGTGGTACGAGTTCTCAGGTTTGATTCTTATCAAGTGAATCGATTTCTTCTTCGATAGCTTAGAGCCATAGATTCGCATCCGGCGAACTGACTGCTTCTTCGTACGTCTCCGGTTCCGTGATTATCGCTGAATTTGCTTGAAATCTCTCTGGTCGAATAATATTTTGTCGCAAATTGTATCTTCCCCGCGCTTGCTCGCCTGAATTTCCTTCAAGAATTTCTTCTTGTGCCTCCCGGCGATTTGAAGCCTCCTCGAAAGAAATTAAGTCTTCTACTTCCGGCACTATTTCAGGATTTCCAATTTCAATTTCTTGAGGATTACCTACATCCACATCTGAGTTTCCTTTGTCGTTTTCCAGGTTCAGTTTTACCATCACTTCACTTGCAAGCCTTCGGCCATCGCATTCTTCCACCCGTTTATTTTGTCTCCCGCATTCTTTCACTTGTTTATTTGTTCTCTCTTCTTTTTCATTTTTATTCATTGTCGCTGTTATGTCAGTCTTTTCCTCGTTAAACACAACATCACAGCTCACAACAATCATCCTTGTTTCTGGATCGTACAACCAGTAATTCCTAGTTGTCGTGTCATAACCTACCAGATACATTCTCTTTGCTTTGGAATCCCACTTCGTACGTTTTTGCTTCGGGATATGAACGTACGCGACTGTTTCAAAAACTCGTACATGGTTAAGATTCGGCTTCTTTCCAAACCATCTTTCGAATGGAGTAGTAGTTTGACAGCGTGATGTTGGCGATCTATTCAAAATATACACTGACGTCCTTACAGCTTCTCCCCAAAGGCTCTTTTGAAGACCACTCGCTATCAGCATTGTTCTTCCCAGTTCTTGAATTGTCCTGTTTTCCCGTTCAGCGCGACCGCTTTGTTCGGGCGTATACGGTGCTGTTTTTTCGTGCATGATTCCTCTTTCCCTAAGATAGATGCACATCTCATGACACGTGAACTCTGTTCCATTGTCGGATCGAATTCCTTTGAATCGGTTACCTGTCGTAGTTTCTGCAAACTCCACGAACTCTTTGAATTTTTGAAAAACTTCAGACTTGTGAGTCAGCAAACTCAGATACCGAAAATTTGTTGCCTCATCTTCAAAATTAAGGAAGAAACGATATCCTCCCACTGCATTGACAGGCATCGGTCCGCTGACATCTGTGTGGAAAAATTCTCCACGAAGAGCAGAACGAGATTCTTTTAGTGGGTGAGATTGACAATGCGACTTTCCATATTGGAAGTCCTCACAGAAGAAATCCTGTGAATGCTCGTCTATCTTCACTCCCTCCACTACGTCATTCTTGACCATATTTTGAATGGTGTTCACGTTAAGATGCGCGAGACGTTCATGCCAATCTTCCAATGACACAGCTGTCACTGAATTGCTTGATCATTGAATCTTATTCTGAACATCATTCGATAGAGATTATTTTCCTTTTTTATTCCGATGGCGATGAGTTTGTCTTCAGAATTTTTGAGCTCGCAATGACCAGCTTTGCTTACCATCGTAAAGCCTTTATTCGTGACACATCCCGTCGAAAACAAGTTTGATCCAAGTCCAGGGACAAATAGAACGTTGTCGAGTGCACGAGGGGTCCAGACATTTTTTACCCACGTATCAATCAGTATCTTCCCCTTTCCGCAGACTGTAAATCTCTGATTATTCGCAACAGTTACGAATTTTTCAGTCTTTTCTTCTTTCAACTCAACAAACCATTCTTTGTGAAACGTCATATGCTGCGTCGCAACGCTCCACAATCTGCGAGCTAAATATCTTCTAGAGCCTCTGTTATTGTTTCTTCAATAGATGAGAAGTTGGCAGAATTTTGAGATTGTTTGACGTCCCCGATCTTCGCAGTATCTCCATCCCTCTTCGTATAGTTCTTACCAGTCTTCGATTTTTCTGGACATTCCCTTTCCCAGTGTCCAAGTTCGTTGCAATTGTGGCATTTCGTCACTTTCTTCAATTCTGCAATTGGTTTCCTTTTTTCATATGCCCGCAAGCCTTGCTTGAAGGTCCTGCAGCAAATGCCGATGAGTCAATTTCTTCACCTTTTTTTTAGCTGATCCTCTTCGAGTTTGAGGCGAGAAAACAAACTGTTCATGTTACTTCCTTCCGTAATATTAAACCAAACTGTCTTAAAATTCTTGTAACGAGTAGTAAGACTGCTTATGATTCGGCTCATCTTGATATTTTCAGATAACTTCTTCCCGTGATCCTCAATCTCCACTGCGAGCTTCGTAACTCGTGCAATATGCGTTGCTACAGTATCAGTCTCATTCATCTGCAGTTGAAAATATTCTTCGTACAACTGCATAACGCTTACCTCGCTTTTCTTTCCGTGAATTGACATTAGCATGTCAAACAATTCTTTAGCGCTCCTGCATGTCAAAACAAGCATTGCTTGCTCAGCTTCGAGGAACGGAATCGGAATAGACATTGCTTTTCCATCCCTTTTCATCCATGCACTCTTCGCGTTTGCTTCTTCAGGCATCTGCCACGCTCCCGTAAAGATCTCTAGCAAATCATGACTTTGTAGCACGGCTTCCACTTGAAACTTCCAAAGTTAGAAGTTCTGCTCATTGAATCGATGCATCAAGGATACACCATCTTTCATCTTGGCAGCACACATGATGGTGTACGGCGACACTTCGTAGACAAAATTCAATAGCCTTCTATTTCTTTACTCTCCGTCTGTCACGCAATTATGAACACCGTCGATTCATCAAATAACGATGCACGTAATACATCTGCCCGCACCGCGGCGTGCTGGGCCCATAACCTGATGAAAATTAATGCAGACGAATCTTCGAAAGATGTTTTATTAACGATGTTACAAAACAGACTGACTATCGACAGAACAGAAAAAATAATGAGATAAACAACCAGGTTGCTAAGGAACAAAAGAAATATGTCATAAAGACGAGTGAGAACACGGTAGTCAGTGCCGTATTTCAATAAAAATTGTGCATGGTTAATTATTAGTTTTTGAGATGGAAAACAAAAATTAGCCATTGTACGGAGAATTCATACGCATGCTAATTTGAGACACATATTTTCAAGATATTAAAATAAACCGAACAATTACTTCCACCCAAGTAGCATCGTTATTTAAATTAGGGACAAAAAATAAGACCTCTTCTAGAAACAAATAAATAAACTTGTAAGATTGTTCATCTTGACAATTGAATTCCTGATCCAATATATCATTGTAATTAAATTGCAAGATTTTTCTAACGGGAAATCATTTAATTTATTTTACAGGAGGCGTATAGAAAATGGGTGTGCAGCTCCCTGGTGCCTTACTTTGCTCATGGGGGACCCCCGGCCTTGGGAGCCTCGGCGAATGCCTCGTCCGGCTCGAGGTTACGGCCCTGTCGGTCCTTCTGCCAATCCGTGGAACAACGTTGCCCTTATCTACTTCCGGGTGACCGTGCACCTGCTTATCCTACGCAGTACGCCGGCGAACCCACTTTTCTTTGCAGAGGTAAGTGTCAACTCCATTTTAGTGATAACATTTTTCATAGTTGTGGATAATGATAAGTCTACCTCCAGGTTCTAAGACGAAAGAGTAAATATGTTCTTTCATACTTCGACATAATGATTCAATTGATAACAAGTTGCGTAACCGTTTAAAAAAAAGTTATATGACTTCGATAAACGTTGTGGGAATTTCCGTGTCGATAAATTAATACATTACCGTTTTAAAAACTTATTCGAGAGCATAAATTACATATTCGAAAGTGCGCTGCAGAAAATAGTTATCTTGGCAATTATTGAGGGGAGGAAGTAAGATCAAATAGATATTCATTGATTCATATCAATAAATATGTATTCTTTGGCCGCTGATCGTTCACTCAAAATATGTGCCCGGTGATCCATCGGTCATAGAATTTTTTCGTTAGATGCGAAAAGGATTCGGCCTTTTTTTCGTTTTACACTATACTTTAATACACGGAGCGGTAGATCAAAATATCCGCAATAATTTTTAGTTGTGCATAAAATATATTAAACCATGAGTTTGGTTTTTTTCTGTTTCAACTAGGGTAATTCTAAATCATAGATTTATTCAAAAAATCAAAATCGATATCAAACCCACAACCTTTTCTCAATGTCACCTCTATCTTTAATGTTTAATCACTGAACTCATGTCGAAAGTTTCCATCCTTTGCGCGCATGACAAGTATTTGAGAATATTTGTTCTACCTATTTATTTGGAAAATTGTACAGTGTGTAAATTTAAATAAAAATCAATGTAGGTAACTAAGATACGCAATGATAATTGTTATTGATTTTGATCTGACTCTTCTATTCAGTATCAGCTATTGATGAAAAACCATACAATTGTTTTTGTAGTCACATTGACTTATTTATTATTAACAAAAATAAAGTTAGTTACTATTATAAAATGTGATTAAAAGTGTTGTTCGTTTGCCCGCACGATTTTTTTATTCCTCTTAAGAAATCAATTAAAACCTATATTAATTTTTTATTCTTATAATTTCGTTTGCTCGATATTGTGTGAGCTTATAAGAATTCAATTGAATATTTGAAAAGGTTCCTTGTGAGGAAGGGTAAATGATTGTTGGCACCCTTCTCCACCGATTCCATGGAACACATTTTTATTGCCGATTGTGCAATATCTATACTCCCATCTCCACCGTGATTGTATAAAATATACACAGGCGATTTTCTTTAACGCGTGCTATATTTGGGAGAAATCGGGTTATGGTTATTTCCACTCCTTCAGATATTTAGGATAAAGCAGGATAATATGACAGTCTGATTTGTCGTTGATTCCAGACCCGAACATCCCGGAAACGGGTGAGCAGGCAATGAGAGCTTTGCACGGTAATGAGGAAGAGGAGTGCTGCTTCCATGTTTGTTCTGAGGTGGAGCCAGGATCGGGCGTCTGCGCAAATTGTACAGATCGGAAACCCCACAGTCATCGTGCAGGCCATGATGCCCCAACGGCGCCCCAATGCGAGATAACATCAACAAGCTCCACACAATCTGGTTTTACAGGTATTCAATATGGGATCACGACTGTAGCGGAATATATAGAAGCGATTCCACCGAAATTCAGCCAACAGCATTCATTCTTTCTTCAAACGGCTCTGCCTTTGAAAAGTTTCACCGCACATACGTTGCTGAAAAATGAAAAAGTGTTGAACGGCATGGCCCCCCAAAAAAAAGTATACAGATTTATATAAGACATTTCAGCTCAAATTGACTCATATTTTCCGAAAAAGTTATCAATAATCCATTTTTTTATTCTTCGTTTCGGCGAAAACCTCGCTATATTTGAGCCGAATTGATGTTCTCGAATTATGTAATGAATAACGAATATTAGAACGACTTTCGTAGGTGCTAAAGTATTCTAATTCAACCATAATGACATGGTGGATTTTTAATGATTTTACTGCGGCGAATGGCTATATCTTTTCAACAATTTGTAATCGCGTAGCAAAAATTTTTCTTAATATTTGTTAACCATATAAATAATTCGAGGGAATCAATTCGGCTCAAATACAGCGAAAGTTTTGCAAAAAAAAAGGATTCTAAAAAATATTTTGTACTTAAGAAGGAACTCCGAATACCATCAAAAAAATTTTTTGAAAATTCGTTCTTCATATACAGAACATCCATTCGGCTAAAAGGTAGCGGTAGCTTCGGTGAAAAAAAAAATCTTATTGATTATTGTTTCAACCCTAAATTCGACCAATACGAGCGCGGTATTTAACATCAGGTGGTACAACTAGATCACAATTGTATCGATAATTTTTCGAAAATTTCCCGGCTAGATCGCTAGGTGATAAACAAAGAATTTTCTGTTACTTGTAACGTATGCAAATGTTTAAGACGTCAGAATGGTATTCACCATCATCGATGTGAGTGAGTGAAGAAGGCAATCATTGGTCGAAATTGAGGTTGAGGTAATTAGCCGAACACCCCTCAAACTTGAAAATTAATCGAGTATTTTTCTCTTGTTTCGCTGCGTAGCATCAATTGAGATAAGTTGTGGGCAAATTTTTTTTTTTAATGCAAAACTTATCTCAATCGTTACTATGCGATGGAACATTCAGGAAATACCGGATAATTTTCAAGCTCTCGGGGTATAAAAAACAATATTTTTTTTTGGAAAATTAGGTTTAATTTGCGCTGAAATGTCCCATATAAATCTGAATTGAATTTCTTGTCGTAGGCTATACCATTCGATAAATTTACATTTTTTAGAAGTGTGTGTATGATGAAACTGTGCCAAGATAGAGCCGTTTGGAAGAAAAATTTTAGTAATTGTAATATCCCATCGAATTTCTATTTCATCAGATTAAAATTTAGTAAAGTTGATAAAAGAATAAAAACCAATTTTTTTAATTTATTGAAAAATAATAATGTTGGTGTCTGAACTTCGGCGGAATCGCTCATAAGCAGCGAAACGTCCGAGTATTCTATTACACTTTGAAAATATACTTTTGAAATCCTGTAAAGCAGGGAAAGCATTTCACGTCAGTCAAATCTGTATTACATTTTCGAAAGTGCTTCTATAATTTTTCCTTCTCAAGAAGCTTTGTTTTAGAAAACAATTTTTCCCCAAAGTGTCATGAAAACGTGTTTGAACTGTTCCGAAAGGTCGAAAGATCACATTAACAATATATTACGGTGGTTCATATGAAACACTGATTTTTTTCTTCTGGTTTCTCAACGCAAAACGTAGTGACAAATACTTCTGAAAAATCCTCCTAATTCATGGGGGCGAAAAAAAAAAAAGATGTCGCTACCGATATTTTTTAACAAGGAGACATTAATTCTTCATGTATCTTATTGTAGGTTCGATTTAGTTTTCTCGTTTGTCTACTTTGTGAAAAACGATGACAAATTATCAACATAAAATTATTCTAAAACATCAGTACATGAAAGAAATATTTGAAGGTCACTACAAAATTAAAAAAAAAAAGAAGCATAAAGGCATTTTCGTCGTCTATGCATTCATCTTGTTCATGGTGGTTTATATGAAAATTAAATTTTCCGATCGCCTGACATCCCTGCAAATGTTAGGACATGTGCATAAATAAAATTTGACTAAAATTATAGACCCCAGAGTATCAGTTAAATTTTATTCAAAAGTATCTTCTTTCGCCACCGATCTCAGTAAGTGTTAGGTCATGCGTAAAATAAAATTCGACTGAAACTCTAGAGCTTACATTCCAGTGAAATTTTATTATGTGCATGTCCTAGCATTTGATGAGATAGAAGATGAGAGGAAAATACACTTTTTATATAGACTATCGTGAACAAGATGAATGCAGAAATGACAAAAGAGATTTTATTCTTTTTTTTCAATTTTGTAGTGATCTCTAGATCACTACAAAAGAATTTTATGTTGAGCATTTGTCACTGTTCTTCAGGTAGACAAACAATAAATCTATTTCGAAGATAAATGAAAAATTCAGTTTCGTTCGCATGAGAAATTCGGTAGCGGCCTCAAAAAAATTTTTTTTTTGTGGTAAGAACTTATGATTTAGAAGAATTTTATAAAAACCGTTTAGCATTTTTTTCTAAATTGGGAAAACATGAACAACAAGAATCAAAGCTTAAAATAAAAGACCTTAGTTTATATTGTGTATCTATGTGCGCAACATTTTTCCTTATAACTTGAAAACGGTTACAGATAATATGCTGAAATTCACATCACATATTGAAGAGCCATGTTTCTGTATTTGGTCTAATTTTGAACAAAATTTATGCAGTGATGAAATTTCAACGCAATTTTCAATGTTTTAAAAAATATCTTTATGCGCCTTAACTGCGACATTTTTTTTCATATCGGGTTTGAAATTTGACCAAAGTTAGTCTATCATAAATTAATTATAGGTATCGAATATCCATTTAACAAGGTGTAGGATTAGGTCTGGCCTAGATTCGTTCGATTAATCGATTGAGCGATCGATTGATTCGAGTCGAAACAAAATAACAAATGATAAAACAAAGCTGCTGAATGAATAGATAATCTGAAAGGATAGATAGGAAAGATAATGGTATTAGTGACTAGCGGCCACTTTGTTTCATCATAAGCTGTTGCATATGATTTTAATAAACACGCATTGATTGGACTATCGTGAAGTACTTGACTTTCCTTAAAATTCAACAAGCACAAAGTCTTGTTATGACATTAATCAGGGCTGAGTAGATAATTTATTACTCCGATTTTTCTACAAAACGTGTCATTCCGGCGTTTTGTTTTCATATTTTGCGTTTTTTTCCCCTCCTATTCCGTTATTACGAAACTGAATGATCAACAATCGTTCTGTAAAAAGAAACTAAGGGTTAGATTAAAATAAAGGAAGGACAAAAAAGGAAGGGTTGTCAAAGTGACTTGGTGCGCATCACTAATGAGCACGAGCGATGCTTTAAGCTGTGGGTAGAAAGCGGAGACGGATGACATCGACGAGTAGGAACTAGGAAGACCAAAATAAAAGAGGAAAGGATAGTTTCGTCGGGGGGATTTTGCAGAACCCGAAGCTAGATGCTTCCTAAATTTCTCTTGAAGCCGGATCTAGTCGAGCCTTTGTGTAACTTCTTTGTAGTTCGCAACTTTGTTCTTCGCGTTACTGATTGAAGGGTCGGTATACAGAAAGTAAATATAAGCGGGCCTTCGTTCCCATGATGCAGCATGTGAGTGTGTAAAGGAAAATTTCATCATGCGGATGTAGAATGAACTATATCATTAGGTGCACGGGTTTCCCGTTTCAATCGCGAGCTAAATTTCATTCGTAAACATTGTTTTTTCACAAAACTGCGAAAATCTTCGGGAAAACGGTTTTATGAAATGAATAAAGATAAAACTTTGAGTGGGGTACTACACACCTCCCAACTCGACACGAAGTCATCTCTACACAAAAACAGTACACCAACCATTGTTTTGTGTAGAGTTTTTGCGTAGAGATCAGTTCGTGTAGATTTGGGATGTGTACAGTCGGTCCCCACCCAAAAGTTTGGGTAATTGAGGCCGTTGCAGCAAGTTGCAGGGTCCTAAATTTACTCAAAATCAAATCGTATTGGTTAAGGAATATTTGTTTGAGCTTAACAATAAGATTTTTTTTTAACAATACGCTTTGAGTTTACGTGAGATTAGAACACTAAACGTAATATGTAAATCAGAACGACAAATTGCAGATACCTATTTATGCATTCGTTTCTTATTTGGACATGGACATCATTCAAATAAAAAAGCACTTGAATATATTTCGTACAATAAATGACATTGCGACTATTGGGCACAAATAGTCGCAAACAAAATTTTTTCTCAAGTTTCTGCAATAATGATGTTTAGCTTAGGGCTATCATCTTAGACAGTACATCGTTTTTACAGGACGTATTTTTTTTCAGACGGAATTCTACACTAAGCACTGTCTTAATACAACAAAACTGTTTATAGCGTCAATTTTATACCTCAAGGTTTGACACGGAATCGCATTTGATCGCTACACTACAAGCTTAGTAGGCTGTTTCTCCACTGCTCAAAATCGGCACGCCCAATCGTGCAACTCACAAGTTTGCAACGCTGACTTTTTCGAAAGCGCAAACTCGATACTTTACAATTTTACACCGCAAGAACTCCACGCTCAAATTTTGCACAAGCAAAACTTCGTATGTGTACAGATCCTAACTCAACACCTCACTGAAATAACACAAATTAGACACCGATTCAACACGACGCAACAAGACTGTCCAATGGTGCATCTCCACACAACAAATGACTCAGTGAGTCACTATGAATGAACACCATGACTCAGCTCAGTGAAGACTATGAACCATTCTCACTAAGAATGATCACTACAAATCGTTCTTACTAAGAATGAACACTCCGAATCATTCTCCCTATGAATGAACACTATAAATTATTCTCACTAAGAATAAACACATTCGAGGATTTGGCCATTCGAGCTTACGACCATTCGAGAATTTGACCGTTCGAGTCTATGACGATTCGGGAATTTGACCACTCGAGCTTATGACCATTCGAGAATTTGATTATTAGGATCTCGGCAATTCGAGATTATTACCGGTCGAGCTTTTGCCAATTCGAGGTTATCACCGTTGGAACTTGTAACAATTCGAGATTATGCCGTTGGAACTTGTAACAATTCGAGATTATGCCGTTCGAGCTTGTAGCCGGGTGGGCTTATGACAGCGCTTCATCGAGTTAACGTGGTGTCAAGTTGTAAAGTTTGTCGTGATCGATTGAGTCTTGTTATGCTAAGCTATTGCTGTGGAGTCTTGTCGTGCTAAATAACTGTTGCGTACTCTTGTGCTAAGTTATTGCTGATTACTCTTGTTGTGTTAAGTTAATGCTACGTAGCAGGTCACTGACCGCGTTTACGCGCACACCAATTTAGTTGGATAATGTGCTAGGCGAAGTATTTTGGTCTACCTACCGTGTCATGGATACCAAAAGTGGCGGGCTGAACGTGTACAGTCGTCGAAGAGTTAACACAAACGTGGTATACGATTTCTTCATGGCACAAGCTAACGTCAGGAAGTGATGACCAATAAAATAATAGAAAAAGACACTTTTAATGCGATCGACCACATAGCTTTTGCCTAAAGTGATTTTTTCGTCGATGAGCTTACTCGATAACTTGCACGCTTATACGTGAATCAGTCAAGGTATGTAAGCGAAAAGTTAAGTTGTATCCGGCCACAGCTATGTGGTCAAAAGCGTTAAAAGTAGCTTTTATTCTTAAATTTTTTGATTGGTTATCACCATCTGAAGTTAGCTTGTTCTGCTAAAGAGTCATATTGGCTTCGTGCGTTAGGACAACTAGCGCCACTTGTGGCGACTGTTGACATAACCGTATCAACGACGAGCATTGATTCTTATGGTAATATTATTAAAAAGATTCTTTGATTATATGAAACAAATAACTGAAGTCCATTGTTATAAATATAAAACAAAGGATGTTTACTTTATTTTATTTTATTATTTTTATGGCAATAGCTTCTCCGTTTTCGAATTATTCAGTAAAAACTGAACGTAAATTTTCGGTTGCCCGGTGTCGTCGGCTCGTTTCGCCGGTGTTCATATTTACGACGTCTCTGCTAGCTATCTTGCAAGAATGGAGGCAGTAATAAAAATGGGATTCAAAGCAATAACGCACAATATTAACTTCAATCCGCAAGGTATTGTGAAGGGAAAGGCGTTGGCGACAATTGACGACGCAACACAAGACTGACGCCTTTCGTTTTCTCGCAATCATATTGTCCACTAATCAAAAAATTGTTAATATTAACGTTAATTAACGTACAACAGCATCTGACAGTGTGTCAGGTGTTGATACGGTGTCGCACAATTTCGCCGCTGCGATCGCTGGCTGTCCAAAATGGCCGCGGATGAAGGCTACGCGCGAAGCCAATACCACGTCTGTGCTAACTCTTCGATGACTGTACACGTTTAGCCCCTCATTCTTGATATCCATGAGAGGGATTCTTCGTGGATTGATCTTACCGTTTTGTTGGTTGGTATACGGTTACATCCTGGTGGGATTGTAAAAAAGGTCGATATCTAGTCGAATTTAGGTGGGACTTGGTTTGTACAACCAAATATCAACCGAATTTCTACCGGTTGTTTTGTGCAAAAAATAAACCCGTAACCAGCCAGGTTCCAAGCGTTTGAAAGTATATCCACAGTTGGATCAACGATTGGTTTTACGAATTCCTACCAAATTACAACCTCTGCACGGCGTAGAACTTGGTAGGATAGTCGGTTGATCTTACAAAATCCTACCTAATATCAACCTTTAGTCTATATGATGGTTGGAATTTGGTTGGTTAAGGGTTGGTTTTTTGCACAAGCTAACCAGTTGAAATTGGGCTGGTGTTCAGTTGGTCAAATCCGTGAGGCGAGGTATAACAAAATAGTTCGACTAATAAATTATCCAAACATATTGGTGTGCTCGTAAACGCAGTCAATGGCACACACACGCACCTCAATTTTAATACGAGAAATATACACGCTGAGTATTGTTCTTCCGAATAAATTCTTCCGAAGTGTGGCGATAGCCGTCGTCAGTTCGATCAACGACATATGTAGGTATACCCCATAAATCCCATCATTGTCCCGCCCATTAGAAAAAGTAGCTAAAAATAACAAAAGATCTCTACATATATAAAGTGAAGCAAGGAGTTAAAAGGATCCTGTTACCTAAAAAAAGTCATAAGAAAAACAATTGTGCAAATGATATATTCCTTTTAAAAAATCTTAAATTAAAACTTCACTAAATACATAACAAGTATTATAGTTTTGCAATTTTGAAAAGACATACAGTGCACCAAAATGGTCTGAAGTAAAAATTTATCTTGTAACTTTCAAGACGGTGAACCAATTTTAATGTTTTATGTCTTATTTTATCTGTCAAAGAGTGCATTCTGGATTGAATATAGAAATTTTTATTTAAAATCACTAAACAATTAATTCCAGTAAATTCAATTTTTACTGCATCTAGAATCACTATATCATTCAAAATGCACTCTTTGACAGATAAAATAAGATATAAATCAGACTCGCTTGATCTAAAAGCTACAACAAGTTGAAAATTTTACTATATATCTCATACCTTGTAGGTACACTGTACGTCTTGAAAAAATTGCAAAATTATAATGTTTGTGATGTACTTAATTAGGTATAAGTGCAACATTTTTGAAAAGGAGCATATAATTTCCAAAAAAATTTACTCTTAGACCTAGATGAAAATATATGTTTTGAATGCCCTTTATTCCGAAACCTACATTCATCCATTTATGTCTGTCTGTTTTTCTGGCATCTGTATGTCCAAAAGTGCAGTAACTTTCGAAAAATCTGTGGATCGCAATGAAATTTGGTGTCCGCTTTCTGCATTCACATCCTGGTTCTGGTATTAAAATGTAATTCAAAATCCTCACTCCTTTGGATACTTTACCTAAAATACGAAAACAATGAAATAAAAGCTTAATTTATTTTTAAATTGCATAGTAATATAGAAGTTACTCTGCTTCGGTCTGATACATACAGATGGAATTACTTGCAAATAAAATATGAACAACAAGTAATTTAGCATCTAACAAAGATTTTGTTGTTTTTTCAGTCACTCACATAAGATATTCAAGACTACCCTGGTGGACCTGTCCGACCGAAAGATGACCGGAAATCGACGGTCGGTTTGTGCAAAAAGTCGACCGAAAATTTTACTGCAGTTGACCCATTTTTTTTGTATGTCTAGGTCAACATACGGTCAACTATAAGATAGTTGACCACTATTCGTATTAGGCTGCAAAACATTTCGGGTCGATATGCGGTTAACATTCAATAAATTTATCAATATTTAACGGAACACTCTAAAAAATCTTAGTCGAAATAAGGTCGACTATCAAATGCTTGATCAAAAATCAACTCAATACAATATAACCATTTGAGTCGATTTATTGTCATCTTTCGAAACGTTGATCGAAAATCTATGGTCGGTTTGTGCAAACATTCGACTGAACAGCTGATCGTAGTTGGCCGAACAGAGTTCATCTCATTAAGTCGATAATCAAACTGTAGAAAAGGTCTGATAGAAACGGATAGAAACGGGCAAAAACCACATAGATCCAGATAGAGTCTTATATAAGATTCTATGTGAATCTATGTTAACCGTAAATTAACTGAACAGAGTACATCCGATTCAATCAACAATCGACCATGTTTTTGAAAGTCGAATCAACTGAACAGAGTAGATTTGATTTAGTCGATAATTGGTCAAGTTTTTAAAGTCGACTTAAGGTTAAATATCAATGGATTTGCCGAAATTCGACCTTAAGTGAACCGGTAGGAGTCCGGATCCGATGGATCCGACAATCCGTCAAGATGCTCAATGTCGTCTTTATACTGACCCAAAGCTATAAAAATTAGATTACAGTCAACTGACAAACAGATTACCTTAAATTGACTGAACAAAGTCAGTCTTTTGAGGTCGGGGTTGCTAAAAATCGACCGAGGATTGAGGGGTCGATTGAGTTGCTAAAAATCGACCGAAAGCCGACCAAATATAATTTTTGATGTGTAATTGACTCAAATTTCACCGATCTTTTACCAATTTGGGTCGTATGACCTGAAATTGACCTTAAATACGGGTCAACCCGGTCCGCCAGGGTATCCGTCATGAAAAATGTATTTTTTTGGGAAGTATAGATTGTGTACTAATTTAGTAGACCTGTAAAATCCATGTTTCAATTAATTATGATTTAATTATGGTTTTTTCAACAATTTATGATTTAAAAATGTGATGTTAATAATAGATCAGAGCTGGGCAAAATACATGAAAATACTCAAAATACAAGATGCGAAGTACTTCAAGTCATTTAAAATAGAAAATACTTTTGTACTTAAAATACTTCGGTACTCAAAATACATTTTTAAATACTTCTCAAAATACTTTTTGAAAAACCTCTTAGCTTCAATTCTAAGGCATTACAAATATATTGGGAGTGGTAATCATTGTTCAATGTTGAATAACACACGTCATACATATTTTTTGTTTGTTTCTTAAAATAAATTCAATACATAATCGTTGAGACGTTTTTGAGGCATTTTCGCTTTTTTGCTATTTTGCTGTTCGTCATTGTTCTCACTCAGAAGGCGTTCCCGTCTTCAAAAAACTCTTCAGCAGGACGATTGTCTTGAAATTTTTATCTGATAGGGCATGATGCCTCGGTGAATTCGTGATACTCCCGAATGAAAACAGTCTTTCAGAGCTGGGGAAAATACATGAAAATACTCAAAATACAAAATACAAAATACTTCAGGTATTTTAAAATACAAAATACTTCAAGTACTTCAATCATTTGGTACTTCGAATAAATTTCTAAGTACTTTTTAAAATACTCTTTAGAAAACCGTATGAAATTCAATTCTGAGGCATTGCGCATTAATTGGATGTGGTAGTAATTGTTCAATGTTGTATAACATACTTCATACATGCTTAATTGTTTGCTAGTTTAACTAAATTGAGGGAATGATTGTTTTTGAGACATTTCCCCGCTTACGCAATTGACTTCAGTACATGAAAACATTTTTTCTAAATGTGATTTTTTAATGATTTAGAATATTTGAAATACGTTCACATGGAAATCAAAAAATAAACATTCATAGAAACAAAGCTTCTTGAACAAGGAAAACTTTGGAAATCATGATTGCAACGGAGCTTCCTCACAGTTGTATTACGCCGTTCATAAACTTGAAACTTTATAACATCAAATTGTTTTATTTTCTTCTCCATAAAAGAAGCTTTGAGCTATAAATCACTTCGGTTAGTAAATTAAATTATCGCACACTCAAATTAATTTTATGAGGAAGCGAATTTTGAAAAACTACTATAAGGAAACGAAAGTAACGTTATATTAAATAGAGGGAAGTTAACATTGTACATTTGCAAATCGTTAAGACGTCGAGAGTCACGGTACATTGTGTTGTATGATCTGAAAGCTGCAAGTAAAAATTCGTTATTTCACTTTCCAATGCTTAAATGCCGTACATCTCTCCGAAAAAATTCAAAGTGGTAGTCCAGTATATGAATTTTATGATCGTGGAAAACTGTTTGAATTCAGATAAATAATTTTACTGAAAAAAAAAATATGTTGAATTTTCTCAGGTGACTCAACCCCGTTAATTTAGTAATTGGAGTGACTTATTTTTTAACAAAGGGAGAGAGTAAGACATATTATTAAAAGCGTTAAATAATACATTTCGCTTGTTAAAAGAACACGTTAAATTTCAAATTTAACGTGAACTTGGTAAATATTTTAAAAATGTTCCGAATATATAGGATCAAAACATAAAAAAGTATTTTGTATTTTACAAAATACATTGTGTATTTTAAATACTGCCCAGCTCTGGTTTAGATATTGAGGGAATCTTTGCTGGACTGAATCACATATTTTTGTTAACTGTCCATTAGCTGGTAATTTCATCTATATGCATTAAATCGGAGCATAATAACTTTCATATTAGCTTGGAGCCTAAAAGAGAATTACCGTCAATGAACTCGTACAATTTCCAAGAAGAACTACAAATATTCACCACAAATGTTAAATAAAAAAATTGTAAAAACAAAACAGATTTGAGGTTATTTACACTCATGAAGTTAAGACTGCAAGCTCATACACGCATCGTATTATAAAACTTTTCATTACTTGCATAGTATTGTAGCTGAATTCCAAACCGTGCGGAGTCCTCATATACACCATAAGATTCGGAACTTTTGATCTACGAATAACTGGAATGTTAATTTAACTTGTCAAATTATCACGGTGCCGCAGATAACACCGCCAAACCGCAAGATAGATGTGAAAACAAGGCGCTAACCTGCTTGCGCGCGCCACCTTCTTGAGGAAGTACTGTATTGCAAATACGCCAGTAGAAACTTTTAAAAAAAATTTGTTGTGACTTACTTAAATGATTTGGTCCCCTTGACATAACCCTGTATAAGCAAATGAAGAAGGCAGAAATAACCAAATAACAATAGTAACCACGTCATCCTCCGGCATGCCGATGATGTTTACCTGATTGCAGGTCACCAAAACAATGCGGTGGTAAGCAGCAGCAGCAGCAGTAACGGTGTCGGGAGCTTGGAGTCTGCAGCCTCGAGTCCGTCTCCGTCAACCACTACGAGTGCCTCTTTCTGTGGGGGCGGTGGAGTTGGCTCGATGTCATCGTCGTCGGGTCAATCGACGACGCAGACACCGCCGCCTACTTCGATATCGCTAATCTGTCTATTCTGGATATGGGCTGCCTTGATTTCCTTGTGCACTGGTCAAACGGTATTCCCTTGGTCTCCTCCGTCGTCGCTGATGATGCTGGACCATCCATCAACAAACGCAACAGTTTCTTCACAGCGGTCATCGGACTACTCTAGAAAAAAAAAAAGTTTCATTAACACTATCAGCAGCAGCAGCAGCAGCAGCAGCAGCAGCACCAGCAGCAGCAGCACCAGCAGCACCAGCAGCACCAGCACCAGCAGCACCAGCAGCAGCACCAGCAGCAGCAGCAGCAGCAGCAGCACCAGCACCAGCACCAGCACCAGCAGCAGCAGCACCACCACCACCACCACCACCACCACCACCAGCAGCAGCAGCAGCAGCAGCAGCAGCAGCAGCAGCAGCACCAGCACCAGTACCAGCACCAGCACCAGCATCAGCACCACCAGCAGCAGCGGCAGCAGCAGCAGCAGCAGCAGCGGAAACATCGTCAAGTTAGCAGCTTTCTGGTGGTCGTGTTCGTCATCAGCGCCGTCATTATCATCACCATCATCGTCATCATCGAGGCCTCGTACGCGCAAATTCGTTCTTCAACTCGCCCGTGTGTTCCTCACCTCGTTATCCAAAACGATACACGATTACCTTCGTATCTCCGTCAATTTTTTCCTGATTCTTCTGAGCTCGTCAGTTCATCATTGTGTTAAATGCCATTCCCGGTATCTTCGTTTATGGCGTTTTGCTCGGTGCCGTTCAACTTGTTCAAAAATCAGGGGAAAGTTCGATGTGTTGGATGAGTGGGAGTTGATAAAAGATAGGAAAGACGGCGACTGGACCGAGGGACCAGATTGCCGTATCAACGTTAAACGGTGCGGTGAAAAAAACGACGAGCCGAGACCACCGCGCGGAAGACGAAGAAGACGCCGACGACGGAGACGACGGAGACGACGACGACGACGCCGACGCCTTGTTGAATATTTTCTTCACACTCTTCTTTGCCCCCTGAGGAAATCAACAATTGTTACCGGTCCTGCGGGTATCGCAGGTCAGCCTAAGCTGGTCCTCAACCGTCGTTATTATTCTTATTATTACAATTATTATGGTGGCGACAGCGCGTGGCTGTGGTGGTGGTATTATTCTTTATACCGCTCGCAACGCCACTCTTATTCCTATTGCAAGTGGAAGGGTCCGTCTTAATGTTGGACAATTGTGCAGCGTATACAATTGTCGTTGCGCGGTTGCCAAAATTTTTACATTCAAAGACCCGAAGTCCGGGGACTCAGAGGCGCATTCGACGAAACAAAGAAACATCTTAAGAGTGTGTGTATTTTAACGTGTGTCTGTCTGTCATATATTGTCCTTGTGTTGATGATATATATGTTTGTGGGCGCGCACGTGATCGGTCGAGTTTAACGATAGCGTGCGAGCGTCGCGCACCAACAAATTTCGACGGGGACGGAAGTCGAACGTGGAAACGTTGAAGATGCCAACTCTCAAGACAGTCCTCGGCTTCCGGCAAACCGATGACAGGGTCAGGCCACAAGTCACGTGATTCAAGCGTCGACGACGATGAACGTCGGCCAACATCGGCGAGGGACATCGTAACGATCCCTCGACCTCGAATACCACCCCCTCCTTCCTCAAAACACCACCACTAACGTACGGAACCCCGCCCGCCTCACACCGCCTCGCGTCGCGCCTAATTTGAGGAGCCCATGACCGAAACGTTGGCCCATTATCGATAGCCTTTTATGGACGTCGTTATTACAAGAGGAAAACAATTATTTAACGCAGAATATGACAGTTAAAGCTGAAATACCATTGGAAAAAGAATATAAATCGGCTCCCGGACACGGGGATTATCGGATATCGGAAGCAACGATTGAGAAGAAGGATATGAGAAAAAAAACGAGATTTTCGATTGTTTTTCAATAATAATGGTTATATCGGAGCTGGAACTGCAGAGATAATAGACAAAAATTAAAAGAACAATTAATAAATAACGACGGTTGAGTTCCGCGGTTCGACGAACAGCGGGGCGAGGGAGAGGACGGGCGAAAACGTGCGGAAAAAAAGTAATTGCTAAAGCTAATGAATAATGAAGGAAAAAAATAATAACAATAATAATTTAAAAATACAATAATAAAAATAGTGAAGAATGATGAATTAATGAATTATTAAATAACGGAGAATAACGGATTATAAAAGGTTCGAAAATAATGAAAAAAGATGAAACAGCGTAATGGTATAAAGAAAAAAAAACAAGTACACACGATATAATAATACAATTATTATATACCAACCTACTTACGTATACATACGAACATAAGGTATTAATTATAACGATGAATAATACTTATTGATGAATTGTGTGAAGTGCGTGGGTGGTTGGCCCGCGGGTGTGGTATAGAAATGAGGAAATAAGAGAGAGAGAGAGAGAGAGAGAGAGAGAGAGAGATAGTGATAGAGGCGCGTGGCAAAATATTGCGATTACATAGAAAAGAAAATAAATGAGCGACAGCAGCAAGCAGCAGCGGTTATTGTTATCGAGGTATAATATGTGTTCGTTTAGACATGATATACATAATAGCTATTGCATTAAATAGATGTAAAGCGGGATGAATGATGAGTGTAAAAGTTTGCGCGAACGCGTGGGTGTGTGTGTCCATTGCGCGGCAAAGAGCTCATACCTATGTCGCTGTAACTAAACGGATGAGAAGATGCAACGACGAGGAATGAGATTGAAAACATGTTATGATATTCGGAAAATGAATTACCTATGACGACGCTGTGATCAATGTTTATGCACGTGGATTAATTAGATTAGGAAGACACGAATAGGCGACGATAATGCTACTGTATTGCTCACATTGGAGACAAAAAGCACAATTGTGTCTCGCAATCATCTAGGAGTTTTTCTTAAGGGAACCGAGTTAGCCGAAAAAAATTATTTACAGCTGGCTGCATTTTTTCCTCCGTCGACTGATGAATCTCAATTACATCTATCATTTGAAAAATGGAGTCAAGTATTTTTCTGTCGATATAAAAATTAGTTGAAAATTTCTGAGAGAAAATAAGCCCTGATAAAATAACCAGGAAAGAGTAATTCCGGATGAAATACTTCCGAAAAAAACACTGCAAAAACACCCGCGTTAACCGAAAATTATCTTTGGAAAGGTTTTCTATCCAGGAATATTTTTTCTAGGCTGTTTTTTTTCTGGGGTGTATTTTCTCTGGTTCTTTTTTGCCCAGAATTCATTTCTTCATAAACCGAATTCATACTTTTTGACCGGATCGCGTGATCTGGACGAGCCTGGTTATCGGATTGCTGTCTATGATATCTTACTTTTTTTCGCAACGTTCGTCTGTACCAGTTCCGTATAGTAATTGTTTTTGCGTAAAAATTTCGAATCTTACGTATATTCAAATACCAACGTTACTTTGACATTTTGAATATCTGCTGATAACTTTGCCATAAAGGCCTCCAAAAAAATCCTTGCCCTTAATCAGCTCTAAATTATGTTACGACGAAAACAAAACAGAAATTTATACGATGAACAGTCTGTTCTGGATAAAACACAGAGTTAAAAAAGTCGAAAAGTGGCTTATGAAGAAATCGGTTGACTTAACTGACTTCTGACAACAAAATCCTTAGAAATGTGAAATACCTTTTTTCAGTCTAACTCGGCCGCCTTAACCAGGGTGGGCAATAATTGAAATAAAAATGTTTCAAATGAAATATTCGATTTGGATAAAAATGATTCATTTTTTTTTAAGAACAATGAAATCGTTGATTTTTTATTTTTCATGAAGAAAAGTGATTTGGGATGATTAATCTCAAAAAATGCTTTTTTCGCTCGTTTTTAAGTTCTATTCACAGTTATCTGAGCCCGAAAGTACTTTCAATACAATTTTGTTCGAATATGTTAATTCCTCTTTTCTGAAATAGCGGGACGGGAGATTCGCTTCGTTTATTATTTTTCACCAAATTATATACATTTCGATGCATAGTGTCGTCAGGCAATTGAATAATGGACTCGTTGTGTTTAAAGTCTTAACCGCTTAAATGAGATAAATCAACCGTTAAAATGCATTTTCTGTAAACGTATTTCCACCGTTTGTTGATGTAAGGTTTATTTTTTAATACACCACAATAACGAATCTATATTGTGCCTGAGGGTCAAGCAGCGTTGTTTTTTTTCTAATCTGTCAGTAAGCACAATGCCGACAATGTATATAAATAAAATAAAAACGATCGCGCATCAACTATTGTCCGTGAAATGAAAAAGTCGGTGAATTTGTTGTGAAATTATAATAAATCGAATAACAGTTTGACGGTTTCTTGATATTCGCACTTTTTTTAACGTGCCGATTGGATTTAACCTATCCTGTTAACACAATCGTTGATAATTTATGGCCTTCGTCAGTCATATTAGTTTTACTTCCAACTTTGACCGGCAGACGTCATACGGAAATTCGTGTTCCCAATAAATTGGCGCCGGCGCCGGCGCCGGACTGGTGAAATAAAAAGATAATGCACAAAGAAAAAAGTGAATTATAATAACAAATTTAAAAAGAAGAAGAAGAAGAAAGCGGCAACGAAAGTGTTAAAGCGCACACGAAAGACCGCGAAAGAAAAATAAAAGGGAAAAAAAACAATATGCGAGACGACCGTGTGAATGAAAAATTTTAGGGCGAACTCACAATTGCGATAAATACGATTTTTTGTAGCGGAATATTCTAGTTAAACGTGATATGGTGATTAGTAGCGGTGACATGTGATTTGAAAGAAAAAAAAATTGTTTTACGACATTGTTTGGGATGTAAAAGAATAAGAAAAACAACAATAGAAACGATAGCTGGTAAATAGAAACGATGTCAACAGCATTGATGATTATCCATTGGCCGCTGCACTTTTGGTGCGCAATTGTTTGCGTCCGCTCGGTGAAATGAGTTTTCTTGTTGAATTTTTATTTTTCTCCTTTTTTTAAAACCGTCCTGGTTCGAAAAAGGTTGATACTGGACGACAGACGAACCGGGATATCGTTTGTAGACATTTTTTATAATATGTCGGGACTCTTTAATGGGGTAGCAATGAAAAAGGGACACGAACAGGAGATTTGAAAAAACAAGCCAATGTACAAGAATTATAGGAGAGAGATATTAATTTATTTTTTAAGTGGTAAGGAACAAGACAGAAAAAAAATAACAGTTTATCAGAGCTACGAACACCCCATTCCTTCCCAAGTCCAATTGTTACTTATTCCATGAATTATTTTGTGCTTTTCATCTGTAAAAAATGTATAAACATTTCACTAAAAAAATTCCCACATGAATTCGTTTGAAAAGGCCTTGAAATGAAAAATCATGGCCAATGAGTTATAAATAAAAATAATAGCATATTCCCGATTGCTTCAATTACCGCGGAATTTTAAAGAAAAAACTGTTCTTTTCTTCGATTAAATGTATACATTTTTTCAGCAATATTCTAAAAAAATAAATAAACAACAGATTAATTATGGAATAAATAAGGACAGTGAGATTGAAGTAATAGTATGTTTGAAACTCTGCTTTTTACAAAAGAACCCCATCATATCGACAAGCTACAAGATAATAGCAAATGTATTATTATGTCACAACCGAATCGTTCGTTTAACGTCATTCACACGTAGGACACAAACACCCAAGAAAGGATACAAGAACTGAAGCGTACGACTGAGCGATATTTAGTTAGCGATACCAATATATAGAAATATATAACGAGAGCAAAAAAAAAAAAAATTGAGAGAGGAGAAATAGGTCGAAGACAAAGCTGAAGAAGGAACAAAACGACATAAATATTTTCACTCAAGAGGCTGAAGAAGCAGAAATACGCAATGAAATTAATCGTGCGCTTGCCGAAAAATTGTAGTTTTGTTTATTCCTCGGCTTCTTCGGCTTTTCCTGTGATTCTCTTCTCCCTTAAGGTGAATTTTCTGCTACGCGCTATTCAAATGAGTGTTCAATTTTTTATTGCATTTTTACAAATTTTGATAATTTTATTGACTTTTCTGAAAAGTAGCACTTCAGCATATATTCATGATGTATAAATTCATCTATAGACACGCCGTGAAGAAAAATACGGAAATATACACATGTCCGATACGAGTATTTTGGCCTCCGGATTTATGTTGGAAGGAACCGTAATATTCATCGGATTATGACGAACGATAACTCATTTTGCTTATTGGAAGCCGCTTAATCGATCGACCGAACCGCTGCTTTGTTCGTATCAGTCGTTCAGAAGTTACATGCACGCGCATGTCTAATCTTAGGTTAGACTAGATAAACACGGTTCTTATTTTCTTACAAAGGATTCTGTAGAAACAATAATCTCCGGTCAATCAATGCAGCATCTTTTGATAAGTTAAATGAGCGATTGTTCGTCATTTTCGGACAAAATCGATGGTTTTTTCTAATATAAAATAGGTTGCCATCATTTCTTTACCGGACATTAGCATATATCAACGTATTTTTCTCCAAACCGTGTCTGTCGTTGTCCTAATATATCGGAAACAGATGCGACTGCATAAATCATTTTTCATTGAATCGGTAATCGAGCGACCAAATTTGTTAGAACCTTTTTTTTAAATTTCTTACCGACTTTTCAGGCACGTAGCAGAAAAACCACCTTAGCTCCCTATTTGCCTACACCATAAACGATCCGCCCCTTAATTTTCGACCCCCTCTGCCGATTAAGGTAAAAATCAAGATTACGCACAAATTTTAACCTGCACGACGTGTCCCGAAATCCGTGGCGCCCTCGCAATTTCTTCCCGTCACGCAATAATGTCTCCATTTTTTTTCTCAACCCGAACTCGAGAATCGGGATGAAAACCGAAAGACATAAAACGCACAACAGGCTGGAGAACTCTTTAACGAATGTACGGCGTTAATTAAGTAATTTCATAAAGATGACGAAAAAAAAAGTTTTTCTGACTGCGACGAGTTTTGCAGACCCCCCATGGAAAGAAAATGTATCCAATATTACATAAAACGTATAGAACGGTTCGTTGGTTTATATAGCATGAATACATTTTAAGCATATTTTGGATAGATCTCAGATATATTTTTGCTCGAATATATTTCGCGTATATCCTTAAATATATCCGAGATACAGAATTTTTAGTCACAATATATATGATATATCTATGATACATATGTTATTATATTTCTTGCATATACTTTTTTCCGTGGGGAGGTGTAGTGAATAATAATTGACTTAGGAAGACTGTTACCGAGGTAGGAGTGTAAATACAGTCAATAAGAAAAAATTGACTTGTTGATAACCTGTTTATCAGTCGAAAATTCTACCATAAAAGTCAACCCGATATACTAAATCATTATGAAAATTGCCTCGTTATTACTGGAATTATTGAGTTGATAACCCTATCGTTCTATCATTTTATATACCCTATTTTTTTTTTTTAATTCAAAAGTTATGAATTCAATTTTTTTTTTCGAACCGATAGATAGAAGCGAATAATAAGCGCATATAAAGAAAAGAACGGAGAAAATTCGGGAGAACACGGACATCGAGGCAAAACGAGCAGCAAAATCAATTAAACATCTGGTGTTTTTTAAAATAGGTTCTTCATGGTTTTCAGATGATCGGTAAAAACAAAAAGTGCGGAATATTAATGAAAATTAGAATACAGAAAATAGAATGCAGAAAATTAATCAAGACGTGCTATTGTTTTTCAGCAAGTGACTGACCTGCCTTTCAAAAACAACCATTGAAAAAATTATTTTCGATTCTTTTGCTGCAACATATAGTTTCAACTTACTCAACTAAATCTGTAGTATATTCTTCTTAACAGATATACATTTAAATTTTTTCTTCTGAATGGCAGCATTATTGTCACAATAAACTTTAACAATTAATTTTAATTAATTTTAATTGCTCCTTTCATAATTCGAGAACGTCACGTAAATTAAGGTAGTGTGGTCACAATAGCTAGTCAAGTATGAGTTGCGTTATAAAAATGTTGAAACATCCCTACAGCAATGTAACAAAAAAAATAGTGTAGTGATAACAGAGTAAATTTTGACGAACGTTGTTTTGTAGGACAAAATATCAGAATATTGACATAATTTATAAAATGTTCAGTGAAAAACCCGTCAATTTTGCAAGCGTTTTTATTTTAAAATGTTTCTGATAGAGCGTATGGAGCAATATATACAAATTCGGGCACCCAAAGAAAAAATATGTCTTCGAAGAGTTTCGAAAAATAAGTTTATACAATTCTGATAAGTGTGCCAAGTGAAATTTCTGTTTTAACGTATTCATTCACTCGTATTTGGAGCGTTTTTTTATTACCCGGGATCATGGAACCTGTTTTTTATTAAATATTTATAAGCCAACTTTTCAACGACAACGAAAAAGCAGACTATTATTTAATTAAAAAGGTCGTGATCAGACTAGCTGGAAATTGATCGTTTTTCCCTCGTGCCCGTTTTCTTTCTTCTTTCTCTGGAAAGGGGAAATGGATGCAGCCGGTGTAACGCGTGTAATGAGGCCTAGTATATCGAGATGCAGAGGAGGCTGAGATAAAGAAACGGAGTGGGACGTTTATCCAGCCGTTTTCGACGTCGTCATCGCAGTCATCATCCTCGACGTCGTTGTCAGTGTGTATTTGAGTTTGAAAATTCTAGATACTATTTCCATTCCTGAGATGTGACCACAAAAAGTTGAAATTAAAAAAAAAGAAAAATACTGTTGGAATTATATAACCTGGTTTTTGACAATGATTTTTGAATTTTTTTTTTTAACCGTTGTGTTTGACCCAAAATGCAAAAATAGAATTTTCCTCTAATTAAGAAGTTCGTAACCAGATTAGATTAGAAAAAAATCGATTTTTCCTCATCCCCATTTTGTGCCCTTTTTCCCTGGAAACCGGGAACTGATGAAGCAAGTGTAAATGCTGCAAGGAGGCCTATCGAGATGCAGAAGAGGCTCAAAGAGAAAATGTATGTGGGAATTATATAATCTGATCTTAATAAATTATTTGCGATTTTTTCCAACTGTTATGATTGACTGGAAATACAAAAATCGGATTTGGGTCTAATTGAGAAGTTCGTGACCAGACTAGTTTGGCCAAAAAATGTATTTTCTTCATGCCCGTTTTCTGCCCTTTATCTCTGGGGGCCGGGGACGGATGCAGCATGTGTAAAGGGTGTACACTAGAGTGTGTCGAAAAAAAAAAAAATCTTTTTTATTTTGCATTATTTTAATCTATAGTTTGTATCTTTAAGCAACTCTTCTCAAAATTTTAGCATGATAAAAAATTTTTTAGAAGTGGCTCAAACGATTTATAGATTTCCCATTTGATTAACACGTAGATGAATGCGTCTCTCAATAAATTCATGTCCCAAAATTACAGATACGATATATCGACGTTCGCGTATCTTTTTTCGTTATCTTCAGATCATTGGGAAGAGAAAAAGTGCTTACGAATTTCTCGTTTAAGTCGAAAGTATTCTAGTTATGAATTTTTGAAGCTCAGAATATCGTCCTCTCCGCCCTGTAAGATCAGTTTCAATTGAAATTTCGAGATTGAGGTAAATTCTGGAGCCATTGTCTGTCGTGGTCTAATCATAAGTGATATTTCATTCAACACAAATTTTAGTCACAACTTTTACATATAATGTCAAAAATGGAGAAAAATGGAGAAAAAATGTCTAAATGTCGCTATATCTTCGAACCAATCTGACATTTTGTTTGGAATCTTTATGATTTTCTTCTTTTGAAATTTTTTGATGATTTATTGATTTTTCGATTAGAAGGAATGGTTTTTGGCTATTGGCGACCAATAAATCAAAGAAGAATGTGATCTTCAATATAAACGTTTCGGCCCTAATGTGGGTCCTCTTCAGTATATTTTATAGAACATTGCTTTCATCTATAAATAATTAAATTGTTATTGATATTACAATGTATATAACTTAATATCTTACATATATCCTAAATATTATACAATATACTTTCTAATTGGTGCATGTAATTGTTATTAATTGTCAAGTAAAGAGAAATAACTTACTATTATTGATATAAACTGGGTGGATCTAACCAAAGGTGGCTGGATTGCTTGGTTATGTGGTTTATTGTTTTGAGGTTAGTCTAATAAAAAAAAAGAAAAGATAAGAAATATTTTCAAGTTGTAATAATTTAATTCAATGTCGAACTTAACGAGTGGGTGGGATAAATCATACCTTGATGTCGTAGATAATAAATCGGTGTTCATGTTAGATGTCAATTAAATAATAAAGTCACATTTTCATAAAATAAATAGGGCCAGGCAACCCAGCCAGCTTTTAACATGAGACTAAACGGTTATATGCTATTTAATCACTGTGTGACTGGTAAAATCACTTATCATGATGGCGGTGGTAATATATAAAGGGCGGGAATAAATTAAAAATTTGAAATTGTGAGTATTCTGTTCGTTTGATAAATGTTATGTAATTTAACTGTTCGTGATAGTGAAGTTAAGTCAGTAATTGTGTTATAGGTTAATTAAATTTAATCAATTGCTAGTTATTAAATAACGGAATTATATATGTTACTGAGTTTTTCTATATCTTGATGGAAATTAATTGAGTTCTCGTGTTTCTTTATGTAGATCATTTCTCTAATCAATCTTTTTTTGTAGTTCGATTCAATTTTCAAAATTTTAGTTTTTTCAAAATCAAAAGTATGTTTTGTGGTTGCAGTGTGTGAGGCTAAGACTGTGTGTGGGTGGTCCGGGTGGTTCTGACTGTTTTTATGTTCATTTAGTCTTGTTTTTACCTCAACATCTACAGCTTTTCTTGTCGCTTGGTCCGAAATTTTGCTTGTCGAGACTCAACGATTCCACAATTAAAGACGCAAAATATGATATTATCACTGAATTCGAATCTAAATCACACCTCATAAATCCGAAACTTTTAGACAAGAATAGAGGATTACTAACCAACATTATAAGTACATACACGAATAATAACACAAAAAAAGACACAAAAAAAATCATTTCAGAGACCTCACGTTTTTTAAAAATACACCAAGACGATATTATCATTACACGAGCTGATAAAGGTAACTCAACAGTCATTATGAATAAAAATGAATACATAGAAAAAACAAAATTACTACTAACTGATAACACCACCTACCAAATCATCAAAAAAGATCCAACCAACATTTTACACAAATCTATTGATCAATTGCTAGTTAGATGGAAAAACTCAGAATTAATATCTAATGACATATATCACTTTCTCAAACCAGAATACTGTCATATATCCAGACTATACACATTACCAAAAATACACAAACAGAATTATCCAATGAGACCGATTGTCTCTTCGACTGATTCCCCAACCTACAACTTAGCGAATTTTATTAACAAATTAATTTCCCATAACTTACCGGTTGCAAACTCACATATTAAAGATAGCTTTCAATTTAAAAAATTAGTTTCAGAGATACAACTTCCAGATAATCATGTACTAGTCTCATTTGATGTAACATCACTTTACACCAACATCCCATTAAAATCTGTATTACAAAGCATAGATAAAAGGAAAGATTTTTTTATAGACAAATCCTCAATAATTGAACTTAAAAAAGCAATAGAACTCATCATGTTTTCTACTTATTTCACATTTCAAAACGTCTTTTACAAACAAATTTCTGGACTTCCGATGGGATCACCTCTAGCCCCAATCCTTTCAGACATAGTCATGATTGATCTGGAAGAAGCATGTTTAGGACAACTCACTTTCACACCCTCACTATATAAACGATATGTTGATGATATTATCATAGCACTACCAATAAACAAAATAGATGAAACCTTAAATATTTTCAATAATCACAACCCCAAATTACAATTCACTATAGAGAAAGAAAACAACTCAAGCTCCATTCCGTTTTTAGATTTACTATTAATTAGAGAAAACAACAAAATCACTACCAATTGGTACAGGAAACCAACATGGTCTGGTAGATTTCTAAACTTTTTCTCCGAACATCCCAAACAACAGAAAATTGGAATTATTCTAATGTTAGTCGACAGAGGCATAAAACTTGCCGATAAACGGTTTTGGACTGAAAATATTAACCTCATTAAAGATACACTTTATAAAAATTTCTACCCCACACATCTTATTGAAAAATACATCAACATCCGTTTAAATAGTCTCAATAATAACAACAACACACTTGACAAAGAGGAATTTGACACAAAAAGACTTATGAATTTCCCTTACATAAAGCAAATTCAAGGTCCGCTACATACCCAGTAAACACGTTTTTGAACGGCAATGTAACCTAGAAGTTACATGTGATTGTAACAATGTGACCCTTGCGATATGTCGAGGATATGTAACGTAGGAGTAACTCGTGATGTTCCATTTGTTATATGCAGGTAATGTTATCGTTATGTAACATATTTTCGTTGCCGTTGCATAACAAAAGCTATGGAGCTGCAACGCAACGTGCAAGTAACAATGGGGACGTCACTTTCGTGACAGGAACGCAATGTTGCGGTGATGTAACATGGCAACATAACAAGTATGTTGCGAAAAGTATGTAACATACATATTACAGTGGTTATAGAACACCGTCAACATTCACGTTATGCAACCGTTTAATACCGTAGTTCCGTTACAGTTATGTAACGAAAGTGTGTAACTGTAATGCAACATCTTTGTAACGATTGTAATGTAACTGTGAGGATAGTCCAGTCATGTTACAGTTACGTAATGTGATAACATTGCTAGAACGTTGCAAAAGTATGTAACATCTACGTTATGTAGTTTCGTTACAGTCATGTAACAAAAATGTGTTATTGTTACGTAACATGTGTATCACGATGTGATGTCCGCTAGATGGCATACGACTTAAATGTTTCTCGCAAGCGATTCGTGTCACTAACGTATATAAGTCAGCGTAGCTGTGCAGCTTCATATACACACCGGAGTGATACTCTTCGGAGATTTCAATCGCTTCGCATCATTTGTCAATAGCTTGTTCTACTTTTAATAGTAGCAGCTAATATTTTTGACTCCCAAGGGTAGCAATTTATCAATCCTTGAAGCTCTTTTGTGGACTTACAGTCCACAAAAAAAAAGCCAATGTATTGTCAATATGACTACATTTTGGCAATATAACGAAACAGTAATAGCTGTGTAATTCAAATTGCACAACACAACATAACTAAATTGCAACGCAAACGTAACACATGTTACATAACACATAGTAACATTGCTGAGTGGGAAATAGTAAATTACATGTAAGTCACATGTAAGTTACAAACAATTTTTTTGATTATGTTGCTGTTACCTTGCAGTAATATCCTGCAACACACTACTAACATTGCAAGACCGTAACGGTTATGTAACACACGTTATATAACATTTGAATGTTACTTGTTACATATCTGTTACACTACAAAATATACGGGCAACGTAACATAATTGTAACAGTTACGTAACACATGTTATATAACATGGTAACATTGCTGAGTGGGAAATTGTAAATTACGTGTAACTTACATGTAAGTTACACGTGAGATTACTTGTTACATTGAGTTACATAGCCGTTACGTTGCTGTTACAATACCGTGTTTACTGGGTAGATTATTTAAATCATTAGACATAAATTTAGTAAACAATAATAAATACAACTTGCAAAAAATTATCGGTTCGACAAAAGACCAAATTCCGTTAATAAACAAATCAAAACTAATATACCATATCCCATGCCAAAATTGTAATAGTACATATATCGGCCAAACCAAAAGATACTTAAAAACAAGACTAAATGAACATAAAAACGCTCAGAACCACCCGGACCACCCACACACAGCCTTAGCCTCACACACTGCAACCACAAAACATACTTTTGATTTTGAAAAAACTAAAATTTTAAAAATTAAATCGCACTACAAAAAAAGATTGATTAGAGAAATGATCTACATAAAGAAACACGAGAACTCAATTAATTTCCATCAAGATATAGAAAAACTCAGTAACATATATAATTCCGTTATTTAATAACTAGCAATTGATTAAATTTAATTAACCTATAACACAATTACTGACTTAACTTCACTATCACGAACAGTTAAATTACATAACATTTATCAAACGAACAGAATACTCACAATTTCAAATTTTTAATTTATTCCCGCCCTTTATATATTACCACCGCCATCATGATAAGTGATTTTACCAGTCACACAGTGATTAAATAGCATATAACCGTTTAGTCTCATGTTAAAAGCTGGCTGGGTTGCCTGGCCCTATTTATTTTATGAAAATGTGACTTTATTATTTAATTGACATCTAACATGAACACCGATTTATTATCTACGACATCAAGGTATGATTTATCCCACCCACTCGTTAAGTTCGACATTGAATTAAATTATTACAACTTGAAAATATTTCTTATCTTTTCTTTTTTTTTATTAGACTAACCTCAAAACAATAAACCACATAACCAAGCAATCCAGCCACCTTTGGTTAGATCCACCCAGTTTATATCAATAATAGTAAGTTATTTCTCTTTACTTGACAATTAATAACAATTACATGCACCAATTAGAAAGTATATTGTATAATATTTAGGATATATGTAAGATATTAAGTTATATACATTGTTATATCAATAACAATTTAATTATTTATAGATGAAAGCAATGTTCTATAAAATATACTGAAGAGGACCCACATTAGGGCCGAAACGTTTATATTGAAGATCACATTCTTCTTTGATTTATTGGTCGCCAATAGCCAAAAACTATTCCTTCTAATCTAATAATTGCGGCCACAACACATCATTACCAATCTTATTGATTTTTCCCCTCGATTTTTCTTTATTTTTTACATTTTTTCTCGATTTTTCTCCATTTTTAACATTATTTGTAAAATTTGTGACCCAGTCTAAAAAAAATTTCAGACGCCTCATAATTTTTCTCTTTTTTCTTAATTTTTTAAAATGTTTTTTGGAATTTTTTCCCGATTTTTGGTCAAATTTGACAGGTTTATCAAACGTTTTGAGCTAAGCCGATGAATTTTTTTATTTTTCTCTCAAATATTCGTTCTAATTCATCATTTTTTCGTATTTACAAACAAATTTGAAACATCCATTTAACAGTTGAATGAAATTTCACTTATAATTAAACTTCACGACCGACAATGGCGCCAGAATTTACCTTAAACTTGAAATTTCAATGAAAACTGATCTTACATGGCGAAGAGGGCGATATTCTGAGCTTCAAAAATTCATAACTAGAAAACTATCGAATAACCGGAAAATTTGTAAGCACTTTTTCTCTTCCCAATGATCTGAAGATAACGAAAAAAGATACGCGAACGTCAATATATCGTATCTGTAATTTAGGGACATGAATTTATTGAGAGACGCATTCATCTACGTGTTAATCAAATGGGAAATCTATAAATCGCTTGAGCCACTTCTAAAAAATTTTTTATCATGCTAAAATTTCGAGAAGAGTTGCTTAAAGATACAAACTATAGATTAAAATAATGCAAAATTGAGAAGAAAAAAAAAACTTTCTTTCTGACATACCCTAGTGTACACAGAAAAATCAATTCTGCTGGGTCAGCAAATTTTTGCTAAAATAGTGACAATATTGCGTTATTTGCTGCCTCAACTAATAATATTGTTGGCTTAACAATTTTTTTCGTTGAGCTAACAAATGTTTTTGCTGTGCCAATAAATCTGCTGTCTGGGCCAACAAATCTGTTCCCTGGGCTAACAAATCATTTTTTTCTAAGCTAACCAATAACTCAATGATACCACTATTTTAGCAAAAGATTTGCTGGCTCAGCAAAATCGTTTATGCCGTGTGATGAGGCCTAGTATATCGAGATGCAGAAGAGTCTCAGAGAGAATGGGAATTAAATAACCTCATTTTAATCAATTATTTGATATTTCATTTTTCAAACTGTTATGATTGACCCGAAATACGAAGATCAGATTTTTGTCTAATCGCGCAGTTCCTGTCGAGACCAGTTGGGAAAAATCGATTTTCCCTCATGCCCAGTTTTTGACGCTTTTCACTGGAGGCCGGAAACGGAAGCCGCAAGTGTAAGGGTGTAATGAGGCCTAGTAAATCGCGATACAGAAGAGACTAAGAGAGAGATAAAGAGTGGGACGTGAAAGGTTGTGTTCAGAGGTTACTTGAGGACGAAGCCCGTTTATCCAGCCGTTTTCATCGTCGTCATCACCGCCATCATCTTCGACGTCGTTGTCGGCGTATTCTCGCACAACATCGTACTACTAATTAGCGTGTACTTCAGTCCTACACACGTTTACCCTCTCTGTCGTATATACATGACATTCTACGTCAAGCCATTAGCCCCCATTATCTTTAATTTCGCTCATTAATTAGTATGATGGTCTTCCTAACTCAGAAGGTTCTGAAAATTTATGAAAAAAATTTGTTTAACGACTAGTAAAATTTAAAAAAAATGTATTAAGAAATAACTCTTATTCTATGATTTGAAATATGATTTTTAAGCACCACACGATAATGAAATTTCAATTTTTTCTATTAACGAAAAATTAGTTGTTTTTCCATATGGGGATCGGAATTATTATTTTGTATCATCCATAATTTTCGCGAACATTAACTAAGTTCAGGATCTGCCATTTCTATAAATTTCATAAGAATCAAAATCCATTGATATTTGAGATATTTATGGCCGATGATAAATAATAATTTTATTTCTGACATGAAAAAACAAAGAATTCGCAAAAAATAGCGAATATTGCGATTCCATTATGGTGTGGTGCTTCAAAACCATATTTCGAAACCGAAAATCCTTTTGCATTTCTTCAGATTAAACAAAATGGCGTTTTCGGAATCAGTATATCGATTTTTTCTTAAACTCCACTGGAGATTGAAGAAATCCGAATCACATTTCAAGATCCCTTTGACTCACGAACAACATCATACGAAAAAGTAATCTGAATTAAAGGCGGTAGACGACGTGGTCTGCCGTTTTGACGTGGAATGTCTTATATACATACCCGGACACACACATATGGGTGTCGCACACCTCGAAACGCCATCGTCGACCATGAAGCCAAAACCTTCATTCGCACCCTTAATGCGACCTCTTACGTGCACGTGAAGTTTCGAGCCCGGGGATTTTCGTAAGTGCACCAAGATTACTCAAGACTCAAATTCTCCTGATTTCCTCTGAACTGTCTTTCACGATAAATTGTATTCAGGATGCGCTAAGTACTTTCCAATCGCAATAAGATTGAAGAACACATTTATTTATAAATAATTAACGTAGAATTAGTATTAGACAAATGTGATGATTTTGAAAAATCTATTATTTTTGCTTTACCTCATTCTCTCACTATTTCGTTATACTAGACACTTTTCTCCATTTAAATCGTGGAAAAATGGCACTTTACAATTTTTTTTTTCTCTACGCATAAATGCGTTTTACTCTATGGTAATGGAATTCCGAGTAGATTCCTCACGGATTTTCACTACTTTTTAACTTTTTCACAGACTTTCTAGCCACTCTTTGAAAGTGGATAACAATATTTCATTGGAATCGACAAAAAAAAATTCAATTCACCCATTTAGTTGAATTCAATGGGATTATTTTTCTCGTTATACTGTGCAAACTGTCAACGTACTGAATCCACTTTTTATTTTGCCAATTCTGTTTCTGCAAATTCGCCCGCAAATCTGAACGAACCTTTACGCAATAATTGCAAAATCGGTCGCAAATATGGATTCATTTCGTACAGTGAAAGGGTTACAAAAATAAATTAAACAGTTTTCTAGGACTGTGAATTTGTGACATAAAATTCCTCTGCCGTTATTACACACCAAATCGATTAGGTATCTAACAGGTTTAAATTCCATTCTGATCACCAAATCTATAAAAAAAAATTACTTGATCTCCGTTACGCAATTGTCAGATACACGGCGACAAATTGTTTTAATAAGGTTTATTGAAATCGCGTATGGGATAAATTTGAAACGAAAAAAAAATTATTTTGATTTCAAAACAACCTTCAAAGAATCAATACAATTAATTCGAATCAAATAAATTTTATTTGGTTTTATTTCGACTCAATGTAAGTTTTAGAAAATGGAATAAAATTAATTCTATTTCATTAAAATCAAAACCTATTATGCTAGCATTTGAAAAAGAAATTTATTTAATGACCGATCTAATAGAATTACCCTTTTCTCAAATAGAATTTATTGTGTGTAAATAGATCGCATTATTTTCACAAAAAAATTACTCCGACCAAATAAAATCTTGTTTATTTCCAACAGCAGAAATATAACAGTAGAAATGTTGTTTACTCTCGCCACAGTATAAATAAAATAAAAGCAATTTTTTTTCATAACCAAATTTTTTTTACATTATTTTATCAATTATTTCTTTGACGGAAATCGTAAAATTTCCCTTGAAAATCTGAAATATTTCTAAACACGGGGGACGACACTTTTCTCGAATCATAATGTTGCACAAGTTCTTAACAAGCGATGGTAGCACCTTTAGAAAGGCACCAATAAACTATACTCGATATTTTGATATAGTTCGATTTTTGTTGTTGTTCGATGTCGTTTTTTAGAGGAGATTTATTCGATTTCACCGTTGAATAAGCGAACTTTTCAAGTCCCCTTGATCTTTCAGGCAGCTACACAATCTTTCTATTGTTCTCCCCTTCAACGGATTCTTTCATTTTTCCTTTCCCCTTTATTCTTTTCCATTGGTTTTATTCTCCATTTCGCTGTAAATCTTCGATTCAACATTTCTCGCTTACTCGCGTGTTCTTCTTTGCCACTCATCCCTGTCGCGTTACCCGCTCTTGATTCCTCTTCGCCTATCTGCCGAACTCGAATTAGATTTCGCGTCCCTTTGGTTCTGCAGTGTCGGCAAGCGGCTTCGCTCGAGCGATTTAATCTTTTGACATCGTGACGACGAGAGTCGTGGCAACCAATCCACAGTTTCGACGGATAGTCCAAGCTATCCGTTCACCGTGTGGGTCGGCAAAATTTTCCGAGACCTGGATAGATATAAAGGATTCAACCAGCGGCGACCACCACCACCAACTACTACTACTGTCGTCACCACAGCCTCCTCATGACTAACTCGCTTAGTAGGTCCAAGCTTTTAGTTTCGCAAATTTAATTATCAACTTTGTTTCGGCAATTAAGTTGTATATAATCCAATATAAGAATAACGAATAAAATTTTGTCGCAAAAAGAAAAGATTTATCGTGAAGAGTAACTTCTTTGGAAGATCGGAAATTACACCCAGAAAAATTATTTATTATTTTTAATTAAAACAGCATATGAGACATTCCACTGTATTCAGCCACCCAGTTTCTTTTTCATTTCTGTAATCACCCTAAAAATGAGTAAGTTTGAAGTCTTAACAAGATAAAAAAATTTAGCAATTTTCCAGTCCTTTCGAGCTTCCGTTTAAAGAAAAAATTCAAATATTCATTTCTATTTCTTCCGGTGATATTTCTGCGAAAGTTAATCTTGCAAAATAAATAAAGGAAACCGTCTTTTGTGTCTTTTTCATTCTTTATTTAAATAAAATGAGATAAATTTATTGCGGGCGTTGAAATACTTTTATTAAAATGATTCAACGATTCTTTGCGCATGAACACAACGCAACTTAGTCGATATTTTTTTCTCTTTTTTTTCGCTTGTTATATTACGAAACAATCTTTAGCCGAACGAATCGACGGTAGACTCAATTCTTATCAAGTAGTAGTAGTAGTAAAAGACATTTTATTGATCATTGTAATCTATACATTGTTGATACAATCAATATAAATAAGGAGAAACCTAATAGGATCAACTGGCCATTGACCGAAGTCCTTCAGCCGGTGTATTCATATTACATGGTGTCTTACGAAATCGTTATCAAAATGCATACATAATAAATAATATATTTATCATAGTACATAAAAATACCTAAATAATTGTACTAATATTGATTCGCTAATTTTTCAAAAATAGTTAGTAGTGGTTGAGTTGGGAATTTGTTTTTACTTATGGTTCCGTGCGGTATTCTATTGCAAAGGGGGGCAATTATGTGTATGTGTTGTTTTGCGAATTCTTTACTCAGATTTGAAGTTCCATACCTGATTGGCTCCACACCTGTTTGTGCGTAAAGCAGTTCGTTAGATGGATTGTGAAGTGGATTATTGGGGTGTCTTAATTTCGTGAGGCGTCGTAATGCTGTGGTTTCAGCTGTTTTTATATTTTTGATTGCAGGGTTATGCAAGTTTAGGAAGATAGGGTGGCCGTACTCTAATAGTGGACGATAGATGCATTTGTATATTATGGTGGCCTGACTGGTCGCGATCACCCGGTTTTGAAAAGCTAATTTCCTGAAATGAGCTGCACGTGCGATGGTTTTTGCCTTAGTATTTTTTGTGTGTAAGTTAAAATTAAGCTTACTGTCTATGGTTATACCGAAATATTTAGTGGAGAGACAGGGTTCGATTGCGCGGTTATACATAGTGATTGATGGTGATGCTGCGGAGATTTTGTGGTTGAAGATGATAAGTTTTGACTTTGTGGGGTTCGGTTTAAGGTTGTCGGCCAGTACTTGCAGCAATTGCATAGCCTTAATCATGTTTTTGTTGTGCGCTATAAGTGCAGTATCATCGGCTTATTGTAAAAGGTAAGTGTTTTTGTCCAAATCATTAATGTCTAGTAGGTTGTGGTTGTATATATCATGACAGTAAATGTTGTAGAGAAGTTGGGAAAGTGGCCAGCCTTGTGGAACTCCTTGTTCTGGCTGGAAACTGCGTGAGAAACGATTTGTAACCTTTACCTGAGGGGTGCGATTATTTAGAAATTTGAGAGCTAGCCGAAGGAGATAATTAGGGCAATTGAGCTTCCACATTTTGTACAACAAGCCCCTGTGCCACACACTGTCAAAGGCTTTATTAATATCCATGAATAGGGCGCATGAATGATTATTTGCGAGTTTAGCTGCTTGTCCTTACCATATTGGCTTTCAATATGGTAAGGGGGTGAACTGTTGACTTGCGGTTTCTGAATCCAAATTGATATGTGGGTATAGACTCATCTAACGCTGCTTCTAAACGACCTTTTATAATTTTTTCGAAAATTTTACCAAGCGTTGGAAGTAAGGTTATGGGCCGGTAATTCCCCGGTAAGCTATTGTCCGTGTTGGGCTTCGGCAGGGTGATAATTGTACCGGTTTTCCAATCCTCTGGGAAGTAATTGAAATCGAGGCAGTAGTTGTACATTTTGAACAGGAAGGTATGGATTTGACTATCCAACTTTTTTATGATTAGCAAAGGAACTTTATCGTGACCTGGGCCCGAATTTTTCCCTTTTTTAATTACTTCCGTAAGTTCTTTGACGGTGATTGCTTCGTGAGCCTTTTCTTGGATCTCTGGTTCGGTGAAAAATTCGTCGTGCCATGTGTCTATTAATCTTTGGTTTGCATCGTCGAATTGAGCCGCCTCGGATTTGCTGAATGCTTCTTCAAAGTGTTGAGCGAAAGCATTTGCTTTGTCGAGGTTGTCTTGAATGTTTACGCCATTTATTACGAGGTCTGCCGATGATGGGTTGGGGCCTATAACCTGGGAGCTTTTTCACCGTTTGCCAGTAATTTCTCCTATTTTGTTTTTGTATCCCTTTACAAGCTTTCAACCAGTTATGGGATTTGAATTGTAGAACCAGTGTTTGAATTACGTCGTTTAGACGGTTCATCACTGTCATTCGATCGGGAGAGGGGCTGCCCCTATATTCACGATACAATTTGCGCTTGGTCTTGATAAATGTTATAATGTGTGGAGGAAGATTGTGAGAGAAAATGTAGTGTGACTTAGTTGGAGTGTGCGCCATAACCGCGTTGGAAAGAGTAGCTGTCGAAGTTGTTTATAGTTTGTTGATTAATTGGGGCTTCACAGTTTGCGGCAATAAAAGTAAGAACATCTGTGTTGATGTTATCGATATTCGCTTTATCATAGTAGAGGCGAGGTTCGGTGACTTCTAGCGGAATGAACATATTTCCATCGATAGTTATGACGATAGAAAGGTGGTCCGATCCTAAGTCGAGCGTTAGCTCCACTTTTTTTTATGGCATTAGTAATATTAGATGTGTAGAGAATCCTATCAGGTGTAGTGTCTACGTTGTTAGTCATTATGAAAGTTGGAGGAGTTTTATGTTTGACGAAGTTTGATCTGCCAATGAAGTCGTTTAGCTGACGGTTTTTTGCTGCGTTGACGTTAACATCTCCTATTATTAAAGCGTATTTAAATCTGCAAGCTTTGATAAAAATTGTGTTGTCTATGGTGGCATAGGGGTGTATGTATATAAGAAAGATATGGAGCAAATCATTGTTGAAAGGTACCGCGATGTGCAGTGCTTCGTTTCTACGGTCATTTATCGTCAAAGCATTTTGTTTTTTAGGCCTTAGCGCTGGTTTTGTTTGCAGCATACTTCCCCCTCGTGTGATGGTGTTTATTATTTGGCCGTGCTGTTTGAAGCAGATCCAATCTCGATATTTTGTGATGCTGTTTTCGTTTGTCTTGGTCTCCACAAGTGCCACGCAGTTAATATCATTATTTTCAACGTAATTATTAATTAGGAGTTTTCTCTTAGCATAACTCTTCATGTTGGCGTAAATAAATTTAAGGCTGGCTATCGTTAATCACGTGACACTTACCAGTGGTAGTCTGTGTTGGGGAGAGAGCCTCCGGGTTTGAGAGGTCGAACATCAGGATATATACCCTGTTCCCCGCAAATACTGCAGTTGAATCGATTTTGAATTCCCTTATGAAGCGTTTTTTAAATTTGGCTAGTAATTCCTCCCTATTTACATTTTTTGGTTTATTAATTCTGTTACAGTACGTGTTAATAAGGTGGTCATGTACAGAAATGACAGCGTGAATCGGGTTGTTTTCGGTGATAGCTCGGTCTAATTCTGCTGTTTTTTTGTTTATGGACTTTATGGGAATATTGGGTATTCCTTCGATGGGCTTTTTTGGCCTCATTGGGCATTTAAACGATCACGCGGCGTGATCAGTAGCTTTACATGCCAGGCACTTTGGTTGGAGATCGGTGGTGCAGTTTGTTGACCTGTGGGGGCCGTTGCATTTTTCGCGAATAACGTTGTTGGGACAGTTGATTGTCGAGTGCGTGAATTGCATGCATTTGCCGCATGACAGCGGTGCTGGCGCCGGTGGAGTGCTTGGGTATGTAGAGTAGTGTTTATTCAAGGAGAAGAGACCATCATTCATTAATTTTTTGAAGCAATTCTCGCATCCGGCGATCACTTTAATTAAGGCGGTAGGTTTATTTGTGGCTTTTGCGATGATTCTCTTGCAGTATCCGTGAGATATTCCTTGATCCGTCAGTATTTGGCTTCGGTTTCATCATCGAGCTCACGTTCGACGGAAGCTATGACGGCAGAGAAGGTAGCTGATAGTGGGTTGGTAGAGGTACTTTTTTTGTTGGAGGTGGTTTTCGAGTCGGCTGATATGGTCTTGTTTTTTTTCAGCCCTTCAAGGGATTTCGAGAGATTCACTCGGTCACTGTCCGTTTTTAACAGAAACCCTTGCGCTGTTTGCAGAATTATGTCTTTATTGTTTGGATGATGCGATAGCCAAGCGGTTGCTAGCTGAATTCTGCTAGTGGTATTCTCAGTGTTGACGTAGAATAGGTGTTTGGTTTTTATTACTTGAGGCGGATTAGCGCTGGTTCTTGGACACGACACATTTGTTGAGTTGGGAGGTAGTTTGAATAGCGCTGGTCGCTTCGGCTGAATAATTGTATCATCATTGCCTTAGGAAAGATTATCGTTTGAACTTTTGGAACCTTTGGGCGGTCACCTTGTTTTCTGACGCGACGTTTAGGTGGTGTAAAGCCTCCTTCAATCTCATGGTCCATCTGTGACGTGTCACTCATGGATGCAATTTTGCACTTCTACACTTCTATCGCGAAAGCCCGTGCCAGCTTAGTGCTCAGGTCGTCCAATTATCACAGTTCGTATATATTAACGGAGCAATTGGAAACACGTTTATCACGTACCGTGGCTCAACAGAGACTGTCTTATCAAGATATAATTATTTTTTAAATATCTGAATTTGAATGAATCATATATTAAAAGCAATTGACCGACAGCAGTGGACACACGGTCGGTGTGTGTTAAGCAGCATTGTTTGCGGCCATAACTTGGAGGGGTGACCGTTTAGCCGCGCACTGATTTGCGCGTAATTTATTGAGCGGAAGGCAGTTTTTCCGAGTTTCTAATACGGTAGAAACTCAGTAAAAATAAAACCGCCTGTATCGGCCAGATTTTCCGCAGTTTCTCTGAGCCCTCGTGCAAATGCGATACAGTAGGTCATTAGAATGAGTGGCTGGTGACAACACTCTAGGGGGGAACTCTATGTAGAAACGGGAAAAGGGGAGACGGGTTACGTAAAAGCCTGAATAAGGCATACGGAGCAAATACCCCTATAAAAAAAAACAATATTGAAAACAATTGAAGTTCTGTTCACAAAGTACTGTGTTTCAAATAATTTTCTTTGATCAATCCTTGCAGAAATATCGCCGTAAAAAACTAGAATATTGAAAAAAAGCCAATATTAGTATTCTTTGAACAAAAGCTTAGAGGGGATTGAAAATATCTGAAATTTTTATATCGTATGAGTACTTTATACTTACTTATTTTTAGAGTGATTGCAGAAATTAAAAAATTTGGGCGGCTCAATACATTAGAATGCCTCATATCAAAATTCTGTTCATTCAGATGAAAAACATTTTTATCGAAGGGGGAAAAAATCTTTAACAGATTTTATTTAAACGGTTTCAGTTGTAATAAGTTGAGTAAATTTATCGAGATACCAAATAAATGATATATATATTATTATACTGTGCAGCTCACAATTCGAATCTCAAATCATTAAATAAAAATTGAATATGATTGAGATGAGCTCTAAGGACATAACGAAATGAAAATAAAAAATTGAGTGCTTAAAATGCTTCGAAAAATTAATGATTATAAGCATATTCTTTTCAAACACGTTCAAACATTCAAACACTCGTATTTTGTCAACAATTTTTATCATAATACTCTGAAATCATTTGACAATTACACGAATACATTTTTCCAAAGTGCCATTTTCGACGATCTTCATGGAAGAAAAGTATCTAAAACTCCCGATTTTTGTTATTACACCAGGGCTAGCTTTTACCGCCATGGAAAAAAAAACTGGGAATTGGAAGTTTAATTGAAAAGCATTCAGGAAATAAAAAAATATTACACATACTTAAAAAGCAAATTTCCAATCGTGTTTCCATTCGACCCTCCACAAGTAATTCTTTAATATGATGGCAAGAAACTAAATTTGGCGGAGAAAAAATAATATTTTCAAGAAAAAAAAACAGCTTGTTAAAATTTCATGATTCAGTAAAACATAATAGAAAAAATAACTTCTTAAATTATTATAATTCTTTAATTATTTTCCAGTGCACGCAGCTTTTTTGTTAGTATAAGTACATAGAAATTTATCTTCAATGCTTTACTGATCGTACGAGACAGATTCGCTGCAAACTTTTTATCTCCATTCTTTCAAGGCCGCTCCTTTAGTACGATAATCATCTTTGATTTATCACAACTCTGGCGCGCTCGCAGTGGAGTATAATATAATGACATGGTGAGAAACTGTAGGGATTACATCTGTCGTGGGTGCAACGAATTCCGAGCCAACTGTACCGACACAAGCGAACTAAATAACTAAATAGCTAAATAGTCAAACGCAATAATTTCTAGTTATGCTTAGACAATTTGGTACTCTTTTTTTTCATCATTCAATTCACTATATTAACATAAAGAGAAAATCGAAACTAGAGATTTCACGCTCATCATTTCCGAAGGAAGTCGTCTGCTTTAGTATTTAACTGAAAATGTAAACTTAAAGTTCCAAAGTTTTACCGATTTCATCAGGAACATCCAAAATACTGTTTTTCGTTGGAAACTCTTCAAATTTTCTGGAAATTCCTGTTTACTTTCAACGATATTTGCAAGCTGAAAAAGTTTCGAAAAATCTAAAAAGCCCATTTTAATGCTTATTCTACTTTTTTCGATTTTTTAATCTATTTCAATTTTACTGAGGAAAACCCAATTTTCAACTTGAGCTCTTGAAGACTCAATAAATTATTTAAAAAAAAAACAAAAAATTTGTAACAAAATAAATAAGTGTAACTGTATACGATGGTAAATATAGTTGATTTTGTTAATAGAGACTTCGAGTTATTAATTTGCAAATTAAATTCTCTGAGTATTTCAAGCATTTATGGTTCGTTAAATCATGAATTTTCCGATTTTTTTTATGGAAAAGAAAATTCGCCTATGTATCATTTCCGGAAGCAAAACGGTGATGGGAAATGTACACTAATCCACAAGGTCAAAACAGAGTAGTTGATGGCGAGTTATAAGTAGTCAGATCCATATCTATACCGACATCTCTCATAATTGTGGCGAAGGATTTGTCCCCTTGAGGCGCGGGCCGGTCTTGCTCGGCCTGACCATCGGTCAGCAGTCTCGTGACTCCCATACCATCAACCGAAGAAGAAGTGACGTCTCCCATTTGTCAATCGTCGTGTATCCTCGGTTACGAGTCGATACAGAATCGAACAAAACAGAAAAAAAGTCTACTTCAAATTTAATGTATATGTCGAGGGACACGTGAAATTTAGTTAACGTGGCTTCAAGAAATCTGAGAAATTTAATAAATCGTTTAAATCTTGTGGAATCCTTGAAATCTGATGAAATCCGACAAAATTTAATGTATTTTGGTGAAATCTCGAGACATCTGAAAAAATCTCAACATAGCTTGGGAAATCTTTGAAAAACCCCAGCAATTTTTGAAATATTTGAGATTGCAAGAAATATTAGGTAAACTTTGAAATTTTATGCTGTTGCGAGAAATCATAAGCAATCTCATGTGTAAATGTGAGAATGTGAGCCCGTAGGCAATGTGAGAAATCTCAAGAGCAGTCGAAAGAAAGAAATGCAAGAACAGAATTTTTTTTAAATCTTCCGAAACTTTATAAATGCCTTTAATCTCTCATCTTAATCTTTTGGAATTCCTTGAAATCTCATGATATCTGATAAAATCTTATGAAATCTTATGAAATCCTAAAAAATCTAATGAATTTTGAAACAATGTCATGAAATTTTAAACAATCTCGTAAAATCTTAAGAAATCTCATAAAATATCGTGAACGCTTACAAAATCTCATGAAATCTTATGAAATCTTATGAAATCCCATGAAATACTATGAAATACTACTTTATAATTCCCGGTAATTATCTGAGATTGCAAAAAAATATTGAAATTTCGAAAATCGTTGAAATACAGTAGAATCGTTTATAATCTGGTGAACGCTTGATTTAATTAGTTATTGACCCCTCGGTACATTTACTAGAAGTGTTTATACATGAACTGATATACTCAATTTACTTTACAAGTACGTCAATATAATTTTTATACAGTCATTTCAACGATTTCCTTCAATTTTACGGTGAGCGAACTAACATTTTTCAGACTGGCCTTAATTTAATTGCAAAACTACCTTAGTTTTATATTACAATTGTACATTGAATTTCATTGATAAGCTTATGCATAAAAACTTCCAGTCTTACAGTCAATGTAGGCTACATTGTCAGAATATATTTTATATATATATTTTGTATATATTACCACACACATACATTCATTTAATTTATTACAATTGTAATTTTATAAGGAAACAAATTGTTCAAAAAATCACGCATCAACGTCATTTTCTTTTAGATAAAAATAATTTTTTAAATATTTCGGCATACCTACCATTGTTTATTATAATGACGTGTAATTTCTAAAAATTATGCTCATTAATTTTTCTATTTCATTTTGAAAAAAGTCCGGCAAGTTACGAATCTTGTATATGCATCTGTCATATAACCATTTACTACATCCACGGAATGTCAGTACAATTGATCAAGTACTTTCGCAAGTACGACTCAAACTAGAAAAAACGTAATCTAAAAAAATGACATGGAAGTCTTTTGAATTTCATATTCATTCATGCTTTAAAAAAAATTATCGAATTATTTTCATTTGAAAAAGGGTAGGTTGACAGGTAATTAGTTGAAAAAAAAATTTCCTCATGGATTTTTCAATAACTTTTGCCAATTATTATTATGTAAAATGAATCTGTTCAGCATCTCCTACTTGCTTAATTATTTTTGCGATCGTTCATGCACACGGTAAAACAGTACAGCATTGAACACAAAACTTCTACTTCGATTAATCGCCACCTCATTGGTATAGGCCCAAAGACTCGGTAGCGATAAGGAAAAGCGTCGTCATCAAGAACAGACTGCCGTTCTGCTGGATGAATCTCTCTATCGGTATGCGATCGATCTATATACGTGCCTTCGCATTCAATCTTGCTTAGCCAGTACCAGTAAAATCGTTCTCTTCGCCCTACTCTAGCCCTTCGTCGCTATTTCCTTTGACCTCCTTTGAGGACCAGCCCTCCGACTCTTGGGAATGCGAGATCGTGACGTAGATATGCATTCGGTATGTACTGCTCTTCGAATAAGCAGTATGAACGGTGGCTATACCCATTTAGAAAAAAAAAAGTCCTATTAACATGATTAAGCGTAATTTCATCAATATTTTATTTGTCTCTATTTGTATTAACATAATTTTTTTTCTATGAAACATGAACATATTTTATTGTAAAGTGAAGTAAGAAATGCGAGGACATGTACACCGAGAAACATTATTTAATTGATTCCGATGAAATATGTGCATTGAATTTTTATCGACATTCCACCTTGCTGCATGTATTCCTACCAGTCGATATTCTGCCCTAATTGCGGCTGTGAATGTACTCATACAAAAAAACCTAATTCTACTACGTAAACAACCGCTCGAAACTGTTTATGAAACCATTGGAAGCTGTAATAAAACGTTCTTGAAATTTCACTTGTAACACAGAGGAAAATTATAACAACTATATAATTCCTTTTAATTCCGCACAATTGGTTGAAGTAAATCGAGTTGAAAGAAGTAAATATTTAGCAAAAAGAACGTAATGTTTTATTGCATACATTGATTATTTATTAGATGATGAGACACACCATTTAGATTAGTTGGTTTAAATAATTTCATAGGCGTGTTAGAATATTTCTTTGAATAACGGCGATCAATAATTCTATGCATTCAATATAATTTCAAATTAATATGATCAACCATATTGAATGTGTATGTTTGTCAGGCTGTGTTTCTATTTAATTGGTACTATCGGATCAACTTTTTCTTTTTTTGAACTAGTGAAATATTTAGTTGAAAGCTAATTCGAAAAATAGTTTTAGGAAAACTCTAGACCATAATAAATGTTCAATTAAATTAACCGAGTATTTTATACATTCAACTGAACCTTTCTTGTAGTGACTAAGCCGAGGAGTTAACCACTAAATAAATTACAAGATTTCTAGAGATCTCACTGAATTCCAAGAGATTTCACAGAATTTCAAGAGATTTCACAAAATTTCAAGAGGTTTCACAAAATTTCAAGAGATTTCACAAAATTTCAAGATATTTCACAAAATTTTAAGAGATTTCACAAAATTTCAAGATATTTCACAAAATTTCAAGATATTTCACAAAACTTCAAGATATTTCACAAAATTTCAAGATATTTCACAAAATTTCGAGAGATTTCACAAAATTTCAAGAGATTCCAAAAAAGTTCAATAGATTTCACAAAATTTCATGAGTTTTCACAGAATTTCAAGAATTTTCGAAACTCCAATACACCTTTATAATCTCAAAAGAATCCGGGAATTATAAAGATTCCATGCGATTTCATGAGATTTCGTTAGATTTTATGAGATTCCATGCGATTCCATGCGATTTCATGAGATTTCGTTAGATTTTATGAGATTCCATGTTATTTCATGAGATTTCATAAGATTCCATGCGATTCCATGACAATTCATGATATTCGATGCGGTTTCATGAGATTACATGTAATTTCTCCAAATTTCACACGATTTATTGAGACTGCTAGGGATTTCAGTGGATGTCTTGAAATTCCATGAAATTTTAAGAAATTCCGAAAGATTTCAGAAATTAAAAGCATTTATAGAGATTCGGATAATTTCTAGAAAATTTTGTTTTTATATTTCAATTTTTTTATCGATCTCGAGATTTCTTGTATTGCGTAAGGCTCTACATGAGATTTATTATGATGTTCTCGGAATAGGATTTCAAACAATACTGAATCTTTCGTGCAATCTCAAAGATTTAAAAAATTTCTGGATATTTCAAAATACATGGGATTTTCGTCAGATTTTATTAGATTTCAAGGATTATGCAAGATTTTTAGGATCTATAAGATTTCTTAGATTCCAAGAGTGGTTTGCCCTTCGGAATAAACTATAGTTTCCATTCAAAGAGATATTTACTGAATTGAATTGTACGTCTGATCCGATGCCACAAATATCAGGCATATATGTATATTTATTTATTAGATATTTTATTGATTCAAGCTAATAATTTATTTCATCTGATGAAATTGAATATTGAAATATTCAATTTCAGTTTTCTGTCAGTGAAGTCTTCTCTACCCTCCATTGCGGTAGCTAATGCTTTTCACACTAGTTAAATCAGTGGTAAATATTTGAAAACCGGTATATAATTTCTAGTGGCTTAATCGATAGTTCCGAGGAGTTACTTACGTAAAAGAATTATTTCTTAATATATAAGTACTGTGGTGTGTCAAAAAAAGCGATAGTTTTATCGTAAAAATATATATATATATATATAAAATAAAATATCGTAGAATACGCCTTAGTAAAAATCCTGTCAAAAGCGGAGCTCATAATTTTCATTCTTAGAGGTCCATCATCGCGTTTAAAGTTTTCCCATTTAAATAACACAGAAAAGAGATTTTCTTCCATGATTTTTCCCTGCAACCTAAGCAGAAATTTAATAAATAAACAGAAAAGATTTAAGGTTAAGTTAACACTCATGATGTTAGACTATAAACACCGATACATCCATCGTTTTTATCACTCGCATAGCATTTCATATGAATTTTAAATACTGCGGCGGCCTCATATACGCCATAATATGCGAAACCTTTGGTATATGAATAACAAATATAAACCGACTTGTCAAACTATCGCAGTGCTGACAATAACACTAACAAAGAAAAAAGAAGAGAGATGTGGCGTGAAGGCGCGATCATAACGTGCACGTCCTCGAGAGGGCGGGTCGTAGCTTAAATTTGCATTGAGAAATGCGTTCTTAACAAATTATAGGGTTAGATGTAGATGACAATTATAAAAACAATAAAATACAAATAGAAATAAAAATAAAAATTAATGAAAGTTAAAAAACATTTTTAATAAAAAAAACAATCTATTGTCTCAAATGTATACAATTACAAAAACAAACAAGCGAACATTACAAACTATCTGCACAACGTAACTTCACAAACCAACTTCACATCCTAATTTCACAAGCTATCTTCACGACGGTAACATGACGCCAGCAGCAATCGAGATGAGAAAGTCACGTGTTGCGTCACGCCATTAGCAATTTTTTAGCTAAACTATTGAAGTTAGGGCAATAAAATTATAGGAAATATTTGTCGTCCATCTGACGCACTACAAAAAAGTCGCTGGCGAGTTTTTTGTAGTGCGTCAGACAAGCGACAAAATTTTTCTTTATCTTTTTATCTTAACTTCAATAGTTTTGCTGAAAAATGTAAAAAAGAAACGGAAAATTTACAACACAAAAAATCGCAAGGCTCTGTAATAAATCAAATATTGAAGATAGAAATTCGACTCAACCAGATTTTTTGTTCGAAATTTAATGATTCATGAGATGTAGCCATTGATTTTATGAAAAAAAAATTCTTTAAAGGTTGCAGAGAGAAAAAATAGAAAAAATCACTTTCCTGTGTTACACCGAGAGAAAATATTTCATTGATTCACGGCAATCTGCGCCAATGAAAAGAAATACTCGAGTTTCAATACTATCTTTTCATTGAATGACTAAAACTCAATGAAAAGAAGTGATATTAATTCAAAGAAACATTTCTTTAACCCAAGAAATCGTCTCTGTTCTTTTCCCCCACTTCCCCGCCACAGCTCAAAATGTTAAAACCTATTTTTGCCTAAACTACTCGGCAAATAAAGATTAAATTTTAAGAGAACGTGTAGAAGTACGGCAATAATTGGCTAAACTACTGGCTCCTTGAAACTCGGAGCTTTTCGTTCGGGAGAACCGAAAAACAAAAAAGTGAGGTTAGGTGCAAGAGACGCAGCCCTATAGGCGGTTAACATTGGACGACGAAATTCCCAGCACTTGCTGCCATCAAGTATATGTTTTCATTAAATCAATGAAAACTTTTCTTTAAAACAATGAAATTGTTTCTTTATTTTATGCCAATTAAGTAAATGTTTCTTTACCGGCAATGAAATATTCTCTTTAAAATTTAAGTGTACTATCTCATTGAAATTAAATAGTGTTTTATTGAAATCAATGAAAAAAGAACCAAACCACCCATTTCTTTGCCGTCAATGAAATCTTTTCTCTTAGTGTATTTAAATGGGAAAACTTCAAACGCGATGATGGACCTCTAAGAATTAAAATTATGAGCTCCGCTTGTGACAGGATCTTTAGTAAAACGTTTTCTACGATATTTTTGCGGAGAGCAAAGAAAAAAAAATATCACTTTTTCTTTGGCATACCCTAATAAGTACATTAGCAGCCGTGATTTGAATAGAATGTCGACTGATAAACCCAAATGTCCTGTGGGCTGTTTTTTCATGCATTTTCTCAAAAGAACATTCCATTATTGAAGTCCAATTATTCATTAGAAACTTCTTAATCGATTGACCGTCCAGAATTTATATTGTATCGGTTGTTCGATAGTTACAGCCCCTTGCGTACTGACGTCAGGTTAGAATAGGACAACTAAACGCTTGTATCTTTTGACATGCTAATCCTATAATAAATCCAGGCAGTCAATTGATAAATGATATCCCAACCATCGAAATCAGATATTGTTCGTTATAATTAGAATATTATTATGGTTTATTCTTTGCAAAAACGCCACGAAACAACATACCATCAGAGATCACCATGTATCAGTCGATTTTCTATTCAAATCACGGCTGCGAATGTACTTATATTTTGAGAATTAGTTTTGCTACGTGAATAACTCTTCGGAACTGTTTATTAAACTACCAGGATTATTAAAACATTTCCAAACCTTTAGCACTGATTTGACTAGTGTGAAGCGCAGTAGCTACCTTAAAAGGCCAAACATGCCGGAATTCAGCCGTGTAGCAGCGATGGTGACAGCGAAGATTCCGTAACATCTCGATCCCTACGAAACGAGGTCAATATGAACCCCCGGGGGCTATCCGCGTATTCTCGCATCCCACTCGCCACGACCTCAGCTTCGTGGCGGAACATTGGAGAACAATTATCGTTATCGAGTTTCGTTTCCTCCTGTAAACGTGAATACACTGGGTGTAACAACACTGGGAGGATCATCAACACCGGTGCACCGCCAACCGTTGTGAATCGTCCGGACGCAACGCGGTTCCGCAATTTCACTGAAATTTCTCGGTGCATATACTGTACACGACATGATCGATATCTACAACATGCAACATCTTAGATCGGCTTATCTACGACAGAACATAGAATAAGACTTTGTTACTGCAGAGATATCGACGTTTATCACGATAACATTCATGAAATATCTTAAACATTCCTTACTTTTTTTTTTACTTTCACTTTAGTACTTTGATGATTTATTCAAAGAGAGAAAAAAAAGTCAAGGGGCCTGAGTCACCTAAAATCAAGTATAAGAAAAAAAAGTTGTAAGCGATACCCTTCTTTCAAAAAAGTAACATTTAAGCCTCATTAAGTACATACCAAGCATTATATTTCTGCAATTTTACGGAGACATACAGTGCACCGAAATGGCGTGAGGAAAAAGGTAACATTTTCAACCTTTCGTAGCGTTCGTATCAAACCGGTGAACAAATTTTAGTGTTCGATATCTTGTTTCATCTGTGAAAGAGTGCATTCTAGAATGAGTGTAAGGATTTTTATTTATGGTCTTTTTGATAAAGCTATGATTTTTTATGTAAAAATAAATCTTCCTTTATTGTAAACTCAGTAAATAATTGGCGAACCGTAATTACAATTTCCACTACATCGAGGATTGCGGCATTCATCCTAGAATACACTGACAGATGAATTGAGACATCAAACACTAAAATTTGCTTACTGGTTTGATCTGAAAGCTACGACAGGTTAAGAATTTAAATTTTGTCCTCACGCCATTTTAGTGCACTGTCTCTACAAAATCGCAGAACTATAATGCTGGATATGTACTAAATGACGTTTGAATGTAATATTTTTAAAAAGAAGGGTAGCATTTACAGATCTTTTTCATCTTGTGAGTTTTTGTCGGTGACTCAGACCCCTTAAGAGAACCGTGTGTGGAACCTACAAAAAGTCATGAGAAAAAATTCTGTACCGATAAGCTTCATTTTAAAAAATGTACATTTATACCATATATGTATGTACAGTATAGAACATGAAAAATATGTTAAGACGACACTACATAATTAAAAAAAATTAAAGATGATATCATTTCCGTCATCTATGCACTCATCTTATTCATGATGGTTTATATAAAAATTAAATTATTCCGAAAAATGGAAAACTGAAACTCTAAAGTCTAGAGTTTCAGTTAAATTTTATCCAAAAGTTCGACTGAGATTCTTTCTATGTCTACAACTTAAAAATCGGTGACAAATGCCTCAAAATAAAATTCTCCTAGAACATCAGTACATCAAAAATATATTTAGAAGTCATTACAGAGTTTGAACAGGAAATAAGCGTAAAATAAATTTCTCTATTTATGCATTTATTTTGTTCATGATGGTTTATATCAAAATTGAATCTTCTTTCGTAAACTATCGCAGTAAGTGCTAGGATATGCATAACATACAATTTGACTAAAATTCTAGAGTTCGAAGTCTTAATTAAATATTATAGTCTCTGGAGTTTCAGTCAAATTTTATTTTGTGCATGTCCTAGCATTTACCGGGATAGGACACGAAAAAGAAATTTAATTTTTACATAAGCCATCGTGAACAAGATTAATGCATAAGTGACGAAATTCTTTTCATGCTTTTTTTCTTTGTAAATCCTCTAGTGACCTCTGAATCTATTTATAATGTACTACCGTTTTAGGAGAATTTTATTTTGAGGCATTTGTCACCGTTTTTTGGGTGGTAAACAAATAAAAAATCTCAATAGGAACTTCGAGGAAATAAATGAGAAAATTCAGTTTGTTTTGTAGAAAAAAATTCGGTAGCGTAATTTTTCGAAGTATTTGGCAATACTTTCCAAATTGGCAAACCAAAAAAAAAACAATTAAATATTAAAATAAATTACTCTAATGTACATATCGAGATTGATAATTCTGTTATTTTATGATGATATACAGTGCACTTGAATGGTGTGAGTTTAAAAGATGCATTTCTACCTTTTAGACTAAATGGGAAAAAAATAATGACAGCAGTATTAGAATAGTATTAAAATAAAAAACCTGTGGTGATGGACGTAATCATGCTTAAATTATACTCATATACAAGTTCAAGTGTGGAATAAGTATACAAAAAAAATATTTAAATATTGTTTAATTTAATTTAATAATCAATAAGTTTTAATAAAAAATGTATATTCGTAATTGAAACATATTTGATACTCGCAAATTGTATCCTCATTTCATACTTGATGATCGAATGTAAGTATAATTGGCGTAAGGTTTTTTTTCAATTTAACATACTTCTCATACTTTCCATTTTTAAACTATTCTAATAACACTTTCATACTTTTTTTATGTGTTTTCTGACTTGAAAGGTAACGATTCTAGATTCAGTAGAAATTGGAATGAACTGTAACCAATTATTCACTGAGTTTTTAATAAAGAAAGTTTTATTGGGACATTACAAATCATAGTTTTGTTATAAAAGCCTAAAATAAAAATTCCGACACTCAAGCTAGAATGCACTCTTCAACGAATCAAATAACACGAGGGACACTGAAATTTGTTCATCGGTTTGGTCTGAGAGTTACAAGGAAAAAAGTTTACCTTTTATCCCACACCATTCTCGTGCATTGTATTTCTTCATAAAATCGCATAATTATAGTTCTTTATGTGTACTCAATAAGGTTCAAATTTAAGATTTTTTGAAAGAAGTGCCATCTACAGAGTTTAATTTCTTATGACTCTTTCTTCGATGACTCCTTAAAGATAACCCATCGATACTTTCTAGCAGAGTCAAAATCCTTAACTGTTTATGGAATGAATGCAGATCATCGTTTTAACCGAATGCAATTTTACACAAACGTGATTCTACACGAATAATTATACACAACAAGATTCTATACAGTAAAAAGTCGCCACTTTCCCCTTTTTTGTCGTTTCACTAAAATATTTTTTTACCGAAAGTTTCTACAAGAAGCAAACACTTAAGGATATCCCGTGGGTACTTTTCAGCAGAGTTGTTGATCCCAAAAAAAAAATTCATTTAGTGAGGCTCGTTTGAATTAAAAATGCAAAATTATTTATGACACAGATAGTCGTTATGGTGTAAATAATTATTAACTTCGAAGCTAATTTAATCTTGTTAAGTGATTATTCATTTGTTTACTTAAAGATATATTTGCAGTAACATTCGACTATATTTATCACGCAGGCATATTTTCGAATTACTTTCAAGAGAAAGTTGGTTTGATGATTGGTAGTAGAACTCTTACCACATTTCAGCAACTGAAACGTTTTCGAGGAAAAATGGAACGTCAACCTTCCAATTTTTGCGATTATTGATATTCGCCGGTTCATTTTCCTTGTAGAACCGAGAATTTCAACCGAAATCTTTCCAAGTGTACTTTTGATGAGCAGAACAGGAGCCCCCATCCACTGCCCACTTGTTTACATATTACACAAAAACCACTTGTTAGTCAACAAACACATGAAGAAAAAAAAACAAAGAAATAGTCTCTATACTTTTGTCGTCATCGAAACTTTACTTCTAATTTAGTGATTTTTCTAATGTCTATGAAAATATAAGATCAATAATCTCTCGTACTAGAGATCATCATTTTTATAGCGCGGTAAATCTTTTGTTGATGTGGTAACATCAACAAAACGGACGTACATATTTTTTTGCCAGACAAATTTTTTTGTTAAGGTAGAAAAATTTTCTGCTACCCTTGGAAATTTTTTCGCTAGGCTAAACAATTTTTGATTAGGGTAAAGTTATTTCTTGTTGGGCTAACATATTTTTGAGACAAGTAAGGACATTTTTTCCTACGCTTACAATTTTCATTCCAGCTAGCAAAAAGTTTTTTTAGGCTAGCACACAATACAATGTTACAATTTTGGTAAAAGATTTCTTAGGCCAGCAAAATTTTCATTTCGTCTCTATGTCCATGAGTATAGACAAAGTTCGGATTTATACCAACATGTCGATATAAATCCGAATTGCCGCGGAGTACAGAGATTATTTTTATTTTTTTTTCTCCGTGCAGCCGAACGAGGGCGCACTTTGAGACGCACACAATTTTTTTTTAAGTTCAAGCATACCACATACATTCTCATCTACTTTTTGTACGTTGAAAAAGAAAAAAAATTGAAGCGTGAATAGTGAAGGTATCCGAGTCCTTGGAAACGGAGACCTAAAGAAAAAGAAAGAGTGGGGAACGAGAAAGTAATTGAGAGCGGACCGGCGAAATTATGATATAAACAGTTAACAACCATACATAGAAGGAGGGACGGAAAATCCCCTTTCAAAAAGTTGGTGACGGTCGGCTATGTTCATGTGAAGCCTTTTTATTCGTGATCTGATTGGCCCTCAGTTTACGCGATAGCTGAACGACCGAAGGCAAATTCATCTGTTTTCAAACCGGAAAATTGACAGTTTGCCATTCGCGATCACGCGGCTGTCGAAAGGAGAGCTAGGGGCAATGCATTATTTTTTTAATGCATCACCGTTTTTTTAACCCATTTTTTCAATAATGGATAATGGAATTCGGATCTACTACGAATTACTTTTGAAATGAGTAATAGAGCAGAGATCCATCACGCATTATTTTTTGAATTGTTAATGGAACATAGATTCATGACCCATTATTTCAAAAATGTTAAATGGAGCAGCGGTGTAGTGCCCATTACTTTTATAATGTTGAATGGAACAGATATTCAGTACCGATTATTTTATAGATGTCTAATAGAACAGCGATACAGCTCCCGTTACTTTATTAATGTCCAATGGAACAGAAATCCAGCACCCATTATTTTTTCAATGGACTAGTGCTACAGCTCCCATTACTCATTCAATAGGTAATGGGGCAGGATCTAGCACCCATTCCTTTTCTAATATGTATATAATGTTATTAAAATCGTCTCTGTCTGACTCTGTTAAACTCTGTCTAACCCTGCCTACGCCTATTGGACAGAGTTAGACGGAGTTAGACAGAGTTAGGCATGGCTCAAATGGGTTAGACTGATTTAGACAGAGTTAGGCACGGTTAGACTGGGTTAGAAGAGTTAGAGTGGGTTAGACAGCGTTAGACTGAGTTAGACAGGGTTAGACTGGGTTGGACAGGGTTAGGCGGAGTTAGACAGAGTTAGGCGGAGTTAGACAGAGTTAGGCGGAGTTAGACAGAGTTAGGCAGAGACGATTTAAGTAACATTGTATACATATTAAAAACGTTACTGGAAACATTTTTGAAAAATGGGTGTTGGATCTCTGTTCCATTGAATATTATAAAAGTAATGGAGGATGTATCGCTGATCCATTGGAAATTAGAAAAAATGGGGGCTGGATCTATGTTCCATTGAACATGTAAAAAGCAATGGGTGCTGGATCTCTAGTTCATTACTCAAGAAAAGTAATAAGTGCTGGAATCGATTTGCATTATCCATTTAAAAAAAAAAATTAAATGATGCATTATTTTTACATTAAAGATACCATAACGCTGGTCAAAAAAATCGTAAGCTTTTCAGTAATCGGCTGTCTCCGCCTGAATCTGAAAGAAAAATTTCGTCAAAGAGCGCTGTAGCGCCTTTAAAAAAATAGTGACGCGCAGCAGCGCGTCCGGTCTCGCTAGTAAAATAAATAATACTAAAAACATTTGTACGAGTACAGCATGTGAGAAGCGTTGATGTGTTGTTAAACATTGTCCATACATAATTGTTACTAAATATATTTATAAGTAATATTATTGCAAGTATGAGAGATAAAAGAAAATTATTGTCATGATTTAGCGATGTTCGAGAGTGCGAGTGACATTAACGTGAGCGATAGCTGAATCGATAGTAATTACGGCACGTGGGGGTTGGTTCTGTTAACGAGTATATTATATATAAATAAATACATATACTTATATATTTATATATGTTATATAAATACATATACATATATATTTATATATGTTATATAAATATATATATGTATACGCGCGAATATGTATAAATCGTACACAGAAAAAATGTACGAATGTATATTGTGCGATATAGTGAAGAGAAAAAGGAAAGTAAGAGATATGGTGCGAAAAACAAAAGAAGTAGAGAAAAGTGAGCGAATAAAAAAAAATCATTGTGTTAACGTGGTAGAGGCGTGGCCGCCATAAACTCCACAGTACGTAGTAGTATAGTCGTAAGCGAAACAAAAAAAAATGAAATTGTGACCGAATGAGAAAAATAGAGAAATTTGATGAAAATAAATATCTAGCAGAGTTCGACAATTGGAACTGAAGATACACAGCGTATAAACACTATTCGACGTAGAGTAGTAATAAAACACGAATCGTTTTTAGAAAATTGTTATTTTAGTAGTTTTTTTTTAAGCCAATGAAAAACAAACGTTATTTCTCCCACTTAAACATTATTATATTCGACGTTGAGGAAATTGATTGAAGGTAGATTTTTTGTTGTTTTTTGACTTATTTATGACCCTAGGGTGAACGCACCAGTATTTAAACAGTCACCGGTAAATGAATAACAGCTTTTTCAAAATTCACGAAAAATTTTAATGAGCTAACCGAACATTGCATTTTTAATTCTACTATTTTTTAGCTAGCTACTGCAATTTTTTTGCAAAAGCCTATTTTCGACAAAGTAAAAGTGTAGCCTAGATTGTCTTGTTTTACTCACTGATGTTTTTCGGTTTTTTCCAGTATGTAGTATTAATTTTAATATACTTTCTGATGAAAACACAAGATTCTATTAGTTGCGACATATAATTCGTTGAAAAGTAGCCCAAGTACTGAAAATTACTTTTCGTTGTCAAATTCCATTCAAAGATAATAACTTCGAATTATTAGGAACTTTTTTTATTGATATGCGTCATTTTATGCATTCACAAGGATTGGCTACAATTATTTCTCTACGCAGTATCGAAATTTTTTCCAAATTCCAATAAAACGGTCCCTATTCCTAACTGTTTTGTTTTCGCATTCGCCAGTATTTTTGCTAGCACATTAAGTGTCCTGAGTCACCTAAAAAATGGCATTCGAAAAAAATTCTGTAAGTAATAACCATCGTTTGGAAATTTTTATATGTAAACCTCATAGTGTATTTAAGGGGTTAGGCCACTTTAGAGGGCCACAAAAAGGCCTTTTTGGGAACTTTTTTTAGAAAAACTATTACAGACACCGATTTTTTGAGAAAGGGTATTTATTGTATGTATCATTAACTGTATACAGTAATTTTACCATAGTAATTAATTGAAAAATAGCAGCTGTACAGCGTTGTTGCGATGACATTTCTTTTTTTGGAATCCACGGCCGGACAAACAACTCTATAATTTTTTAATCATGATAAGTTGTTTAACGGTTTTCACTTATACATAACAGTAGCTAGAGAAGTACATAGGATTTTTTCGATGCAGGTATTTTTTACAAAATGGCGAGCATCTAAAGTGAAAGTCCAAAAGTTTGGCCTGAAAATCGTTCAAAAATTATTAATAACAAAAAAACTATGCAACTTAAAAAAATCCTCCGTACTTTTGTAGATAATGTATTTTTGAAGATATATCCAAAATTTCAAATAAATCGGTGGCAAACTTTTTGAGTTATGTTTCTGGCCAACTTGGAAGTGTCCTGCTCTTGCATTTCTGTTCCGCTCGATTTTGAAACCATTCTTGCCTTCTTCACCACTTCAGACAGTGATCTCCATCCAAGCATTATGCGCTGATCGTCGATCGTCAGTCACATTATGTAGGAATTCACGCCGATTTCTAAGCCCATTTCTTTCATAATGTGTTAAATTGATGAAAACCCCTCATTGTATGTATGAACTGCAATATTTCTGGCTACATCCAAAACAGTTTTACCACTAGAAACCGATTTTGGGGCCAATGCCCACACAGTCGAATTGAAGCTTTCTTTGTTGTTTTGCGTGTAACCACCGATACATCGTGTAAGAAGATCATCACTGGTCAGTTCTTCGTAGATTGGTTTGATAGCTTCCTAAACATTAGTTGGAAAAGCTGGCTTATTTTTATATTCAGCCAAACTATTTGTAGCTTTAGCCCGTTACCATGAACACCATGAATCAAACCATTAAGCGCACACAAGACAGGTTCACTGCTGACCGGGCGGCCTCCCATTAAAATTCGAAAATGGGGCATTTACAAATTTTTGCCTGCCATAATCTTTTGGGACAGCATTCTGAAACCCTAATTAGTCATTTCCAAGGAGAAAAAAAATCGATTTTTAGAATATTCCCGAGTGCCCTAACCCCTTGAGCATTATAATTCTCCAATTTTGCTAGGACATACAGTACACTAAAATGGTGTGAGCGAAAAGTCAAATTTTAAACTAGTCGTAACTTTCCGACCAAAAAGACGAAGCCCTAGCGGGCGGTGCCACCCACTTTACTACCGACGATACTCAGTATGGTTCCGCTATGCAACACTACCGACATCACTAACGTAACAACTACCGATAAGAAAATTTATTAGTTGGCGGTTCCGTCGGTAAAAACTACCAAGAACAATACTTACATTTTCTCGGTAGTACTTCTGGTAGTTACTACTGACGGAACGGCCAACAATATTTTGTTCCGGTCAGTAGCTCCGTTGGTAGGAATTACGAACAACAATACTTGAATTGCTCCCACGGTAGCTGGACAGTATCGGAATATCATGTTGTTTTTTTTTAAATTAATTCCTTGACATCCAAATTCCAAGTTAAGGAGAAAGAGCGTCTGACGGCATTCCTCTTTCCATCGAAGGAATATAAAAAAATCATATCAAGGAACAACTCCTTTAGAGATTAGCTCTCTCCAGTATGGTCGAATCCGGAATATCCTCGCAGTTTTATAAACGATTCGGCTTGAAATCACTTGTGAGAAACACTTTAGTCATTCGCCATCTAGCGGCATTATGCGAAGCAACGATGTACGATGCAAGTGACGGTGCATCGGTGTTTTGCATAATGCCGCTAAATGGCGAATGACTGAAGTGTTTCTCACAAGTGATTTGAAGCCAAAGTGATTATAGAACTGCGAAGATATCTCGGAATCAACAGTTCTTCAGAGAGCTATCGTCTGAAGCATATGCTCCTTAGTGTCAATTTTCGTATGCCATTGATAAAAAGGGATACGCTGGCAGGCTGACTTTTTTCTTCAATGCTAAATTTCGGATTTCAAATAATTAATGAAATAAAAATTTGATTCTTGACGACGATACCGTCCAGCTACGGTGGATGTACAGATTAAAACGCGCGGGATGATGGGAACGCGGTGGTTTCTCAATGATTTGTCAGTAGTACAGATCTGCTGGAGCTACTGTCGGCGAGGTACTGGCGGTCGTGGAATATACGGTGGCCTAACCGTATATGCCACCCAGGACCCATTTTTGGGTCTACTCATTAATGGTGGCAAACACGGTGAAATATCGGTGGGTTACATCGGTAGCTCACCATTAACGGGGCCTCACTCCGTGGTGGAATTTATGGTGGAACACGCATAGCCGGCGGTTAGACTGCATAGCGGTGGCTAAGGACCGACCGGGAAAAACTATTGTTGGCAGTTCCGTCAGTAGTGATTACCAAGAATGCTACTAGGAAAATGTAAGTATTTTTCTCAGTAGTTTCTACCGATGGAACTGCCAACTGATACATTTTCTTATCGGTAGTTGTTATGGTTATGACGTCGGTAGTGTGGCATAGCGGATCCACACTGAGTATTATTTTCGGTAATAAACGAGATAGTTATGTCGGTTTCGTCGCCCGCTAGGGAGAATTTTTGCTATTCAATGTTTTATTTCATCTGTCGAAGAGCATTCTAGAATGAGTGAAAGAATTTTTATGTGAGGCCATTTTAAAAAAGGTATGATATTAAATGTGTGGCATTCCATAGGGATTCAGCCACCAAAAAAATTCTCAAAAAAGTATAAAAATTGGGTTCAGGGATTATAGTAAATTCACCAAATTTTAATTTTTTCATTCATTTTTCTGGCGAAATATGCTATGTTTTTCATTTTTCATTTAACCTTCAATATCTTGGGAACGATTAATCGTATCAACATCTCGAAGAACCAAAAACATGCGTTTGTTCATGGGCCACAAGAGAAGACCAATTCAGAATAAATTATTTGATTTCAGGCATTATCTTACGGTAAAACCAACGAAATTTTTTTAAAATATAAATTACATGGGTTATTGGGATGGGAAAAATGGTTGCAAATTCTGTAAGTGAATGTTTCATTTTTAGTAATTGTTTTTTCATGGGTCTATTCTAAGCTTATAAGTTATAGCAGCGTACAATATTCCTCAAAAATAAATATCGAACAGCAAGCGATGGGATAGGTGCTTTTCTCAATAGAGACGCTGTTCATGCGCAGCTCCCGATTACACCGGGTAAGCTCTCTTCCGGGAATTTTTTGGCAAACCAGAACTTACATTCAATAGAATTTTTTCAGCTTATGGATTGTGTTTCAAATTGTCGATACACTGTATCTCTCTTAAAAAGGCACAGCACATCGAAAGTCGAAATATTTAAAAAATTAAGCTACTTATCTAGCATTCTGATTGGTTGCCGATGGCTCTGACACAAAACCAACACTGAAATAAAAATAGAGTCAAGTAAAATAACGAATAGTATAAACACGCAAATTTCATGTTTAGCCATAAGAAGAGACAAATTACGGAAACAGATTGCGAACGAAGTGGATAGATCATGATGATACTTTTAAAACATTACTTTTTCTTTCGGAAAGGTAATTTTCGCAGTCGATGTGGAATATCGATTTATCATTAATGTTTCCTTCGATATGGTTAACCTGTGACATCTGTTGAATCCCCGGTTTAGCCTTCGCAGCTGTGAATCTCTGTTGAAGCATTTTCTTTACATTAGTAGGCTTTTTCTTGTCATAAAAGAAACTTCTACGAATGTAAGTTCTGGTTTGCCCATAAAAAAAGAGCTTCTCGGGTAATTATACGTTCGCCCGATGTAATCTGGAGACTCGTACGGACAGCGCCTCTCTTGAGAAGAGCGCCTATCCCATTGACTGCTGTTGTTCGATATTCATTTTTCAGAAATACTAGCAACAACGCGCTTGCTTCACTCGCACTGCTTTCTTCTCATTTATCTTTTCTGGTAGCTAAACATGATATTTCGATATTTATATCATTCGTAATCGTACGTGACTTCATTTCTGCTTTATCGTTTCGATACAATTGACTTTCGATGTGCCATGACTTTTTTTGTACGAGAAGAAAAATTCAGCCCATTCCACAACTGCAAAAAATACAGCTATTCAAATCGCGCCCCATGCGTGATTTTGTAGCGATTATAACAGTCTAAAGTTAGCTTTACGTCAATCGTATCGACAACCAATCAGAATATTTGAAAATTGGCTTCAGTTGTCGATATTTCGACTTTCGAAGTGCCGCGTCTTTTTTGAAAGAGTATTGTAAACCACTATAACATCAACTTTTTAGAGTCCCTTGACAAAAAAATACTAAAAATTGAGCATCCACTTACAGAACCTGCAACAATTTTTCTGATACCAATATCCAAAATCTTTTTTGCGACAATAAATATTTTTATTGATTTTGCCGTAATATAAGGCCTGAAATTACATTATGAATTCTGAATCAATTTTTTTTGTAGGCTATGAAAAAACGTACATTTTCGCAAAAAAAAAAAAAATTAAATTTCGGTGTATGTATCATAATCACTAAATCTGATTTTTAGACTTTTTTGGGAATTTTTTTTTTGGCTGGGTAAATTTACAGATGAAATTCCTCATATGTAAATGAAACTACGAAAATAATGTTCACTGGTTCGATCTAAGAGCTATGACAAGTTTAAAATTTTACTTCGTCGCTCACTCCATTTTGGTGTACCGTATGTCATTACAAAAGTGCAAAATTGTAATGCTTGGTGCTTCGTCGATAAGGTTTAAATTTTAAATGTACTATTTTTGAAAAGAAGGGTATATCACTTGCAGCATTTTTTTCTTATGACTTTTTTCAGGTGACTTGGTCCCCTCAATGCTTATTTTCATCAGTTAAATGGAACAAAGAAAAAAAGAGTCAGGGGGTCGTGAAAACGATTGCAGCGTGTGCAGAGTGATGACTAATTGTTTTTACTAATTAATCACTTAATTTAGCATTCGTCTGTAGAGTTGCTTCATATAATTGATTTCTATTTGCTTTGTACGAGCGGAGGAATCGAGCGATTCTGTGGAGAGGGACACACGATGAGAAAATAGCGGGGCGGCAGGAAGCAGAGCGAATAGGACAGTAGTGGAGAGAGGTACATGCAGTTGGGTTTACTGTTGCTGGCTGTCACTCGCCATCCCGTTTGCGAACCTCGTCCCGTTCGCTGTGTGACCTCTACAATGAATTCGTTAGTTATACATCTGTGTATGACGTATATCCTCGTCCCCTTTCTCCTCACCTTGCCGCACATAACCATTCGTTATTAATTATGTATTATGTCTTACGTCCATTATATAATCGTGTATCTGACACTGCTAAGGGTTTTCGGATGGGGAGGTGGAGGTAAGCGTGACCGTTGGGTGGATTATATGCATAAATTAACTATGAGTATATGGGACATTTTATGCCAACTCGCCCCTGACCATCGTGGATCGAATTTTGTTTTTCCCTTATTCATCAAACTGTATGGATCATTTGGAGATATCGATCAACGTTCCTAATCGAAATCATCTTCGATTTATGATGGATGAAGAGAGAACAAATGTTCAATTTCAAATTCTCATATTTTTTTGAGATGTGGAAAATATTGAAAATATTGCATACGAATCTTGTGACTTTGAAGCCCTTTATTGACGAAGATTTCACAAAAAGATCGAACGATTTTAAATCATGGGTATAACACAAATAAACCTAAGAATAATCTTTTCGGAATGCTACACCTTTCTTATTATTTGAAAACAATTTTTAAAGATACGATATGCAAATAAGAGTATTTTAAGGTTTATTAGAAAGTGGGCCTTCCACATGAAAATAACAAGTAATTTTGATGGACCATTACGTCATAAGTATTGGGAAATGAACTTTGTCGGCCATGTTGAGGAAACATCGCCGAATAGATGATAATAAAACACGAAAAAAGCTACCGACCTCTTTTTTGCACACCTTGCGACAAATGTAAAAATTCGTTAAATAATATCGTGAGTTTCAACTTTTGTTTGAGTCACCTAATACACTATTACTAATCCATGTGTATTCTCTGTAACTGCAATTGGAATGGACAGTGATCCAACTTCTACTTCATCGCCATTAAAAATCGTCATCATCATCGCAATTGAAAAAAACTGGTTGCAATTGACGACGTGTCAAGTGCCTTGAACATGCAAGACATGCAGTCGACATTCACGTCGAGTTTTTATTACTTCCCAAGGATTCCAGCAGGTAAACGGTAAGCTGACAGAATAGAACAAATACATGCAAGGCCCGCATCACTAAAAAATAACGTGTTTTCGCTCCAACCTCTGCCGCCGTCCATATCTCTACCACTTATCCCTCCTACGTTTCCGCTCCCACCATCGCGAAGGAATTTCTTACGACAATCTATCACCAATGATTCGGGGGCGAAGATCGATCAAAGGTCACAATCTCCCGCAACGGTTCTCGCATCGCCAGTCATCACCTTGCCCATTGTTAGAGGTTTTTCGACCAGAAGTTTTTTTTTGACAGTGTAGTTTTTTACAGAAGAATATTCGACGATTGGTCGTTTTACTTAGAAAAATTCAGCTATACAACAACCGCTGGTGGTACCCGCGCAAAAAAAATAGTATGAAAAGAGTATTAGAATAGTATTAAATAGAAGTATGAGAAGTATGTCGTATTGGACGAAATCATACTGAAATTATACTTATATTCGAGTATTAAGTATGAAATTATGATACGAAAAACTATTTGAGTATCGAATTTTCGAAATTTCGAAATTGGTGTATACTAATTTCATACTTCATACTCAAATATGAGTATGATTGCTGTATAATTTCGTCCAATACGACATACTCCTCATACTTTCTATTTAATACTATTGTAATACTGTTTTCATACTATCTTTTTTGCGCGGGTAATCTCTATAATTACATTCGATTAACATTTACGTATTAAGAATGATGCATAACCTTTTTACTCCGAAATTAGTGAGTGAAAACTTTTTTTACCGTGTGTGTAGTAATCCACTCGCTGAAAAAAAAGATTTTTTCCCTATTGTTGGAATATATTACTTTCATGCTGCACTAGATGTAGAAAAGTTATAAAAATCACTTATTTTGATCACTTATTTGGACAAACAGGAACCAAGCCATTCATTTTGGTTGTTTTTCTTTCAACCTGATGAGTAGTTAAATTAAGTAAGGGGCATTCTATACCAAGTAGACCTGGGCCTGACCCTCGTCCGCTTCTACTTAAACTCCGTTTTTTTAATGTTATTGTTCTACCTCTAAGGAGCAACTTCAATTTCTATTAGATTTTTCTTTAACAATATTGGAGGCCATTTTTTATATTAAATATCTGACAAATTTTTTTACTAAAAAAAAATTCGCAAAAAATAGAAGCGAAAAGTCACTCGCTTTGGGCCTAAGCTCAAAAGTGTTGATATCTGATATCCATGAGAATTTGTTCAGATTTTCAAGAAATGGCCTTCAATATGTTCATTATAAATAATCATATGTATATGAACTGTTAGGAACAAAATCTAATAGGATTGTGGTTGCTGCTTAGAGATAGAACAATAACCCGAGTAGAAATTATATCAGGGGTGCCTGAGCCATGGTCAGGCCGTGATCAGGTAATGTGACGGCTGGCCTAATTATGGAAAACCTCACTCGGACCGGATCCGATGCAGATGAGCCATGCTGTATTTTAGGCTTTCGTCAGTAAACCTTATGCGGCCCGGGTTCGCATCGGACTTACACGGCCCTGATCGCCCCATCAGGATCAGGAATCTATCGGGGAGTTCTACGGCTAGCCCTATTATGGAAAGCTTAACGTGGCCTTGATCAGGCGATGCCACGGCGAAACATAATATGTGTCGAAACATAACCTCACTTTTGCATTCTTGGAATATTGATGGTTTATCTGCCATCTTGTTGTTCCAAGTTTCAAATACATTAACTGCGACTTCAAAAACTCCCAGGAAATTAGTTTCATGCGAAAAAAAATAAAGAAAGAAGAAGCCGCATATTCGTCCGATATTGTTAAATCCATGATTCAAATTTACAGGTTGAGAATTCGAATTCGCAATCGAGATACTTTTTACTACTGCTTTATACTAATTTCGTAAAGAATTATTATGGAATTACAGCATAAGATTTCCACATAGTCGGTTTGGTCTAGTGGTTAGTGTGCTCGGTTAGGAAGTTAAGTAGATAGGTAGGTGTCGTAGGTTTTGGGTTCAAATCCGGCGTGCATCACTTCTCGAATAGTGTTAGGAAAAACCGTCACCGACGACGAAACACTTTTTTTTCAGCAATATTTATATAGTATTGTTGTTTGCCTTACTACTATACTTACTATAATGCCCTGAAATTAATAAGGTGATGCCATATTATTTATAATAAACTACTAATTATTGGGTAGTCTCGGCGCAGCCTTATACTAGCCTGGTCCGGCAACCGGATCACGGCCATATGTGACACAGCGTTACATTTCGATTCAGGGCTCTATCAGGTTGCCATAAAAGCGCCTGACTAGGGGAATCATGCAGCCTGATAGCGCCCTGACTGGGGCCACAAGATAATTTCTACTCGGGAACATGAAAAATTGGGGTTGAAATCCCAGAGGTCGAGAGTTAGACCCAGGTCGAGTTGGAATGGAATGCCCTGAAAATAGTTTTTTTGAATCGAGGTAACTATGTATTTGGAAAAACGCAGTGTTTGGTTGAGGGCAAACAAATATTTCATTGTGAACAATGACAATAAATTTAGTCCTTTGGAACCAATAAAGTTTTTTTTTCTTGGTGTTAAAAACATATCGAAAAGTATTCAAAACATTCATATCCGATCATTCTACAGTGTCAACAATGACCATAGAGAAATTCGTGGACATGTTCCCAAGACCCAAGATTGTTCTCCATTCGCGTAGTGTGTATCCCCCCCCCCCCCCCCCCCCGCGCGACACCCTGTGCGTGAAAATAATAAGCGACGCGAAAATGTTGAAGAATCGCGACGAGCTGCTGTTGAGGAAATATAGCGGTGCGGAAGGGAAGTCAGGTAGCTGATGTTGGAAACGCGAGCTCGAAAGACCTGCGTGTGAGACAGAACCATGAAGCGAGTAGTAGTAAGGCTGGACGAGTTTTCGGTGTGGATGGAAAAGCAAAAGGCGAGAGGAGGAGAAGGAGGGGTGTCTCAGCACGCGCGTCAAACGTACGAGTGGGTGGGAGCGAAAGAGAGGGATATAAAATAGAAAGCATTATGGGGTGAGAGTGAGTACGGGTGAACGAAAAGTGGGCAATAGGATAGAGTAAGAGGGAAATAGAGCGCGAGAGGGTGTACGTATTGATCCCGCAAGTGTCGAGCTAACGTTCGCATGAAATAGGCAACTGTCGTTGTCGTCTTCTTCTTCTTCTTCGTCTTCTTTGTCATCTTCTTTTTCGTCTTCTTGTTCATCTTCTTGTTCATCTTCTCCTTCGTCTTCTTCTTTGTCTTCTTCTTTGTCTTCCTCTTCGACTTTATATCAATAGAGCATATTAATCGAGCCTTAAAATATGCGCCAGAATCAAAACCGCATGAAGTCCGATCTTTTTTTTTGACTCAATTTGTTTTTTATATCCTCACATCTTTTTACTTTCGTAATAAATGGAAAGAATAATTGCATCATTTATGAAATAGGAGAAATAAATGTCAAGTCTTCCACTAAAAATGAAGGTCACAATCAACGAATTTGTTTTTTCGGAGTTATTGTCAAATTTTTTTTTATATAATAGGAAAATTTAATTTCATTAATTGTCGTGTCACAAAATAAATACAATTTTGTGACTACATTAAACCCAACACCTTGTGACTTATGTTTTGAGCCATTAAATTCATGACTGTAGGGAGAATACACCACGCGCTTTTCTCGATCTTAAAACTGGTCCTGTGGGAATAAATGATCTTTGCATGCATGAATTTTTCTGTTCGGTCATAAGAAAGAGAATGGTGTTTGATTCATGCCACGAATTATTCAAACTTCACAGAATAATTGACAAAAAATAAAAGAATACTCTTTTTCAATGTAACAATTATCCTCCATCGACATATTACACGACTAATTAATAGGATTCTTATATAAATAATATTTTTTCTCGTTGACATCATTAGCGATACTGAATTCTCTAACTATACACTTACCTCTCTATATTATAAAAAAATCCCGCCGCCGCTGTGTAGTATATAAAGGGAATTCTATGTCAGAGGGGCCCCCTGGGCCGGAATTTTTGAAGTCCCCTTATGGCCAATTGTATTTTTAAATTTCTAAAATTTCCAAGATTTCTAAAATTTCCAAGATTTCTAAAATTTCCAAAATTTCCAAAATTTTCAACTTTTTCAAAATTTCCTAAATTTCAAGTTGGCCATGGAATGTGGAGCGAGTCGTTTCAAATCGGCTATGGAATTTGGAGCGAGTCGTTACGAAAATTCCAATATTTCCGAAACTTTAGGGATTTAAAAATTTTTGGAACCTTAAGAATGGACGAAAGACGAACAGAGGGGGAAGGGGGGTGCGACGGCGAGGGGGACGAAGGCGAACAGAGGGGAAGGAGCCCCCCTAGTCTTACAATATTGCTTAAATAGAATAAAGAGGAAAAAATTACTTCCGCCAATAAGAAAGCGCTGTGGCGAATAAAAGTTTAAAGGCGATAAAAGAAAAGTTGACATGGAAACAGTATATTCATTTATGCATATATATATATATATATATATTAGAGTGGTCGTTAATTTCGATTTTGAGCGATTTTGTCCGAGACGCCTCTTCATTTTGTTAGAAATAAATTTTCATTAATCTGGTTAAATTAGACAGCTCTATCCCGACGGGAAAACGTGCCTGTGAGCACCAACATTTTCCTATTTAAATAACATGGGAGTTTTGGCACAATTACTTAGAATTTTTTTTCGAGCCTCACAAAAGCGGAAAAAATCCGAATACAGCACGGATTGTACGTCAAGTAGTTGTACTTTCTACACCAATTTTAATGACCATCTCATCATTATATTCAACACACTTAAGCCACTAAAGTCATTAGAGAGAGAAAAAAATGGTTTTTTTAAAAAGTAAAATGATTAAAATAATAATAAAATTTCACGCTAAGTGACTTTTCAGGACCTTTTAGCTTTGCTATAGAGGTTTGAACCATTCAGATCGTGTTCTTAATGTCTGAACTTGAAAAACCAACAAAAGAAATAATTTTTTCCTCGCGTATAATTCAAAATGGCGCCCAGAGTTCAGTATTTCCTTTGTCAAAGTTTATGAATTGTTGACTCGCGCACCGTACAATTTTAGAAAAAATCTCTTCAAACAAAAAATGCTTAGAATTAGCCACTTAATATTACTGATTTTTTCACAATTTTTTGAAGCATTTTTGAATTTTATTATTCCCTGCACATTTAATTTAAAGTTCAATATTTTTGACTTACACATTCCTAAACGTATTTTTTAGTTTAGGCGCCATCTTGAATTAGACGCAAGGAAACAACAATTTCTTCAGTCTATTTTCCAAGTTCAGACATCAAAAACACGATCTAAATGGTTTTAACCTCTATAGCAAAGCTAAAAGGTCCTGAAAAGTCACTGAGTGTGAAATTTTTTTTTAATCATATTACTTTTCAAAAAATAAATTTTTTTGTAATCAAACATTTTTTTTCGAAATTTCTTATTAGCACTTTTAAAAAGAGCAACCTTAAAGACATAGTGTTAAGCTGTTTTCAATTATTTTGCACGTTAAATAACCGAATGGAAAGAACTCGGAGTCAGTTGTAAGAGAAGGCTCTTGCCGGTTTTAATGACTTTAGTAACTTAAGGGTGTTGCATATAATGATGAGATGGTTATTAAACTTCGTGTTAAAAGTACAACTACTTGACGTACAATTCGTGCAGTATTTGGATTTTTCCCGCTGTTGTGAGGCTCGAAAAAAAATTCAAAGTAATTGTGCCAAAACTCCCATGTTATTTAAATAGGAAAATGTTTGTGCTCACAGGCACGTTTTCCCGTTGATATAGAGCTCTTAAATTTTGACCAGATTTTTAAAAATTCATTTCGAATAAAATGAAGGGGTGTCTCGGACAAAATCGCTCAATGTCTAAATTAACGACCACCCTAATATATATATATATATATATAGCCCTACATAAAATTTTCTTCGATTTCTCACGTGCATTAAGTAGAATACACGAATTTGGTGATTGATCACAAAACGCTGAAGAGAAGCGTCGACCCTTGTGCAAACTCTCATTTTCGGTCTTTGAAAACGAGCTTTATGAGGCGTAATCTCGCATTGGTCTGAGCGTACGTAGCTTTCTACCGGAGACGACGAAAATCTCGCACGATTCTCGTAAACCCTTAAGAATTCCTCGCAGGCAGGACGTCGTGTCATTGGAAAAGTTTATACGGCGTTTGCAGCAACATGGAAGACGCCCCTACGGGAGAATTTTCTCATCTTCCGCCACCTTCCAATCGCACAGCCACGTCATCCGCAACATCGTTCGTTCGATAATATTCTGTACCACCGATAACCCGCTTGGTGGTCCTTGTACACGCAGCTTCGGCCGTTACACGAAGATGAGACTTTCTCACCGTGGCAATGACGTCGGGCTGTAGCCACGAGACGTACCCGCGCCGTGACTTAGGTTTCACTCCCATCTCGTCTTTGAGGCATTCTTTATCAACTGCGCCACCTTTTTCGGTTGACCTCGCAGATATTTTTTAAAATTTGTCCGTTTGTCGAACTACTGAGATAGGCATATGTCATTTTTTTTAGATTTTCAAAGTGCGCCGTTCAGGATGTACGTTTTGTACTTTCTCATCACATTCAAAGTATGTAAGAAGAGAAAATATTACAATCCAAAAAATAAATCAACTCCTGGATTTTGATGGAAACACATGTTTTGAGTGTCCGGGATTCTAAAAAACACATTAATTCACTTCTATACTAAAACTGGTACTGTTACCAGCCAATGAGTAGTGTACAACAAGTGATTCAGTACAACGAAGACTCCGCCGACTTTTCAGTTACCGGCATGAAATTTCTGAACCTATCGCTTATAATAAATCTGGAAGTGTGTTAGAGGGCTATTGAAAAAAACTACTATCAATGATCCCGAGCAGTTTTCGGTAAGAAATATATCATACTTATTAACACATAATAATTATGATAAGGAATAATGCATGAACTAAACAGATTTTAGATTATCAACACCCATGATGGTAGAATATAAATATCCATGACCGCACCGGATCATAGATTTTTTATCCCTAGCATGGCATTTTATATAAATCCCAAATCCTGCAAAGGCCTCGTATACACCATGAAATTTGGAACATTTGTTATATGAATAACCGAAATGTTAATTCGACTTGTCAAACTGTCGCAGTGTCGACAATAACACCACCAAAAGGAAAGAGAGATGCGAAGGGAATCATCGCGCGCGCTTCCTCGCAGCGGGGTTTGTAGCTTGGATTTCAATCCAACAACGTGATCTTAACCGATTATAGCAGCAAACGTCAATGACAAAAAATTTACGAAATTCTCAAAATTCGATTCGTGTAGCTCAACATTGTTATCTCGAAAATACACGATAAAAACTTCACGCCAGTAACGACTACTCTTCGCTTCTTTTTTTAAATATCACTGTTTCTCAGAAAACATTGGTTTCTAAGAAAATTTTTAGGATCTACTTTTTCATTTTCCACCATCTTTCGATTGATGTTAGTCATAATTTTTCTAACTAAAGAACGTCCATTTTTTGCAAACAAAAGCAATAAATAATTTTCTTTAATAAAAAATGTACCTTCAATTATGGCCTCAATTCAACGCTTTTTGAATTTACCGGTCACGGTCTCAAACCCGAGATGTGCTTCGCAAAAATTCCATCGAAAATAAAAACTTGACCGCTAATCGTCGCAGACAATAACACCTAATCAGTTTACCAAGGTATTTCGCATTGTATGGAGGTGCTGAGAAAAAAATTCCCAACAGGAATTTAAAAATTAATCGATATTTTTCTGCCTAAGAATTGGAGGTGCCAGTGCAGATTTTTTTTTGAGAATCTTCATAGTATGCTCAATACACTGTAAAATTAAAACCGGAGACAAAGTGTGATTTCGGAAAGAAAAAAAATTATTTTTTGATTTTTTTGCGAAAAAATAGACTTCTTCATCTGTCAAAGAAATTATGATGCTAACATCATTCAAAAATATACGAAACATTGAAAAGTAAATGTTCGCAAGAATTTATTGAACAACCAACATTTGTCAGATTGTTGTAATACTTGAAATGGATATCTGTGATTTTTTTCAGACTTCAAAAAGGACATTGTTCCAGATTTCAGGATCAACGGGGGGTTTTTTTTTAAACATCAGCTTATCTTAGAAAATATTGTTCAGTCGAAAGATTCTTAGCATCATTTACTTTTCGAAGTTTCATGTATTTTCGGACTATTTTAACGTCATAATTTTTCCCTTTTGAAAAGTCATTTAAAACACACCTTTGTCTCTGGTCTCAATATTACACGTTCTTAAGCCTTGTATGAAGATTCTGAGAAAAATATTTCAACCAACACTTCCAATTCTTAGACAGGGAAAAATCAATTCATTTTTTAATGTTTATTTTCGACTATTTGCTGCCTAAAAATTAGAGGTGCCGGGTTGGGATTTTTTTCTCAGAACTTTCATATAATGCGAAATACTTTGTTGAATTGAGGCCAGAACCGAAAGTATATTTTATAAAAAAAATATATATATTTATTGCTTTATTTTGGAAAAAATTTACTTTCTTTAGTTGGAAAAATAATGACTTAAAAGTCGCCCAATATCATCAAGAAGATAGAAAATGAAAAAGTGAATTATCTTAAGAATTTTCTGAGAGACCAATATTTTCTAATATGATATAAAAAAAAATTAAACCCTGAACAGCAGAATTAAAAAATCTGAACAAAATTATAGACGCCAATCTCGAGTGGTACAACAAACTGACATATTAATAAAAATATCTGGGCGGTCAATCGAAAAAGTGACCCAGCCGTAAAGTAATGCCTTTTTTTTAATGCTCGTTATTTTTTTTTTTTACAAAAATGCCCAAAATATCACAAACACAAGTAGATTATTCGAATTGTATTTTCTCCTCAATTAAGCTTTAATTTAATTGAAAAGAGAAGAATTTCGGGTTTCCATATCAGTACACATTAAATCGTGCAAAATATCGGGGAAATGGACTCGGGATATTGCCCGTGAAGCCACTGTCAAGAGAGCCACTTTTTCCGATCATCATAAACCTTCCTTATTGTTAGAGATAACAAAGTATCACTATATAAATATTTTCAAACAGAAAAACTCGCAGTTTCCGCAAATATGGAAAAAAGGGATAATTATAACAATTCCGAAACCAAATCAAGACCATAGCTCAATAAATAACTATAGACCCATTACTCTACTACCCTCGCTAGGAAAACTCCTAGAAAAAATCATAAAAGCCAGAATAGAGCAGGCAGTTGGCGACAATATTCTAATATACCAATTTGGGTATATAGCCGGAATGTCTACACTCAATGCACTATCAGTCTTAACTTCGAACGTAGAAGCTAATAAACTTTCCAATAAAAAATCTTCAGCACTATTTATTGATATAGCAAAGGCTTTTGACAGTATTTGGCATAAAGGCCTACTCTTTGAATTACACCAACTTAAATGCCCGAATACCCTGATTAAAATGATAAACAGCTTTCTGTTCGATAGGTCTCTTATAACTAAAGTAGAAACTGCAACGTCTTGTCCGTTCACACCAGAACAGGCGGTCCCACAGGGCTCCCCCCTATCTCCTCTCCTATACAATATCTACTGCCACGATATCTATAACCACAACCGCATCAATAAATTTCAAATTGACCCAAACCAATATATCCTCCAATACGTCGACGACACAGTGCTAATCTCTCACGAGAACACGCTGAAGGGATGCATCGAAACGCTCCAGAGTGCGGTTGACAAAATAACAACATGGTTCAACAAATGGCGTATTAAACCCAATCCCCAGAAATCTCAATTTATTATTTTCAACCACAAGCTAAATCCACTAACGCCAAAAATAGTTATGTATAATGTACAAATTGAAGCGAGCCAATGCGCAAAATATCTTGGAGTATACTTAGATAATAAGCTGAATTTTAAATACCATCTACAAAAAAGCAGAACCAAGACACTAACAAGAGCATCGCACTTTAGGAGCCTCACCTTCAAAGATCGCAATATACACATTAAACACCTAACAACAATCTACAAAGCGATTTGTAGACCCATAATAGAATATGGCCACTCAATATTCCTCAACTGCAAGGAAAATGCAATTAAAAAAATTAAAACAGCAGAAACAAGTGCAATACGACGTTTAACGAAAATTCGGCATCCAAACAACCTGATCCACAACCCACGCAACACTCTTCTATACGAACTAACAGGATTTACTCCAATAACCACCAGAATACAACAGCTAGCAACACAATTCGCCTCTAAACAAATAGAAAACAGTCAAGAATTATGTACAAGACCTACGCAGAGACACCGGAAACATAAATACCCTAGACACACGATCCTGGAAGTATTAGAAAGACTAGCCATAGACAACGTCAATCCACAATAAAAGGAGAAACTTTAAATGCCTGGCAACTGATAAGGATAAAAATCGAAGGAAAAAAAAAAAAAATGAAAATAGAATTCGATACCCCTGGGCTGAAGGACCTCGGTCGATGGCCTTTTGGCAATGATTACGTCGAAATAGTATGCTGATTGATTGTATTTTTTATTTTTTTATATAGATCTATGTATATATGTATGTTCAATCGATGTAAACACGACCAATAAATCTCTATTACTACTACTACTACTACTACTACTACTACTACTACTACTACTACTACTATTTTCAAACTTTCTTAATTAAATATTTAAAAATAGACCTTTTTTCAAGGTAAGACGTCTCGAAATCTTGAAATTGCTGAAAAAAAAATATCTCGTATAAAAGTCTTGAGTTAGTCTGTTTACAATAAATGTTGATGCCACAAAAAAAAATCACTAAAATGGTACGGATCAAGGAAGTTATGAGTAAGCTGAAATCGGTTATCATACTTCCATATTTCTGCACTCACACTATCTGTTTATTTATTTTATAAATCGAAAACAGATCATGTCTTTTTTCTCGAATACCTAATTATTCACCTAAGTAGTGACAAGCGGTACAACCATTATACACTGACAGTGTTTTCGAACTGTTAATGAAAAACTCCAATATCATTTTCGTAAATTTTAAATGAATACTGTGTTGAGATTCCCATGAGAAAAAAAAACTATTATTACGTACTCACTCCGTAGACTCGGTGGCCGTGCATTGCTACTGCATTTTCTGTTGCAGTACTGCGCGCTGTCTGCTCATAGCAGTAACAGTACTGGGTGAGCCGTGAACCTGCGCTTAAATGTACGACAAGTACGGAGCTCGAAGTAAAATTCAATTTCACGCACTGCGGCTCTCATGATTTCGCCTGTCCTCCCATCGCCCGACGCAATGCACTCGTATACACACTGCGTATATAGTATATAGTGTATGTATGAGTAGTACGTAACTCTACAAAGCTGCAAGAAGCTTTTACTTGCCGCGAGTGAAAAATTTCCAAAATGTTATTCTCTCTCTGATACTTCGTACTATGAAATACAAGAGGTATCTCATTTTTTACTGCCTCAATTTTCGCAGAAAATAAAATTAGCGGAGTCACGGAAAAATCTAAAGTGTTGATAAACACTGAGGTATTTTTACGCTTGAGGTTTCTGTGATGCATTTTAATTAATTCGCGACGGAAAATTGCGAATGTGATCATTTTAGTAATAGAAATAATTCATTTATGAGCAATTCCACCGAAATTCAGCCACTAACGTTTTGTAATGACTGAGCGGAGAGTTTGGGGAAGTGTGGATATTGGCATTGCTGATGGACTGACGAAGTATCGAAGAGAGAAAAGATATGGTGATCACCGGGATTCGAACCCGGATTATTCTGGTACTGAGTAAGAGCGCTAACCACTGCGCTAATGTCACCTATGCTTTTCTCTCATTCGAATCGTCTTCTTATATGCAATGTAGGGTCGTCACACACCTCCCTTCACTGAGCTCGACGTCCTCGTCGACAGTGTAGAGTTATGCAGGTTTCCTGTTACGCGATTGCAGTGGAGTTATCATCGTAGATTCTTCGCGACGCCTGTATCCAACGTCGGACCTCTTCCCTCGGCCGTGTTGAATCCCGCGGAGTAGCTCTTCAGTGCCAGGCCTGTGTTTGCGGGATTCTGTGTGTGTGCTCCATCGGTACAAGGCGAAATTGAGGACGTTTTGGGCCCGTAACTTCTGACACCATGTAATGACTGAGCGGAGAGTTTGGGGAAGTGTGGATATTGGCATTGCTGATGGACTGACGAAGTATCGAAGAGAGAAAAGATATGGTGATCACCGGGATTCGAACCCGGATTATTCTGGTACTGAGTAAGAGCGCTAACCACTGCGCTAATGTCACCTATGCTTTTCTCTCATTCGAATCGTCTTCTTATATGCAATGTAGGGTCGTCACAGTTTTAAAAAAATCGCTTATCGTTATTGCAACGATTTCACCGAATTTCAATCTTATAAAATAGAAATCTGATGAGGTATTAGAATTTTTTGAGTTCTCCTCCAAACGGCTCTATCTTGAGACAGTTTTAGCGTAAATTCCTTTAAAAAAAATAAAAACGTGTCGATTTGTATGGCCTACAATAGCAAAATTAATTTCTGGTCATATGGGACTTTTAAGCTCACATTCATTTAAATTTCCTGAAAAAATTATCATTCGTAATACCACAAAAGTTTCGAAATATCAGATTAATTTCGAAGCTCGAGTGGTGTTCGGGGGATTATTTTTCCCATCGTAATTGCGATTAACGGAATTGCACCATGAGACGAAACTTACGGTTTATGCTTGATAAAATCTTTCGACTGTTACAATTGAATTCAATGTGTCCGTTTGACAGATGGTTAACGCGGCTGGATGATCTTTTGTTTTGTAAATCTAGCAACAGACAAAATTATGAAAAAATTATCAGTATAATTTCGTGTAGGTTGTACCACGTGACGTCGAATGGTGCAGTTATATTGGTCGAAATTCGGATGGGAAAAATAATCATTTGTAATACCACAAGAGCTTCGAAATTATCGGATATTTCCCGATAGATTCGTTGCGAACAAATGAACGACTCAAGTTTTCTAGGTTAAAATAAAATTGGCAAATAAATAAAAATTAATTCTAAAAATAAAAAACTTATACTCAGTACTTGGCAAGTAACAAAAAATGTAGTTAATTGGTTTATTAAATACTTGCCAAGTACGGAGTATAATTTTTTATTTTTACAATCAATTCTTATTTATTTGCCCATTTTATTTTAATATTCGAAGTTCATAACTTTTACCTTAAATTGCAAGAATGTTTCTCTACCTGTGGCGGTCACTGATCAAAGTGCACGTCTTGAGGGTCAGTACTTAATGCGCGAACGCTTGGTTGGTTCTTGACATGCCAGTGTTGGCGGAAAAATCTTATAAGGATTATTATAAAGCAACGTACATATATGTACTTGGCATACGTGCTACGGATATTTTTAGTTTATTTCAAAACTTTTTGCACATAGAGGCAATGTACCGTCCAAGATTTTTTTACCCAGTGTGTGTTTTTAGGTTGGAGATTATATCGCTCTATTTTTTCCACGTGTATTTTTTCTAACATTGATATACTACTCATGTAAATGTACTTGTCTCAATATTTTTATCCGTGAGGGTTTTTCGCGGGATTAGTGTGTATTTTAAAAAAAACCTCTTGTTTCTTACTTACACATGAAAAAACTATAGTCTGAATACTAATATTGGCCCCCGTTGAAGGAAAGCTTCGTACGACTTATTTTTGGAGGTGGCTCAATAATCATTTGTATTACACATTTAATAAACTCGTAGAAAATCGAATCTCTCGTTCGAACTGATATAATTATTTTTGTACTACATGATAGACAGGATATAAGTGGTGATTTGATATCTTCAACGATTACCTTCCATTCTGTGTATCGTACCAAATTTTTGGCTGCATAGTGTCTACGATATTCAATTTTGTGCAAACAGATGTTTTTTTATCTTTTCAAAAAACGATAATGTAAGACAAACAGCCGTTTTCTTTAGTAGGAATACAGAGAAAATATTTATCAAATCTGTCAAGGATATAACAACTATCCTTTATTCAATTAAGCATAATTCGTGATTATTAACTGTATAATTTTTTCTGATAATAAAATGCTCATTAAAATGTCTCATCATTTTGTTTCCTGATAGACACGATTTATATTTTGAGCTTACACTATAATATTCAATCTCGTAAAAAGAACACACCGAGTGGATTTTTCTTAAAGATAGCGTAATGAATTTATGGTTCCACCCGATTTATACTAAATTCTTGAAAATGGAAGAAAAAAATTCGAGACGCCTTTTAGAAGGTGTTGATTCGCGTGGTGTTTCCTTGTAACGAGATTTAACATTATGGTATAAGCCCAGATTTTCGGACGTATATAGTTAGAAAAAAATTATAACACATCTTGATAAGCATTTCATGGTCGAATAATATTAATAAAAATAATAATCACAAGTTACGCCGCATTGTATAAAGTATGGTTGATATATATCCTCGACAGATTAAAAAAAATTTCGACAGTATTTCTACGAAGGAAAACGGTAGTTCGTCTTGTATAATTGTTTTTTGAAAGTAAAAAATATCTGTTTACGTAAAATTGCATATTTCGGACAGTATGTGGCCAAAAATTCAGTACAGTACATAGAATTGAAGGTAATCGTTCAAGCTATAAAATGCTATTAAACATAGCACCGTCCATTGTATACTAAAGAAAAAATATTCGTTCAATCGAAAGATTCAATTTTTTACGTGTTAATCAAATGCGAGATACTTACGATGGGAAACGGGTAAAAAAATTACAAAGCTTTCCTTCAACGACGGTCAATATTATGATTCAGACTGTAGTTATTTGATGTGGGGAGTTAAAAAACGTTTTTACTTTCTCATCACGTTCAAAGTATGTGAAAGAGAAAGTATTGCAATCCAAAAAAAAATTCGACTCCTGGATTTTGATGGAAATACATGTTTTGAGTGTCCTAGATTCCAAAAAAACACACTCAATCATTTCTGTCTGTCTGTCTAGTATCTGTGTGTCCGAAAGTGCAATAACTTTTGAAAAAATCTAAGAACCGCAATGAAATTTGGTGTGTTTTCTGCATTCGAATCCTGGTTTTGGTATTGAAATCCAATCCAAAATCTTCGCTCCTTCTAATGCTTTACCTGAAATATGGACAAAATAAATACAATATTTCATTCATTTTGTCTTTCATTTATTGACTGTAAGCTAATAGTTAAGTTATCATACTTTAGTTTGATACATACAGATAGTTTTATTAGAAATCTACTAACGATATTTGTATTAAATATTAAATTTTAAAATGTAAGTCATTCACATAAGATTGCTGAAACCATTCATCATGGAAAATGTCTTTTTTGTGAAGCATGGATTGTGTACCTGTACCAGGTAGTAGACCTAAAATATAATCAATATTTCACTTAGTAGACATCTTTTCAACAATTTATAATTTCATGTGAATAATCGAAATGATTACAACAGAATGTTTGCTTATTTGCTGGTAATTCTATCTGTATTAGGCTGTGTCGAAATTTTTTTTTTTCTATTATTTCGCATCGTTTCAAATTATAGTTTATACCTGCAAACAACGCTTCTTAAAATTTCAGCGCGATAAAATTTTTTTTAATGACACGTATTTGAATAACACGTACATGAATGCGGCTCTCAATATATAAATGTCCCTAAATTACATATACGATATATTGACGTTCGCGTATCTTTTTTCAGTATCTTCAGATCTTTAGGAAGAGAAAAAGTTTACAATTTACAAGTTACAAATTTTTCGTTTAGATCGATAGTTTCCTAGTTATGGATTTTTGAAGCTCAGAATATCACCCTCTCCGCTCTGTAAGATCAGTTTCAATTGAAATTTCAAGTTTGAGATCAATTCTGAAGCCATTGCTTGTCGTGAAGTTCAATTATAAGTGAAATTTCATTCAAATGTTGAACAGATGTTTCAAATTTGTTTGTAAATACGAAAAAAATTACGAACACGACTGAAAATTCGAGAGAAAAATAAAAAAAATACATCAGCTTTGTTCAACTATTTTTATAATCATGTCAAATTTGACCGAAAACTGGAAAAAAATTTAATAAATTAAAAAAAATGGAGAAACAAAGAAGAATATCATGTAGAGTACGAAAAAAAATTTAGGTTGATTCGAAAATTTGACAAAAATGAAAAAAATGTAGAAAAATCGGGAAAACATTAAAAAATAAATAAGAAAATCGAGGGGGAAAAATCAATAAATCATTAAAAAATTGCAAAAAAATAAAATCATAAAGATTCCAAACAAAATGTCAGATCGTTTCGAAGATTTAGCAACATATGAAAATTCAGCGACAGGGGGGGGGGGGGGGGGGGGGCGTTAAATTTCATCGCAATTTAAAAACGAAACCTTTTGCTGTAATATTTTCTATATTTTTTAAGATAAATTTTATCGAAAATATCAGGACGAAGTTCTATAGCGAATGCAGATCGGTAGTCCAAATAATCACGAAATTAATACTGCATTCACCATGGGCACGGGGTAACTGCAGAAACCCGTATACCGGTACAGACAGCCATATATTCTTCTGACTTCCCGGTGTAAACACGAAAGTAATTGAATTAAGTATATACACCAAGGTCTCAGAAAAACTGACCTCCCGCTCACCGGTTGATGAGCCAGCCGGTGCATGGCTGTCACCCATCCAAGTATCGGCAGCACAAAATGCTGCTTAACTCGGGGGATCGCCAGAGCCGCACACCGACCGCACAACCACTAGTGTCAGGCGATTTTTCGTCATTTTTTCTCGATTTTTCTCCATTTTTGACATTATTTGGGAAATTTGTGACCCAGTCTAAAAAATTTTTCGGACGTTTCATAATTTTGTTCTTCCTTTTTCAATTTTTTTATGATTTTTTAAATTTTTCACTTTGTTTCGAACAAAACTGATGCATTTTTTTCATCTTTCTTGCTTCGAAAATTCATAACTAGTAAACTGTTGATCTAAACGAAAAATTTGTAGGCACTTTTTCTCTTCCAAATAATCTGAAGATGAAGAAAAAAGATACGCGAACGTCAATATACGGTATCTGTAATTTAGGGACATGAATTTATCGAGAGCTGCATTCATGTAATCTATGGGAAATCTATACATCGTTTGAGTCACCTGTAAAAAATTTTTTATCGCGCTGGAATTTTGAGAAGAGTTGTTCAAAGGTACAAGCCATAGTTTGAAACAAAGCAAAATGAAAAAATTGAAAAAAAAAAAATCGACACACCCTAATCTGTTTGCATTAAATCAAAGTCTAATGACTTCCCTATTAGCTTGCAGTTTAAAAAGGAATTACCATCAATGAATTTGTGTAATTTTCAACAAGAACTATGAATATTCCTACCAAATATAAGTTTTAGAAGTTGTCTAAACATAACATATTTGAGGTTATTTACACACATGAAGTTAAGATTGCGAACACTCATACGCGCATCGTATCATATCACTTTTCATCACTCGCATACCACTGTAGATGATTTCCAAAACCTGATGAGGCCTAATATACACCATAAGCTTCAAAACTTTTGATCTACGAATAACTGAAGTGTTAATTCGATTCGTCAAACTCGCAGTCACAGTGTCGCCAGTAGTACGCAGACGGGAAACAGATATGAAGAGAAGGCATAACGTACTAGCGCGCGCCACCTCGCAAACGCTGGTCGAAGCTTGACTTTGAATTTAAAAGCGCGATTGTATCAAATTGAAGCGAGAAACGTAGATTGCAAATAATGTACGAAATTCCTTGAATATCTGTTCGTACAGTTCGTCTGTATAACTCCAGTAAATTCACGGTAAAAACTTCACGCCAGTAATTTTAAATGAAAAAAATATTTCTGTATTTCTGTTTCATTATGAATGATTTTCAGGTTCTCATTCCATCGAGAAGTGTTCGAAATTTTCTCCGAAAGATCCTCAAAGTAGTTCTGTCACTTGGAGTTCATATCGCATAACTTCGAGAAAAATAAGAGGAAATTGCAAATACATCTCGATGGTGTTGAAATCTTGAAAAATGCATGCACATTAAAGATACTCAAGCGAATAATTTTACATAATAATAATTCCAAAATCTTATTAAGGAATAGATGAAAAAATAACGTCGTTTTTTTACATATCATAAAATATGTACCTATTCTTTAAATGTACCAAAATTGGCGGGGTGTAATATAGTACCAGTCGTTACAAGGTTGTAATAGGGCACTTTTATGACCGAGGTTAAGTCGTTGCACGCATTGAATTGGCTCTTGCAGGGATTTCGCACGATCTCTTAAGTAGCGTATATCGTGCGTGTAATGGACACTTTTTTTCATACCGTATGTAAACGGCGTAATTGAATGATAATGCAACCGATTTTCGAGCCAAGGCGAAACCGCGGCAAGAGTGAAGAGGGAGGTCGGAGGTTTATACATTACAAATTCATAATAAAAAAAATAATTTGAAAATTTCAACAAAGCTAAGCAATTCCTCCATCTTTTCGATTTGTGATTATTATTTTGAAATGTAGATATGAGTTATAAGGACATAAATGGCTTTGTAAAAACCGTTTCAAAAAACATTTCGGAGATATTTTTTATCGTTGAAGAGATTCACCCACACTGTTAAAAAAATCGACTTGAAATTTAATGTACATGTTAATTTTTCTTTGACTTTGGCGGAGTATGTATATATTGAATATATGTTATGATGCTTCGACGATGCCAGCCTTTAATATTTTTAGTTTGATGGAAGTTTAACGAATCGTAACTCGGGTCTGAGTCGAACGACGCCGAAGATTCCGTTGTTATCGATCTTCCTGTATAGGAAAATCAAACATTTGCTTTATCAATTTGTTCAGATTGCTTTATCAATTTACGAATTGATAAAGCAATTTGAAGGGACAAAAATAAATAGATTCCAAATGTTTATTTTCCTATACAGGAAGATCGATAACAACGGAATCTTCGGCATCGTTCGACTCAGACTCGAGTTACGATTTGCCAAACTTCCATCAAAATAAAAATATTAAAGGCTGGCATCGTCGAAGCATCATAACATCTATTCAATATATACATACTCCGCCAAAGTCAAAGAATAATAAAGCTTACATCTGACGTTAAACTAGATAAATCGTGAATCAATATTGCCAGAGCCACGGTGGCGTAATCGGTAACGCACTAGGCTGGATACCTAGAGTTCCCGGTTCGATCCCGGGCTGTGGCAATATTTTTTCATAATTTAAAAAAACAAAAAAATTAATTATTAAAATATCGTCCGTTCAGATTGCTTCATCAATTTACGAGTTGATAAAGCAATTTGAAGGGACAAAAATAAATAGATTCCAAATGTTTGATTTTCCCATACAGGAAGTTCGATAACAACAGAATCTTCAGCATCGTTCGACTCAGACCCGAGTTACGATTTGCCAAACATCCATCAAAATAGAAATATTAAAAGCTGGCATCGTCGAGGCATCATAACATCTATTCAATTTAATGTACATGTACTGGAAATTTTTATCCATAAAGTGCTATACTAAATTTACTATACAAGTCCGATGTCAAATTTACTTTTGGAACAGTAATTTAAATAATTTGCTTTCATTTAACTGTAAAAGTAATGTAATTTAAAAAAATTTGGTCCAATTTAACTGCAAAAGTACCTTAATTTTACATCACAATTGTACATTGAATATAATTGGAGAGCTAAACACATCCGGTCTTTTCTGACAAAGCAGCTGCCAAATCTTTGTCGAACAACTGTCGTACAAGACGTTATACATTTACATTCTAAGCTACGAAATAGAGACTTACATGGATGAAAGCAACAAAAGTAATCAAGATTTGAAAAAACTAATCTTCTTTTACCGTGTAAAGATCGTTACCACCAATTCATCATGAGAAATTTCTTATACATTTTTATTCTCGATGGAAAAAGAAATTCCATTTTTTTACAAAAGAAATCATAGCCACCATGTTAGAATTATCGATATGATCTTTTAACTTGAAATGTACTTGGAGGCTCTACAGAAAAATTACAATTAACCGCAAAAAAGGTGGGACAATTTCACAAGTAAAAAGACAAAAGCCACTGCCTTATTTAGTGACAGCTGAAAGAGAATAATACATAAACGTCGCGTTTGTGTAGCTGCTATATATCATTACATGTTAAAGGCCTTAGAAAATCCCAAAACAGAAACATAACTAGTCATTAAGCCGTTGTTGCTAATAAGAATAGGGCAAAATAAAAAGATCGCACTATAAAATTTCAGATTTACCATCGATGGGATTACAAAATGTTGGTATAATATTTACGTGTTAATTAAATATGAGAGCAAGAAGAGTAAAATGCGAAAAAGAAGACCGATAGAACAGAGAAAAAATGTAATAATTCAGGATACGAATAAAAAAAATTGCTACTGGCGTGACGAAACACGTGACTTTCTCATCTCGATTGCTGCTGGCGTCATGTTACTGTCGTGAAGATAGTTTGTGAAATTAGGTTGTGAAGTTAGTTTGTGAAGATAGGTTGTGAAGTTAGTTTGTAATGTTCGTTTGTTTCTTTTTGTAATTGTATAAATTTGAGACAATAGATTGTTTTTTTACTTAAAAATGTTTTTTAACTTTTATAAATTTTTATTTTAATTTTAATTGTTTTCCAATTTTTATTTTTATTTGTATTTTTATTGTTTTTTTAATTGTAATCTACATCTCACCCTATAATTTGTTAAGAACGCATTTTTTAATTCAAATTCAAGCTACGACCCGCCCTCTCAAGGACGTGCACGTTATGATCGCGCCTTCACGCCACATCTCTCTTTTTTGTTTGTTTGTTGGTGTAATTGTCAGCACTGCGATAGTTTGACAAGTCAGTTTATATTTGTTATTCATATACCAAAGGTTTCGCATATTATGGCGTATATGAGGCCGCCGCAGTATTTAGAATTCATATCTCTCTTTTCTTTTTGTTGGTGTAATTGTCAGCACTGCGGTAGTTTGATAAGTCGATTTATATTTGTTATTCATATACCAAAGGTTTCGCATATTATGGCGTATATGAGGCCGCCGCAGTATTTAGAATCCATATCAATTGCTATGCGAGTGATAAAAACTATAGATGTATCGGTGTTTATAGTCTAACGTCATGAGTGTTAACTTAACCTTAAATCTTTTCTGTTTATGCACTTTTCTATGTATAATATTTTATGTGAATATTTAGAGTGTATTTCTCCCTGAAAACTACTCATGATCATTGATAGCAGTATTTTTTTAGTTGACCTGTAAGGCAATCCATATTTCACAATAGAAATTTCTGGTTGAGGATGGTTTCAGAAATGTCATGTGAGTAACTAAAAAGACAACAAAGTCTTCACTATATTGAATCACTTGTTGTTCACTGCTTATTGAATCAAAAGCATAAAAAATAAATAACATATTTTACTTTTTCATATTTCAGGTAAAGTACCAGAAATAATGGAGATTTTGGATTAGGTTTCAATACCAAAACTAGGATTTAGATGCAAAAAGTGGACACCACATTTCTTTGCAGTCCACAGATTTTTTCAAAAGTTATTGTGTTTTCGGACGGCACCTACAGACGCCAGACAGACAGACAGACGGACGGACAGAAATGAGTTAATGTGTTTTTTGGCATCGATGACACTCAAAACATGTATTTCCATTAAAGTCTTACAGTCGAATTTTTCTTGGATTGCAATACTTTCTCTTTTACATACTCTGTATGTGATGAGAGAATAAAAAAAAAAAAAATAGAAAATTAAATGGATTATATGCGTTGAAATCGTTTATATTCGTGAACGCAGTACCACGTTCGTGTAAATTGTACAATATATATTATGTAGAATTTCAAATGCTTGTATAGACACTGAATGTACAAAACGGAAAATTTTGATGAGAGTTAATAAAATATTACTGAAATGAATCGCAATGAAAAGTGTATCCCCTTTTATGACAGTCGTAAAAATGTAAAGAGATACGAAACAAAACAAATTCAAAATCAGGTTGCTTTGAAAACACGAGTTTTCTTATTAAGAGAGAAGACAACGCGCAGACACTGCAATCCTCCATTATGTCCTGTAATTATTGTTTGTCCTGTACTATTAATTATATCAATTTCGAATGTTAAAAGATATTACATACATGATACAATCTTGAAAGCGATAATTATTAATTCGGCACCTTTTTTTTTGTGAGAACTCCAGTATAGTTGATACATTTGAGCATTTTCCATTTCGTGGAAATGTGATTATTTTACAACGTGAATATTATATTTTCTATTGATTCAATTTCAATTTTCTCCTACATTTCAAACTCGAGTCATTTCAAAATCAATATCAATCGTCGACGTTATATTTTCCAAAGAGTCATAGAAAAATCTTCTAAAGCACCCATAAAATATCTTACAGGAATAAACAAAAATGTTTACGAAAAAAAATATCATGGCACCCCAAAAGGAGTTTAATCACTAGAACTGATAAACTACAAGACGTTGTTCTGACTTGTGACATTGCGATGGTGCATTTCGAGAAGGAGATACTTCGGATTGGATAAAAAGTATTGCAAACCAACATAAAAAAATCCTTACTAAAATCCAGTTATATGGGAAAACTCGACCTATTATTCATCTCGAATATTTGCAAAAAAATCAGAATCTCATAAAAACCGAACGTATTTGTCGATTCATTCGAAATTCAGTACCGATCGTCGGCGTTATATTTTCCAAAGAGTCAACGAACAACGTCCTCAAGAACCCATAAGATATCTTATAGGACTAAATAAAAATGTTTACTACAAAAACATTCCGAGTTGTGGTGTTGCGACCGTGTATTTCGAGAGGGAGATACTTCCGATTGGGTAAATAGAATTCGAGAGGCAGCAACACCCCACACCTTTCTTGTGCTGCTCCTGCCTCTACTGCTCCTTGCAAGCTCGCTCATCTAACCCTATCGATCGTGAGGAACGCTCGCGCTGCGTCCAGAAGCGGCACACAGCATAGCAAAGCAGCGGCAGTTGCTGCTTCATCTCAATCTAATCTGAGTTACATCACGTCAGCGAGCTAGTGCGTCGAGTATGAAGTCACCAAGATAACTTTATTGCATTCTACAAATTTTTACTTTTTGCACGGAAATATACGACGACTCAATACGTCAAATATATATATATATATATATATATATATATATATATATATTTTACTTCCTCGTCACATACAAATAATGTAAAAAGAAAAAGCAAACAAAAATTGGAAAAAGTTGCTGATGGCGTTTATGCAACCCGCGATTTTTTCATCACATTTGTTACAGGCGTGCAGATTACATTATTCGCAATCTACGTTTTTCACTGTAATTCATGATTATCGCATTTTTAAATTCGAATTCAAGCTACGACGCACTCTCGCAAGGTGGCGTGCGTGAGTAGGTTCTTGCCCAATCTTCACATCTTTTTTTCGTTTGAGTGATTCTATCGGTGGCACTGCGATAATTTGATATATAGGATTAACATTTCAGTTATTTGTAGATCAGAATATTTGAATCTTATGGTGTATATAAGATCATTCGCAGGCGTTGGAATTCATCGACAATGTTATGCGAGTGATGAAAAGTGACATAATATGATACGCGTATGAGTCTTTACAATCTCAACTTCTGAAGTAACCTCAAATCTATTTTGTTTGTAAATTTTTTTAATCTAACATTTGGTGTGCATATCTATAACTCTTATTGAACATTGCACAAGTCCATTGATAGTAGTTATTTGTTGTTTAGGCTTGCAAGCTAATATAAAAGTAATGCTTCGATTTGATGCATTCAGATAGAATTACTAGCAAATGGGCAGTGGACAAAAATATGTGATTCAGTGCAGCGAAGATTCTGTTATGGTCCATTCTACGATTCACATAAAATTCATCAAATCATTAATTGTTAAAATAATATGTATTGAGTGAAACATGAATTATATGACAGGTCTGCCAAATTAGTAAACAATCCATATTTCACACAATAGACATTTTCCATGACAGATGATTTCGGAAATCGGATGTGAGTGACTGAAAACGCAATAAAGTTTTTAATATATACTAAATCACTTGTTGTTGATAGCTCAGTTGCGAGTGATTCCAGCTGTGTGTACCAAACCGAAGCAGAATAAATTCTATATAAATATGCGATGCAAATATAAATTAAAATTTTTATTTTATTTATTTCATATTTTCGGTAAAGTATCAGAAAGAGTCACAGTTTTAAATTGGATTTCAATACTAAAACCAGGATTGGATGCAGCAGGCACATGCCGAATTTCATTGCGGTTCGTAGATATTTACAAAGTTTATTGCTCTTTCGGACATACAGATGCCAGACAGACAGACAGAAATGCGTAAATGTATTTTTTTTTGGAATCTAGGAAACTCAAAATATGTATTTATATCCAAATCTAGAAGTCGATTTTTTTTTAAATTCCAATACATTTTTTTTTGCATACTTCGTATATGGTGAGACAGTAAACATTTTTTCTTATATAGTGAATGGGAAAATTTTACCTATTTTCAATTTCTTTCAATCGCATAGCCGACTTCCACCCAGCATTTATTGTCAGTACAGTTTTATTATTTATGAAGCAAACAAATAAACATAAACAAGTTCATTATAAATTGGCTTTGGTTCGATATTTCTATAACACGTGATTTTTCCAGGTATTTCTTTCCGTGCATGAATTTCATGGTGCAATGTGAGCCTCCAATAAACTGACGCGTATTATGATTTAAGTCTTCACACGTTGTAAGTCTGTAAGCTCTAATGTCAGTTATTGTTTTGTGTAGAAGATTCAATTGCGTATCCGAGATTGTAATCTCGACTAATTGTCAATCATCACGATTTCTTTTAAAGTTGAAGTTAGAAAAATTGAAAAATTGAAAAATTAGTAACATTGCCTTGTGACAAGAAAGCGTATTTGTTAAAAGCTCGGGGCTTGTTTTAAAGTAAGCAAACCACTTCGGCCATTCTTATCTGCACATGTGTACGTGATAATGGCAGCAGGGATTCGTGAATGGCTTGTCGGAAACGCGGAAAAAAATTATTTTGAGAAAGCTCGCTGGCTGAGCTTGCATCGTACCGGATTAACTAGAAAATTGGAGCTTGCAATCAGCTTCGCGAGAAGCTAAAGACCCGAAGTCGATAAGCTCGCAACATCGTCACCGATGACTTTTCGTTTTACTGTCGGTCTGTCTTGCGTATCACGGCGTTCATCGCGAAATCAAGCTCCGACTTATCCGTTAGTTCGCTTTACCTCCTTTGTCAACATTTACGAACTTCATCAGCCTCTGTCACACTTTCACCCTTGGCTCAGTTATTCGATATTTCGCTTTGTCCTTACCCTCTTCGGTCCTTATAAAGTTCTTTCCGCTCCCAGTCCTGTATACACTGAACACGGATGGAATAACCGCTCTTCAATACAGACTGTTTATTACATGTCGATTCGTTGACATGCAGTTAGCTTCGATTTCCTCTAATTAAAAGAAGACTGTAATAATTTTGCTTCTTTCATTTAAAACAAACCGTTTGTGTTATGAAATAGTTGTTCCAAGATTTTCAAGACGATACCGTCTAAGTGGCTTGAAACGGCGAGAAAGATCGTTTAGAAAAATTGTGTGCGTGTGCATGTATACAAGTATGCGGAAAAGTGTGGGGAAGTGTGGGGAAGTATGTGGAAGTATGTGGAAGTATGTGGAATGATGTTAAAGTATGTGAAAGTGTGTGAAAGTGTGTGAAAGTGTGTGAAAGGATGTGGAAGTATGTCAAAGTATGGTATGGATGTGGAAGTATGTGGAAATGTGTGCAAGTGTGTGCAAGTGTGCAAGTATGCTTGCACGTGTGCGTGTGCTGAGTAAAGAGCATACTGGTTAACTACCATTTGTTTTTCATTTCATAAGAATCACTTGAAGAATTTCGTTTTGCTTCCTCATAGAGGAAACTTTGTTTTCGTGAAATTTTTTTTTTCGAGATTATCATGTCAGTGTACTCAGAATGGTTCAAAACGTCGAGAAAAATGGTTTGTGCGAGATGTGTGTGTGTGTGTGTGTGTGTGTGTGTGTGTGTGTGTGTGTGTGTGTGTGTGTGTGTGTGTGTGTGTGTGTGTGTGTGTGTGTGTGTGCGTGTGTGCGTGTGTGTGTGTGTGTGTGTGTGTGTGTGTGTGTGTGTGTGTGTGTGTGTGTGTGTGTGTGTGTGTGTGTGTGTGTGAGCGCGTGAGCGCGTGTGTGTGTTTGCATATTTCGTTGTTTACACGATAACTGTCGCAATTTTTGATGAATGCTCTTTGAATTTTGTATGCAAGTGGGCTATCATAGAATACCGTTTGGGATAGCATTTGACGCGAATCGGTTGAAGATTACTTTTTTCTACACCATTTGTTTAATCTTGAAAAAATCGTTTTCACGCTATAACTTTCGCAATTACAGAGGCACCGGGCTGAAATTTCGTACATAAATGGACTGCTCGTGAAACATTATGTGTACTATATTTTGCAAGAATCTGTCGAGCCGTTCTGATTTTATTACAATCTTAATTTTTTCAAAAATGTAAATACTATAACTCATGCAAATTCTGAGATATCCGGCTGCAATAGCTGGCATGATTTCACGGTTATTGATTTCCGATTAAGATTTTGGTCTAATCAACTATTGACGTGTCAGAAAATTTCGATGTTGGTAAAAAAAATCTTTCACGAAAAAAAAAAATTTTCGATATTTTTCACAGATTTATTTTAAATTTTCTTCACACTTAGACGACCATTTATAAAGATATTTGGTACAAATTCGACACCAATCGGTCAAGTGGTTCAAATTGTATGACATTTTGAATTATTTGAAAAATCTGGTTCGAGTGCTTGCTCATGCAAATCACTAGGTATCGGGTTTCAATTCAGTTTACATATGGACTATTATTACACAAGTTTTGAGTAATAATTCTACACAAATGAGTCGAGCGGTGAAAATTTTACGTCACTTTGAATTTTTATAAAAATGTCTTCCGAGTATAAACAAGCCTGTAAAGTAGAACCTTGCAAATTTCTTTCTTATTTTTTTTGCTGTCTACAAAACTTCCTCTATGAGGAAACCAAAATTGTTCGACATACTTCCTCATAGAGGTAGCTTTGTAGAAAGCACAGAATAATGAGGAAGCAATTTGCAAGGTTCTACTTTGCAGGCTTGTTTTAGAAGTTCTAAATATTTCGAAAAACTAGAACTAGAACAAATTCTGAGCTATCAGGCTGAAACGTTGTATGAAAGCTGAACAAAGAAGAAACAAATAACGAAAGCATGCATAGGAAAAGAAAAACGATACGTTAATAACCTTCTTCGCCGTTACCATATGTCATTCGCACTAAGTAAACATGCTGGCTTAGTTTTTTTTTAAATCACTCTCCACTTGTCATTATCACGGACTTCCTTTTCATTCTCTATGACTATACAGCCATATTTTCTTGAAGATACTTACCCTTGCTTATTTTTTCTCATATTCGTTCAAAGTTCTTCTTTTATCTTTCTCCCACAATCACGAACAAATGAAGAATTGGGCGCATGAGAAAAAGTTGGTTCAAGCTTTTTTTACTGCCAACCGACTAGAAAAATTACAAAGAGACAAGAAAGAGGCGAAGATAAAGAACCGCTTTAATCAAAGGATGGTAGTGTAACGGTACAACAAACGGTCTTTGAAAAAGTAACGGAGCTTAATGTCTTGTTGCATGCAGCTGCTATTTATGTTTTTCATTTACTTGTAAGATTTTTCCGGGGTTTGTCTGATTAGTTTCTTTTTTGCTGCCCTTTTTCCGAGGTTCTACACGGTCATCATAGAAATATGGGAATGTTTATTTTCCATTTACTTTTTTCGAAAATATTAATGGATTTTTTATTATTTTTTAGGTGTCTCCAGATGCGATTGGTGAAAGCTGCATGTAAATTACAGGCAGACGTTGGACTTTCTATACTTTGAAGGTTGTTCTATTATGTTTTAAGAAAAGAAGCTCCTTGCGCGTATTACGGAAGGAAAAAAGAAAAAATTCGACGAAACTTGAGTAGAAAAAGTCAAGATATGGAAAAGACAGCAAGCTGAATGAGAAACACGAAAATAACAAATATCAAATACATGTACATTTAATAAAACCCGTTGGGCGGATGAAAATAAATTATTATACACAAATGATAAAGCAATTAAGAAGTTAATAATTAATAAATAGAAAACGACAAACAAACAAATAGTAATGTGAATATACTGACCTTACTACTTCAGATTATTAAAGGTATAAACAGGGGCGAATTTCGTGGAATGAATGTGCTTCTTGTATTTAAGTAAGTGATCGCAACGTACGACAATTGTGCAAATGCAGAATTTGTATTACCCTTGTGACCCCACAGTGATCACCGTAGCAAAAAATGGTGTCAGTTTGCATTATAACTTAAAAAAATTCACACATATTTTACTCAAAAACAGTTAGATGACGTTCAATACCGCTTTTGTGTTCTATTCACGCCGTAATTCTCCAACGATCCTAAGTATAAGTATTCATGTTCATGTAATTACTCTAAGCATATGTTAAGCATGCCCAGGTTCTACGAATTTTATCTGTGCCCAAGATAGAATCTTCACCACTTCTCCTCCGTCCTTCTAGCGAGAATCACCGAGGAATGGCTACCTTGTTAATCACACTTATTCACCAAGTCGAATGTGTTGTTGCGCGAATACATTTCAACCCCGTAAATTGCATCCGTTTGGAACCGAAATTGTAGTCGCGATGAATCCGACCGGCGAACCAATTGTAACACAGCTGCTCTCCACGAGTGCCAGTAGTGAGGAAATCCTTAAAAATACTTTGTAGAATATCAACATTTTCTAGCTTATAACCAAAGTGGGCAAGACGTTTATTCTTGCAGTTTTGGGGATTTATCTGAAAAGTTATTACAAAATGGAGACAAAAAATTAATCTACTATGGACTTCTAGATTTTCAAATGATGGCATGCTGGTGTTAGAATGTGGCATATACACCAAGAGAAAATATTTCATTGATCCACGGCAATCTGCGCCAATGAAAAGAAATACTCCAGTTTCAATACTATCTTTCCATTGAATGACTCAAACTCAATGAAAAGAAGTGACATTAATTCAAAGAAACATTTCTTTAAACCAAGAAATCGTCACTGTTCTTTACCCCTACTTCCCCCACCACAGCTCTAAATGTTAAAACCTATTTTTTCCTAAACTTCGGCAAATAAAGATTACATTTTAAGAGAACGTGTAGAAGTACGGCAATAATTGGCTAAGCTACTGGCTCTTTGAAACTCGAAGCCTTTCGTTCGGGAGAACCGGAAAACAAAAAAGTGAGGTTAGGTGCAAGAGACACAGCCCTACAGGCGGTTAACATTGGACAACTAAATTCCCAGCACTTGCTGCCATCAAGTATATGTTTTCATTAAATCAATAAAAACTTTTCTTTAAAACAATGAAATCGTTTCTTTATCTTATGCCAATTGAGTAAATTTTCCTTTGCAGGCAATGAAATTCTTTCTTTAAAATTTAAGTGCACTATCTCATTGAAATTAAATAGTGTTTCATTAAAATCAATGAAAAAAGAACCAAACCACCCCTTTATTTGCCGTCAATGAAATCTTTTCTCTCAGTGTATGGTGCTGTAATAGAGTCTGAATTCCGAAAAATTTCGAAAATTCTTAAAAATTCGGTTATGTGACATTAAAAAAATATTACAGAAAAGTTAACATAGAAAAAATGGACGAAACAAATCTGTTGTATTTGAGGATCTAACCGACCCTATGAAAATGACGAGTTAAATCGGGGAGGTCAAGGTAAAAAATAAACAAAATACTGGCACACGTGCAGGAAAGATCGACGAAAAAAAATAATCGGACCACATATAATACTTTGTAACAAAAAATAACGGCGTGATGATCCGTTATTATCGTTATTACTTAAACTTGATGATTGCATTGAGTTTCGAGTATCGCTGCGGTTATTGTAGTCAGAAAATTGTTGATAATTGGTGAATATAATGAACATATAAAGTTAATAGTCACGAAATCGCCCATTATTGTAAAGACATGATTTTAAATATAAAAAAATGACGCAGCCGACAACAAAAATACGTGAAAAAAAAAACGACGAACAAATACGAGGGGAACAAGGAAGAAGAACGCTATGTAATTACTGTTAAGAAATTACGAGATTTAAGAATATAACGAACGAACAAACGAAGCCGTTAGTTCCATCTCGAACATTGAGAGATATTAATTTATAATTGTTGAAATTTAATGATAAATGTAAAAGCTAGAAGAGTCCAAATCTCACTGTATAGGCACTAAGAATAGATCATTTGTTGACATGAAATTGACGTTGCGTTATGTCGTTAATCTAATAAAAACAATTGACCGGGAATAGTCGCATACCTTAAAACAGTAATGTTAATAATACACGGTCGCTGCCTATAACATACTATGGTTGATCTAATATTTTTTTTTCATATATCATCAAGGAAACAATACACTAAACTAGTTAACGGAAGTCTACAAGAATTGACAAAACCTTCGACGTTGGATAAGGTAAGTGAGTTACAAAATACTTTTCACAATGTATCTTATTATTAAGAACAACGAATGTTTTAATTCGCATTAATTTATTTTTCATATAAACAAATTGACAAAAAAATCGGAAAATTCTTAGACAATGTTCTAGCCGCACTTGACAGTGAATTATTTTCTTTTCAACATTTTGAATCTCGTTTCACATTTTTTTATATACCCTCTGAAAATTGCGGCAAATATTTTGTAACATCTACAGCGAAATAAAAGACGTCCAATGGAGAGAAGGAAAATATTTTTAATTTTTTGAAGAAAAATGGCTTTTTCTGGTTGCATAAAAAAATGTAACATATTTTAAATTGGATTTTTTTCGCCGGACTTTATTTTTCGACAATATATGTATATCTCTATACAGGGAGGACACGGTGAAACTAGACAGTCCAATGCGGCTGCGCGAGAATGCCTGATTGGCTACTGCCTACGGCCGACAGTGCATCTCATCCGAGCGGCGACTGTCTCCCCACGCGGCATCAGGATGGGCCAGTAACGGTAGTGGTAGGGGCAAGGGATGCTGCCCGAGCTGGTAGGGCAGATGCCAGAAGCCACGAGGGCTATGTGGAGCAAGTTAGTTCGAACAAGCTGAAAAAAAAGCGTAAGAAACTTGATGTAAATCGTAAAAATTATAATTTTTTTCGTTGATCACAGTTGTTATCATTCAATCGAATGTAAGGTGCAATAACCAGAGTTGGATGTCTTCGAATATGCTGATTCATAAATGATAAAAATATTTCTTTCGTTAGTCATTTCAGAATTAGTATTAAATCGAGATAGATTCTGTGACGTATTTTTCGTGAACGAACGGAAATATCAAAAATATTCGGAAACACAAAAATCGAGAACTGTCACCTTCGAACGTCCACCCTCGTTCGCGCATCCGCAAACCCGGTGAGTGCCAGTTAATTTTTGACTCACCGGTATTAAAGAACCGGTATGCCTGAGGAATCGACGGGAGCAGTCTCGATTCCAATAACTAAATGATAATTTTTTTTCACCGGTATCAACAAACCGGTATGTCCGAAAATCCGAGTTAATCAGGCTCGGTTCTATTAAGATCAAAAGTCTGAAGCCAAACTCACGATCGAGAACAACAATAACGGAACCGGTAACTTAGTTAATTTTTGGGGTCGCGTAAAATTAACAAACGCAACTGGATTTACTTGCGAGAGCGAACGGTTGCGGAAATGCACGGCCGTTCAGTCTGCTAGGTTGTGGTAGAGGGGGTCGAAGTATGGCCCAGTAAATAGCTTTATTTTAACGAGAACTCAAACACTGAGAACGAACTTCAATATTGAAGAAAATGATTCGAGAGCAAATACAATAATTTGTATTATTGAATTAATGTACGAGAACCAGCGTAAAGCATCGAAATCGGTAACGGTAATAGTGAGTTGCAAAGCAACGAACGCATCTCCGAAACTCAACAGTAACGGCACGAGATCTTTAATCAAAAGATTCGATTAATAATTAACTTGACTTTTCGAAATCAACTCACCGGAAATTATTCACAATAATCCCAAGAACGAGAACTTGCATCCAAAGGGGTGCACAAGACGGAGAAATGCGCAAAACTGCACTCCACACAAAACGGGAACACGACTCAAATTTTATTAGAATAAAATTCACGAGATAACGAGAACGAATAGCGTACAGCATACGCTATTACTAAGTACAAGAACAACGCGAAGACGCGCGCGCGAGCGACAGAAAAACTGTCAACACGGGAGCTCGAGTCCGAACTCAGTCACCTCGGCGGTGTCCCGAGCAAGACTAATCACTTCTAGTAATCTTCGATAGCTCAACAATATCGTTATTCAATGTTTTCCCAAAATCCCTTACCCGAGAACTACTGCCCTCTCACTGGAACCACCTCGTAACTATATCGAGAGCGCAAATCATGCCGGTAACATTTTCGAAATCTGTACAATCACCTCCCTTAGTGCTTCACGCGAAAACGGGCCTGAACTTCATAACCATAACGCATCAGAATGCTCTATTCGATGCCAAAACTTAGCAAACACCGCCCGTTCTCCAGCGTGATGCACTTTTCTCCATAGGGCGCCGGATTTGCACCGGTCTACAACTAATTGCAAGAACTCGAATCGGTCACTTTCCTCTGCCGGGCTGCTCGTTTCTTTGAGCTCTCATCCTCGCGACAGATTTGAGTGCACCGATTTACTATAACAAAAAAAAACAACAAAACTCTGAAACATAAAATTCTTCAACAAAAACTAGACGGTAAATTCGAGCAAGGGCATCTCGAAAACGCTCAAACAAAGCAATAACCGGTAACGAAAACCCTTGTGATCGTGATTTCGAAAAAAATCACGTCACAACTCCCCACCCCTTAGGGGTGGTTACGGCTTAGGGATTGGGAACGGTAGCTTCACAAAACCGATCGTAACCAACACATTGTAACGGATTGTGAGTTTCTGTTTCCGTGGAAACTACAAGGGTACGAGAACTATCTGTAGAGATTGTCGTGAACACACAACTACAAAAAACGTATGTGTCGATAGCACGTTAATATTTACCCACTATTTACAATCGAGAACTAATAACGGTCGTGGGTAAATCGAGATCGATGCGAGCGTGTACTCTAGCAATACGAAAAGGTAAAGGTATTTCCAGCGAAATGCCAACAATTTTCCTAAGGGAGGAAAACAACGAAATTATTATCGGTAGCTCAGTATATTTACCCACTAGTAGCAATCGGTAACTGATTTGGGTCGTGGGTGAAGCGAGATCAACGCGAGCAGGCTCTAGCGAGGCGAGAAGATAAAAAAACTTTTTTTTTCTTAGGGACGGACAGATAGAGAGAAAAAAAATTAAGGTAGCATAACGATACCGGTGTTGAAGTCCTGCGAATCTTTCCACTGGTCGTCTCGAGAGCGGTTGTCCCTAGAATTTCGTGGAGGTTAAGTCCGTTTAAGGCGAACTTCACGTAAACTGGGTCGATTAACCCAGGTGCGGTAGCTTATGCATCGAGCATATTTCGGGAGCTGAGTCCTGCGACCCGTAGAACGGTAGCTATAGGCTTGAAGCCTATTTTTTTTTGGGAACTTCCCCGGTGGCGAACCTACTGTGGTTGGACCTCCGAGGTTGCAACGGCAGCAATCTCTTAGATTGCATATCGAGTGCGTCAGTAACGCACATCGGTGGCAAATATCGATAGCAATATTCGGTAGCAAATACCTTACTCACTAGTTGCATACGGTAGCTTGAACAAGTTTTTAATGATTCGCGAATCACGTCACAATTCATTGTTTTAAAAGTATAACTGCAATGAGTTATATTCGGCATTTATTTTTTTAATTAATCGTAAATCAAACGAACGTATTATTTATTTTACAATGGATACTGTATGGATTCATTATTTATTTTACAATGGATTCTGTATGAATTCATTATTTATTTAGAATAAATACTAAAGCGAATGGATTCATTATTCGATTATTTAATAAATACCGAATCCAATAGTCATTATTGGAATTGATTTATTACTCATCTTTTGAGTGGATGCTATAACAAATTGTATTTATTATTGGAAATAAAAAAAACCGATCTGGCTTGTAATTAGTATTGTTTTTGTATCCGAAAATGCGAATTCCTGGCGGACTTATTGACGCTTTATAAAACTTTCAGTAAATGCAAGCAACCTTTTTGTTTATCACAGCGCGATTCAATATTTGTATCTTTTTTAACAACAAACAGCTAACTGATTCTGGGACGCATGAACTTAAGTTTGTTAAGTTTCAAATTAATCTACGTAAAAAGAGGTATAACAGGGTTTTTTGGGTCCCTGATTATGATTCTGATATCAAAGTTACAAAATTCAAGATAGCGGATAAAATATGGTGGTTATTTTAGGTTAACTTTGCGTTTTTTTAAGGAATAAAGCTAAAAATATGTATAAGAGGATTTTTTGGTTCACTGATTACGATTCTGATGACAAAATTATAAAATTTATTCTATTTATAATGTTCTTTACGTTCATATCTTTCGTTACGTTCATACCATGTTAAGTTGAATACATTTTATAATAATCATTAGATTTATTGAACTGCTACGTGACTTACACATCCTACTTAGAAAATATTACTTCATGAGTAGTATAGCCCGTCAGCTAACTATCATTTAAAAAAATTTTAAACATCAGATTTGACGAATTTCCGAAGTCTTGTCAAAACAAATAAGATCGGTCGATACCTTACGTTCGTTCAATCGCTGAGGTTCCGTTGCTTAACGTCGTTTAGATCCTTTCGATTGCATTTATTTCGTTTATTTTTTAATATTTGAAATTAAACCTTTGAAATGAAAAGTTTTTGTATTTTTAGACGCCAACTTGCTTATTTTATTTGTTTTGTTCGATTAAAATAATTTGAGTAACTCTTACTTAGGGATGCGTTAGTCAAGACATCTATTTGATAGAAGACTATTGAAGATACTTTTTATCCAAGATAAATATGGTTAATTATCACGTAAACCAGATATTTTCACAGTTCTGTAATGATTATGAATTATAGGGATGAGTTTTTTTTTTAATTAATACTACATTTAGTAGGGTCAATAAGCCTCAGTCATTTTCTTATGAAAGTATTTTCAATACATTTTTATTTAATGAATGCCATCTCTGCTCTTAATATTTGGGGTAGTTGATGGTTGTAAAATGACATATTAATCGATTAGAGTTATTGTGACCATATTTTTTATTACCAGAAGTGCCATTAGTAGAAAATATGGCTCAAAGCATAGCCACCGATTTCTCGGGATAAACGGTGAACAACAAGTATGGCTTCAATTATCGCTACAAATTACGATTTACAATTTAGGAGGACAATTCACCATATTCTGAGTTACTGCTACGAGTTTAATGTACGTAATATTGACGAATAAAAAATAAATATTTAAGTTAGACACAGATATTTTTTCGTCCATTTAAGCTAAATATTCAATTCAATGGTATCCAATTACTGAATAAATACTGAATCGAAGCCATTACTCATTTTGTAATAAATATTAAATTGAATTAATTTATTCGCTTCTAAAACGGATACGGAATCAACGAAGATGTATTTTTTTATTTTTCGTATGAATACTGAATCCATTAGATTCTGTGTCGATTTAAAAAAAATGATAAACATTCTTCTCGTTACATTATTCACTTAAGAAATTGATAATAAATTCAGCTTAGTTCAGAATTAACTTTTCAATGAAAAATAAATGGAATGCTTTTTGTTATTTATAAATGAAAAAAGTTTCAAATACAAATACATAAGCTTTTTGAAGAAGAATTCGTAGCATACGGTGCTTTACGTCGACAGCTGCCTGACTGTTACTTTTTACTGATAACGCAGTCTTTAACATTCCGGATAGATCAGTGCATAGATTCGATCCGTACAAAATAGTGCAAAAATAAGAATGTTGACACTACGAGAATTTTTTTTTGTTGTAAGCCACCATGTAGAGAAATTTTGTAATGACGAAATGCTGCAAAGCATATCTAAGTCAGCGGAGCCTAAGACACTGATCGCTACATCTTAAGTTCCCAAACCCGAAACCCGATCCAAATGTCACTAATGCAAATCTTTAGAAACATAGATGTTTGTGGCCGGTAATTTAAAAAAAAAGTATGATCCAGCCATAATGGACGAATTTTTCAGAACCATTTTCTGTATCAGCAGGGTATGTTGCATAATAATAACTTGCAGTGCTCATAAAATAGTACGTAAAATATGAGTAACACTTAAAAAATTAATTTGTATGAAATGCCACGAATAATTGTCGGAAAAACTGGTAGACTGGTTTTTCATTTATTCATTATTGAATTCTTCAACCCTTTGTGTCGCAGCCCATCTACAGGTCACTAATAGCTCTAAGGGTTAAATGTATAGTCTCATTGTTTAAAATTCGATGTTTCGATGCGAAAAATTTATTTTTGCCATTGTTCAAACGTTTGATCATAATTTTCAAGAAAATGTGAATTATTGTTGTTGAATAATACCTTTTCATTAAATTATACGATGCATATTTATCGAAGGAAGTAATGGATATTTACAACCCAGCTCTTAAATGATACTCACAGTGCACGACGATTTTGTAATAGAGAGTAAGCTGTTACAAACAAAAAGATAGATTTTCTGCAGTTCCTAACGAAACATTATTTCGTTAGCTAATGCGGACGAAAATCAATACACTGGTTGAAAATACTTTTTTATTAGAATAGAGAACTTCAGAAAAAATTATAAGTTTTAGAAAAAAGTAAATTTGGTTAAAAGATCTGAATTTCAGTTTTTGAAAATCGTACGCTCTAAATACTTTGTAATATTTGGTAAAAATTTTGAATGTTAGAAGAAAGTCTAAATTTTGCTAAAAATTAAGGCAGCTAGTAGTGCAGAAGATTTATTTTTGTCTGTCAGGCTTTTGCTGTATCGGACAACAGTTCTCAATTGTTTCTTAAATAATTAAAGTGTTCGGTCTCATTTCTTCATAAAAATTTCGATGTTTCATTTGAAAAGTCCTTTCTATTCGTGCTTGTTAAAACGATCCAAAGTAATTTTATAGAAACTGCAAATTATTGTTGCAAAATAATATCTTCTAAGGGAATACTATGCATGTTTACCCAAATAAAGATTTACAAGACAGTTGTAAACTAGTACACACAGTGTACAACAATTCGCAAAAGCGAGTTAGCTATTATAAAGAAAAAGATAAATGTACAGAAGGTCATATCGAACTATCTTTTTGTATGCCAATCAACTAACTGCAATTCGTATTTGATATGCAGCGTTTAAGGCGGTCTACAAAAGCGTGTGAGTTATTCAAAAAGCTAACGATATTTCTAACAAATTAAACAAAATTTTATTTTCTATCACAATTTTCAATTTATAGTATTACGTACACGAAATGTGTCGTATAAATCATAAGGCATTGGATCAGCTATGCTCGGCACGCTAGTTCGTAGCGTCTGGTACGGACATACGCTGCGTTCATACATTCCCCCTATCCGTTCTCCCTGGCTGGCCCGACTACCGGTCTGCACGCATAGAGTGAGAACCGTCGGTTTGACGCGCAAGCGCACTTGCACTGTCTAAGTTCACCGTGTCCTCCCTGTATATCTCTCTATACTATAAAAAGATATCGCCACCACCGCTGCCGTGCACAAGAATCAATATTTTCAGAGATTTCAAAATTTTCCTAATTTAATTTTTTTTCAATTCCAGAATTTTTAAAATTTCCAAAATGTCCAGAATTTTTTAAATTTCCAAAATGTCCAGAATTTTTGAAATTTCTAAAATTTCTAGAATTATTAAAATTTCCAAAATTTTCAAAATATCTTAAGGTTTCAAAATATCCAAAATTTTCCAAATATCTAAAGTTTTCAAAATATCCAAAATTTTCAAAATATCCAAAATTTTCGAAATATCCAAAATTTTCAAAATATCTAAAGTTTTCAAAACATCCGAAATTTTCGAAATCTCTAAAATTTACAAAATCTAAAAAATCAAAAAATTTTTAATCAAAATTTTTTTAAATTTTGAAAATTTCAAACCTTTCTCAATTTAAAAAATTTTCCAAATTTTGAAAATTCAGAAAATTCAGAAAATTTTGGAAATTCAGAAAATTTTGAAAATTCAGAAAATTTTGAAAATTCAGAAAATTTTGAAAATTCAGAAAATTTTGAAAATTCAGAAAATTTTGAAAATTCAGAAAATTTTGAAAATTCAGAAAATTTTGAAAATTCAGAAAATTTTGAAAATTCAGAAAATTTTGAAAATTCAGAAAATTTTGAAAATTCAGAAAATTTTGAAAATTCAGAAAATTTTGAAAATTCAGAAAATTTTGAAAATTCAGAAAATTTTGAAAATTCAGAAAATTTTGAAAATTCAGAAAATTTTGAAAATTCAGAAAATTTTGAAAATTCAGAAAATTTTGAAAATTCAGAAAATTTTGAAAATTCAGAAAATTTTGAAAATTCAGAAAATTTTGAAAATTCAGAAAATTTTGAAAATTCAGAAAATTTTGAAAATTCAGAAAATTTTGAAAATTCAGAAAATTTTGAAAATTCAGAAAATTTTGAAAATTCAGAAAATTTTGAAAATTCAGAAAATTTTGAAAATTCAGAAAATTTTGAAAATTCAGAAAATTTTGAAAATTCAGAAAATTTTGAAAATTCAGAAAATTTTGAAAATTTTGAAAATTCTCGAAATTTTGAAAATTTTGAAAATTCTCGAAATTTTGAAAATTTTGAAAATTCTCGAAATTTTGAAAATTCTCGAAATTTTGAAAATTCTCGGAATTTTATAAATTCTCGGAATTTTATAAATTCTCGGAATTTTATAAATTCTCGAAATTTTATAAATTCTCGAAATTTTATAAATTCTCGAAATTTTATAAATTCTCGGAATTTTATAAATTCTCGAAATTTTATAAATTCTCGAAATTTTATAAATTCTCGAAATTTTATAAATTCTCGAAATTTTATAAATTCTCGAAATTTTATAAATTCTCGAAATTTTATAAATTCTCGAAATTTTATAAATTCTCGAAATTTTATAAATTCTCGAAATTTTATAAATTCTCGAAATTTTATAAATTCTCGAAATTTTATAAATTCTCGAAATTTTATAAATTCTCGAAATTTTATAAATTCTCGAAATTTTATAAATTCTCGAAATTTTATAAATTCTCGAAATTTTATAAATTCTCGAAATTTTATAAATTCTCGAAATTTTATAAATTCTCGAAATTTTATAAATTCTCGAAATTTTATAAATTCTCGAAATTTTATAAATTCTCGAAATTTTATAAATTCTCGAAATTTTATAAATTCTCGAAATTTTATAAATTCTCGAAATTTTATAAATTCTCGAAATTTTATAAATTCTCGAAATTTTATAAATTCTGAAACTTTTGGATATTTGAACATTCGGGAAATTTTCGAAATTTCAGAAACATAGAAATCATAGAAATTCTAAAAAATTTCGAATTCGGAACATACGGACACACAAACGTTTTCGGCGACTTCCTTTTATAATAAGTATAGATATACGAACTTGAAAAAAAAGTTTTTCCAAAACGAGTGGATGAGAAAATTTTTAATAATTTACCGATAGTACTTTTGAGTAGTATTAATATATAGCCTTGGATCAAACAATTCCGAGAGGATCGAGACAAAAGTAGCCGCGTTAGTGGTAATGCCTAATAATTTAATTTTAAAAAAGGAAGCGGTAATAACATTTTGCGCTCTTCTTAGGAAATCAGATTCGTAGACAAAAAATTTAATTCTACTAGTATTTTTATTTTGTTTTTATTTCACCTGTACAACTACAACCACTTCGACTTGTGATGAAAGAGCATGTGTGTGTGAGAAAATGTCCCTATTAGACATATTCAATCAGATGAAATGAAAAGATACGAAGCGACCCACTGGGGAACAAAAGGTCGCGCGCGCGCAAGGCCTCGGGTCACGATTAATCGACGAAGCCCAACTCTCTCTCTCGCTCTCGTTCTCTCTAGCTCACTCACTCATACACAAATACAGACACATACACGCATACAGAAACGCACATGGAGTATCCGGTATAGGCACCGGTTGTGTAACCCTGTTTTGCAATTTGTTGACATCAATTTCAGAACTTTTATAACGAAACATTTGTTTTTCAATTTTTTGATAATGTAATTGTAATTCGGGGGCTAAAAAAATTGAAGCTCACTTGAATAGGCCACGTTGGCCACCGAATAATAATGTTAGAAGTGAAAGAAAAAAAAAAAAAACGTACAGAACCACTTTCTACCCTCAAGCTCGGTGCCCTCTGACGGTTCACTCTTAATGAGGGCGGTTCTCTCCAAACTTGCCGCTTCGTAAGCCGTGAAGAAATATTTATAATTACAACTAAACCTTGGTCACTAGTCCGTAAATGCATTATATCTTGCTGAGCTCACTGTGTTGCACTCTGCACACAGTTCGAGCGCGCCTCTTTGCTTCATGAATTTTATTATTCATTGTGATTTGTAATATACCTATTATTGTTGTAGAGTTGAGTATGAAAATACTCTCACTCCGAGTCCTTTCCCTCGATCATGACCCAGTCTTGATTACCTCATTTGATAGGACACAACGGATGCAACGCATGTTCCCTATTTTATGAAAAAATAATTGCAGATATCTTCTGATAACGAATAAGCATCATTCGGACGGAAAAGCATTTCCAATTTTATGAATAATCAAGATTTATGTTTGGGCTAAAAAAAAATGTTCAAAACCTTGCAATTCTCTATCACTTTAGCAGATTTTTTCTTCATCATCAATGATACTTGCCACAATCAGCCGAATGTTACGATTACTTTACTTACACCACTTCATTCGAATTTTTTATCTCAAGCGCTTCGAATTTTTTTTACGACTGTAACTCTTTGATGTCATTATCAATTTTTAGAGATCTTGGCGGAATATGTAAGAAAACTGATGGAAAAATCGGTATTGTGTCAACGAAATTTTGAATGAGTAAGCTACTCTAAGTTAATGGCACCATTTCGGAGTAACTTTTTAACTGCTCAAACATTTCGATTAGAAATTAACCATTATTTTATTCAATTTTACCAAAGACCGTCGAAATTTTATACACAATAAAGTCAAATCAAATGGGCACAGCGAATAAGGTTTGTTAGCGAAGTACTTTATCAAATATTCTTTCGATGCGACACTTGTGATTTTTCAACATAGAATTAACGAGAAAGTTCGTAGGATTCGGACAAAAATTGGCATTGAGGAAATCGTATAAAAAGAATAATTGACCTGTTAACGATATAATGCAACTTTCGATAAGGAGCTTTGTTTTTGCTGCGTGAATATTTAAGTACCATGATCGTGATATTTTTTGTGGACACTCCACACCAAATTCTTGATGATTTTATGAAAATTCTAAGTAAAATAAATATTGATTCTTTATGAATTTTCTCATGCAACACTCAATTTGCATTCAAAGCACCTTAAAGAATGCGAATTTTATATATTTAAACATTTTTTATTTATTTAAAATCGTTAAAACAAATGAAATTCCGAAACTCATGAGAAAACTAAATCCGAAACAATGTGAGTAATTGCATAATTCATCTATTCGTGAAAAATAAATACAGGAAAAAATGTCTCATACGACAGAGAATGTCTCCTTCATAAATAGATAAGTTACATTAACTATTTTTTTAAAATTCGATTGGCGCACAGTCCTGCTGATAATATTCGATTTGATTTCGCAATAAGGGTACATGTAAAAAAAAAGCATTGTCAACTATTAATAGAAAAAATAAATAAACGAAAATGAATATAACAGAGAAGAAATTTTTTCTTCAACATATTATTATCGTTTTTAATCAAGAAGCTATTCCGCAGTATTCGTTAAAGGTTTCGCTGAATATTGGCCTATGGTTTCTTATTAAAATAGGGGATGGTTTCGTCTGTCTAGGTACTAGCATATTAAATATACATATAACTCAGGATTTTTCTTCCTGTTGCAATAATAGTGGATACAATATAAATCATGCTATCGTTATATAACTACGATCTATTTCTAAATGACCCAAACAGTAGCTCTGCTTACGTCTGAAATTCACGTTATCTAACGAACATATTTCTACTAATACCACTTTTGATACTTACCATTTACAGGAAAAAAGCGCATTGCCGCTGTGTGGGAGAAATCCTAGGTTGATTATAAAAAACGGAAGGACAATGTTAAAAAATTGAGTTTTCGTAATTACATATTTGTTTCAAATTTCATAGGTAACGAATGTGTTTTAACTGAGATGCCGGTTTTTAAAATTATTGATAGGCAAAACCATTGACATACGTTCTTCGGTACTTGTGTTCGTTCAATTTTTAGATGAACTTATCGCTGACAAGCTTTTCAGAATGAACTATGCCATTCGAATGGAATTTGGTATAAACTTAAATAATATATGTGTTGATCTTAAGCCTAAGTTACCTACCCTTTGCAAACTGGGCAGGTACTAATTTCACTTAATAATGATTACATCTACAGACAAACAAAAATATTAGTTGCTTAAAAAATTATATATGTTACACTAATAAGATGAATCTTGTCACGCGTATTTCTTGTTTTCTCTAGTTTTGCAGATGCTTGGGATAGTTGAAGACGTATCTATTTTCTAATCGGTCGGTGGTTTCGTTGTGGATTGTTCCTTCTTTTTTTCAAGATCGTTGGATATCCTTGCTGTCTGTCTAATGATTCTGAGTAAACCTTACACCGAAAGAAAATAATTATATTATTTTTAGCTGAGATATGTCTTGAAATATTTTTACTCAACAAATTTGTATCAATTCTTTCGCAACAATAATAGAAAAAAAGATATTTAAAAAAAACCAACACGGGACCTGAATCACCTAAAAACGGCACGAGAAGAAAATTCTGTAAATGATACCCTTCTTTAAAAAAGCGTTTGCATTCAAACTTCATTAAGGACATACCAAGCATCATAATTCGGCAGCTTCGCCAAGCCATACAGTGAGCCAAAATGGTGTGAGGACGAAAGTGAAATTTTCAACCTGCGGAAGCTTTCAGATTAAACCAGTAAACGAAATTTAGTGTTCGATGTCTTATTTCATTTGTTGAAGAGTGCATTCTAAGATGAGTGTCAGACTTTTTATTTAAAGGTTCTTTTGACGAATCTATTATTTCAAATTTGTCAATAAATTTTTCTTCATTGCAAATTATGTAAGTACATAGCAACAGCTAATCCAATTTCCACTGCATCCAGGATTGCTACACTCATCCTGGAATGCACTCTTCAACAGCTAAAATAAGACATCGAATACTAAAATTTGTTGACCGATTTGATCTGAAAGCTACGGCAGGTTAAGAATTTTACTTTTTTCTTCACATGGTCTTGGTGCGCTGTATGTCTTCACAAAATTGCAGAATTATGATGCTTGGCATGTACTTCCTGACGTTCAAATGTAAAATTTTTTAGAAGGAGGCTATCACTTACAGAATTTTTTTCCTTATAACGTTTTTTAGGTGAATCAGGCTCTTCAAAATAATCTTTCAGGCTGTAGCTACGAAAAATTTATCAGTTTACCTGCAGTTTCGCCATTGGGCACAGTTCCTGTTTTGAGAGAAAGATAAATCGAAAATGAATTAATTTCATTTCTTCCAATATTTTTTAACGCAACGCAAGTACGACACCCCAAATATTATACTCTCCGCAGTGTCATACTTTCTCTCGGAAAAAAAATAGGGTAATTCCATTGATGTGATCAAGCTCAACTAAGTATATTAGGGTGTACGATTTATTTTTTAATCCGTAAAAAATTTTCATTACGCAATTATAGAAAATTAAGTTACGATAGAATTGCGATTCTAGTTGTGCTTCCTCATAGAGGAAGCTTTGTTATCGTTGAAAAAAAAAGTTTGGGTTTATCATGTGAGGACATCCAAAATAGCCTGAAACGTCGGAAAGAGTGGTTTAGAAAAAAATACTGAAATGTGTGTGCGTGCGGGCGGGCGCGTGTGTTGAAACGTCTTCAACAATTAAGCTGAAATTTAGTAGTACACCGGTAGAGGACCGACGCTCTATCTCATGTATACATATACATACAATTTTTTAAAAAAGTTCAGGTTTCCTAAGATGTTCTCTAACTTCCGGTATTTTCTTGGATAATAAGCTAAATAGTTCTTACCAAATAAAACAATAAAAAATTGACGAGCAGTATCGAATTCCAACAGAATCCATAGAGCAGTTTTAATTTTATAGAATCTTAAATTTTTTAAAATTTTTTCGTTTTTTTTTTCTAATCAAAGTTAACTTCAATCAAACCTGCTTAAATGTTCTGCAAGGTTCAATTAATATCTAGTTGTAGTAGATATCGAATTTGGTGTAGATCGGTTAAGTGGTTATTATTTTATAAGACATAAAATTTTTCAAAAAATCACTATATGCTCTCTAGCTGCCGTAATTTTGAAACTATCGGGCTGAAACGTCGTATTAAAATCAAACAAAGAACTGTGATCTTTAGAATTAAATTTGGGTCGTATCGGTTAAGTAGTTTGATGTTTATGAGATATTGAATTTTCAAAAAAAATTGTGTTTTCATTCCTAATCAAGTTGACTACGACTAACTCTACTCGAATTTTCCACAAGGTCGAATTAGTACCCAGTTTTAGTAGGTATCGAATTTAGTAAAGATCGGTAGAGAGGTTCGGATTTTATAAGATTTTGAATTGCCCGAAAATCGTTATAATTTAAGTCAGTTGTAAGTAATCCCGCAAATTTCATAGAAAATAAAGAGTTCAAATTTGATCCACACGAATTAACATAAAACAGAGTTCCAGTACAAGTTTGACATAAATCGGTTGAGCGAGCCAATTTTATGACACTTTAAATTCCCAGTGAAACGTCTCTGCTGTCGAAAACAAGCCTGCAACCTTGCAAATTGCTTTCTCATTATTTTCTGCGTTTTACAAAGCTTTCTCTATGAGGAAGTTAAAACCGCTCCCCATATACTTCCTCATAGCTTTGTAACAACCAAAAAATCATAAGCAAGCAATTTGCAAGATTCTACCGTGCACAGGCTCGTTTTATTCCGCATCATTAAAGTTGTTTATGAGATTTTAAAAAATTGATTGAACAGCTTATACACTCACGCTCAAATAACAATTTACACGAGCGACAACTTACACTTACCGTTGCCAGAATACTTGCTGAGCTGCTGATAAACCTGCTTCATGCGCTCAATATTGGCTCTGGAGCTTTTATTATGATTGACCATCGGCAGCGGGTAATCACGGCCGACTATGCACTTGGACGCTCTTTGAACGCTAAGAGGAGCGCTCCACGGTTCATGGATGAATCTCGTCGGAAAGTTTTTAAGTAGTGGTAGATAGCGTCTGTATTTTTAAAATATTGAAAGCTTGTAGAATTAACGAACTATGAAGTAACTTCGATAACAATTTTCATTGTCCAACAAGTACTGCAATTAATTTTATTTCTCGGTTATTGATAATTTCAACTAGACTAAGATTAAAATCTCATTCTCGGCTTACCTAATATAGTCACCGTTGGGATCTGCCTTTCTTCCAAATCGAACTGGACAATAGCAGTGAAAGAATTGTTGGAAGAATGAACTGCAGGATAACCACATCCACATGCCGGCATTAACCGACCAATCAGCATCCAGCAAAAGTTCATCAAATACCTGGCAACAAAATTGATCGAAAATATAGTGCAGAAGGCATTATAAAAGTTGTTTTAATTATTTTGTTTACCATGAATGACGATTCGATTGGCTTTTACGTGTATGTAGATTTGGTTGAATGTGTATAAGTTACAGTTTAGTAGGGGAAAGTGGGCAACAGTGAGCCACTTTTCACTTAGATTGGTCTTCATTGTTATTAAAAGCACAACATGACAAGTTAAACGTTCCATCGATTCTATTCAACATCTGGCCACACACTGAGCTTGCAATAATCAGTTTCAAACTATCAAGGATGTATAAAAACTTAGTTTGAAAATCTATCTCAAGATAGCTCATTGTGCCCCACCAGTAGGGTACTGTGGGTCATACAAGAGGGAACAATGAACCAATACCCGACAAGCATAGAGGAGATTGAGCGAACGGGGAAAATTCTCAATTTTTATTTTATTCGGATATTATTCAATTATGAGTTGACATGTCACTTAATTTATCAGGGTGACAATTATAATGTGGCCACCTGTTTTTTGAGGCATTCCGCGGTCGATAGAAATAAAGTAAGGGGTGATTCTTCAATGGTTTTTGAAGCCCTCATCAATGGTGCAAGCGACGCTTTGCTGAGACGCACCGTTTTTAAGGGGCAAAACATTTATATTTGAAATTTCCCCGTATATAGTATTGCATAAGATATTCGTAAAGTTGGTTAAAATTCGAATCCAGAACACCTACGGGCCGAATGATTTAATTGTATTTTAATAGAGAAAATTAATTTCAAAGTTGCTGCATTTAGCAGCCGATGTGCGGTGTGAACATGGAACGGTGGACTTGGACTGCGCTCCGAGCGAGGTACCGCGGCGGGACTCGAGACCAGCTGACAGCGCGCTGGATTCCCGTCCGCCTCTAAATGTGGTTAGGCGGGTCAGCTGTTTCGAGTCAATTCGACTGAAAATTGACATTGTGAGTTGGAAATATGTAAAAAAAGATAAAGGGTCCGTTTTTCCGACCACTTGCGCCTTGCAATGTCACAAAACAGTGAATTTCACGATGCTTTCGTTATTCATAAAATCGGATGGTCACATCACAAATCAGTAAGATAGATACTTCGGTGAGACAGAAATTTGGAAACATTAAGGGGTCTCGCTTCTACCCCCGGGTTCTCGTCGATCCCATGAAACAGTAGTTTACTTCCTGTTTTTTTTTTTTAATACAAAAGCAATGATCTCGTTAAAAATTCTATTCTTTATGCAGACATGTGAACAAAACTGATTTTTTTAAATTGTGTCATTGACGGGAATGAATTTTAAAAAACTACATCTATTTATTTCGCACTTACAATCTTCAAAGTTAAGAATCATAGCTTAGAAACAATTAAGAAGGTTCGTCAGTAAAAATGAAAATGCACAGAAAAATCTGAAATACTTACCGCGTTTCAAATAATTCATAACAAACTCATATTAATTTTTTGGGAATTTTCGTCTACATCGTTTATACACAATTAATTTTTTTATGCATGCATTTTAACATGGGCTCTTATGGCATATTTACGAATTTAAAAAAAAGTTATGATTGGAAAATTTTTTTACATCGTTGAATTTTTAAGTATTTGGTGGAATTAATTTTTTTTTTTCGATGTAAAAGTTTTTTTACATCGAAAAAAGTTTTAATGAAGAAAATTAGAATACGCTAATTGAAAGGCCGATTTTCGTCAAAAATAGATCCACGTCATTAAAAAAAAGTAACGGAAAAACGATTTACAGTATCGCTTTACTGTCTTTTTTTTTTTTTACGGAAAACGATTTCTACATAAAAACGAATTCAATAGAATTTTTCTGGTGGCAATAAATAAATACTAAAAATAATTTTGTTGTTTTTAGAATACAAATTTTAGATATCTTAGGTGACAGATTGTGTCTTGGCGTCGCAACGTTTATTTCACGATAGAGCTTAAGAGGCAGTGGTACACCCCCTTCCACCCCGCAGAAATTTCGAAAGCTGTTTTCTCCCAAACGATACGACAGATAGGGTCCGAATTTTTAGAGGATATGCAGGAGTATCGTAGAATTGGGCTAAGCTTCTGGCTCCTTATTCGACAAAGCCGTTTATTTTTAAGAATCAAAAGAAAAATAGTGCGAGGGATACAGAGCTATGTTAGAGAGGGACAGACCTATAGGCGTTTAGCGTTGTGCGTCGAAATTTCTGGCGGCGTACCAGTGCCTCTTAAGTAAGAATTCTACTACTAGATAACTGCATGGCTTATCAGTCATGGTGCTTTTTTATAAATTCATAATGAATTTATGATGAATGGATAATAAATGAATAAAGTCCGTGTTTGCAACATCGTTATAACTAATGGGAGTTAAAAGTAGATTTCAATAGTCGCACCGCGAGAAGAGATTTATTAGATTTAAATAAAATTTAGTTGAAATATAGTATATTACGCCAGTAGGCAGCGAAAGTAGACTACGTCCAACCGCGTGTAAGATACGATCCGAGCCGAAGGCGAGGGTGGTAAACACGCGGTTGGGGATAGTCTACTTTCACTCCCGAGTGGCGTATACTATTTTTCACCATATCTGCAGAGGAAAGTTCGAATTACATAAAACCCCTAGGACGGGAATTCGAACTTTCCACGCAGGTATGGTGAAAAGTAAATCTTCTTATTTATCCGGAAGCGCATTACTATATCATTTTGAATGAGTACATATTTTTATGTGAATGCAGATTTCTTTTGTCCTTTGCGAATCTACCAGCTGATTTGTATACACAAACATTATCTTTAATAGAGGTATCGGAATTATTTGATTTGCCGCAACATTCAACTCGGAAATTGGATTTGAATATCGTTTAGTTAGAATCTACACAAATTGACTTGACTTATTACAACGTAAACAAATTAGTTGCAATGAGTATCGGTCATAGATAGATTCTAATATTTATTATATACATTTAAGCAAACAAAATTCTAATATTCTGTTGTACATTAAAATTAATAAATCATTTCTCTGTCTGCAGAAGTAGTTCATCATCGAATAATCAATTTCCAGTTGACATCAGGTCGGTCAAATTCACCGATGGTTTGATAGTAATCGATTAGGTTATTGCATTTCTTGACTTTTGGGTGAAGGTTAAATTTTGAACACTTCCGAGTGTTTCCGCTGACATCACTCAGAATTATTGCCATTAACTTAGGATGCAGTCTTTGTTTCTATCTTCTATCAGATATGAGACCTTTGCGATAAACGGCCAGTTCACACGACATTTTACCTTCATCCCTTCCTCCCACGAAATCCAAAGGTCACCCCTGGTCAAAAAGCAAGCGACGGCATGTCTCGCCAAGTGGTGAATCCAGCCCTCTTCCCGCAGCTGAGTCATTATAGCATCGATCCATGGAAAACCCGTCTGGCCCTGTTGGGAAAAAAGAAAGTTCGGTAAACCCGCACAGATCCATTTCGTCTTCTGTATCTTAGTAAAGCTTTTTTCTTCTTCGACTCTGCGTTCTACGACTATCAACCAAACAAACTCCTTCACGGTCATTCATCATCCTTTCATACCTCATGTCAAACTCTCGTCGCGACCTCGTGAAAATCACAACGATCCTTGGCAGATATTTCTGTATGATGGGAATAAATATTCTCCGTAAACAAAATAAAATGATTGCCATGATACTCGATATTTTAAATAGTTAAGGGGACCCAGTCACCTACATCCAGAGAAATGATTTATTAGTTTTGACTAAAATAGCATATTAGAATTCTGTTTGTTTAAATGAAAAACATTTTTATATGAGGGTAAAAAAATTGTTAGATTTTAGCTCTCACCATTAACTAATTGCAACTAAATGATTTTAGATGTAATGCGCAAAGCTAATTTATTCAGATGCTAAGTGAACGATATTCACTTCTAATATTCGAGTTAAATATTGCATTAAACCAAATATTTATAATACTCGGATAAAAAATACCGTTGGGATACACTAATGAGCTGATCGGTGTCCGAAACGCAAAAGGAATACGCATTTCTCGAGATACGAGTACATTCATCTACTTACTGACCGAGAACACGGAACGCTACAAGACTCTCTTTCAGCCACATTTTCAATAGGTTATATGGTGATATAATGAAATTTCGAGTATTTTGATCATATTCCATGCTGCAGTTGTATAGATTAACTTAAAATGTTACGATTGGGACTAAAACCAATGCTGTAGCTATTGATTATCACAAAGATATCGTTGTTTATATTTTCGAATTTCGGAAAATTTCTGAATTAAAATACGCGTGCAACTTCACGCCGTACGTGGCACACTCTTAACTTCATGCGATATATGACGGAGAGCCATCGAGACTAACTCCATGCGGTACATAGCACAGAGCCAACGAGATATAGGATATATATAAAAAATGTTATTCTATGGAAAGTTAAAACGCCTTACACCTTATCACCTGGACAATAAGATTTTTATCCTAAAGTCAATTAATTCATTAAACTTTGCAAAAAGTAGTAAAGTCCCAACAAAAAAAACTCTCACGGGTAAAAAAATTGAGACAAGTACATTTACATGAGTGGTATGTCAACGTTGCAAAATATACGCGTGGAAAAAATATAGCGATATAATCTCCAACCTAAAAACACACACTGGGTAAGAAAACTTGGACGGTATATTACCTCCATTTGCAAATGTTCTGAAATAAACTGAAAATATCCGTAGCGCGTATGCCAAGTGCATGTATGTACGTTACTTTATAAGAATCTTCATAAGATTTTTCCGCCAATACTGGTATGTCAAGAATCAACCAAGAGTTCGCGCATTAAGTACTGACCTTTAAGACATGCACTTCGATCAGTAACCGCCATAGGTTGAGAATCATTCTAGCAATTTGAAGTAAAAGTTATGAACTGCGAATATCAAAATAAAATTGGCAAATAAATAAGAATTAATTGTAAAAATGAAAAATTATACTCGGTACTTAGTGAGTAACAAAAAATGTAGTTATTGGTTAATTTAAAAAAAAATAAAGCCATGCCAATTGGCCAAGTAAAGTAAAAGCCAATTGGCGTACTTGAAGAATAAACAATAAAATATTTGATAAAATATTTGTTCTGGGTGTGAAAAAATGGCAACAAAAAAAGTTATCGGTCCTTCCTTTTAAAAAATCGTACATTTAAGCCTTATCTAGTTCCATAATTCTGCTATTTTATGAATACATACAGTACGCGAGAATGGTATCAGGTGAAAAGTAAAACTTTTAACTTATCGTAGTTTCCAGACGAAACGCCTGAAATTTTTTTGGTATCTGATGGCTTATTTTATGTATCAAAAGGTGCATTCCGGCTTAAGTGTAGCGATCGTGGATGCACAAAATTGGAATAACCTTACCTAATTTTTTTTAGTGAATTTTCATTCAGAAACATTTTTTAACACATTTGAAGTCATAGCTTTGTCATGAAGGCCTGAAACAAAAGTACATACACACAAGCTAGAATGGAATGTTTGACATATAAAGTGCGACGTAAAATACTGAAATTCATTTACCAGTTTGGTTTGAAAGCTACGACAAGTTGAAAATTTTATTTTTCACATCACTTTTTTTCTGGTGCACCGGACGTCTTCACAAAATTGTAGAATTCTCATGCTCGATATGTACTTGATGATGTATAAACGTAAGATTTTTTAAATGAAGGGTATTTGGACGATTTTTTTTTTGATTTTTTCTTCAGTTTGAAAATTCCAATATATCTTTATATTTTTAGTGAAATAAATAAACAGATACTTTGAGTTTGAAAATGAGTGGTAATTACAAATCCGATGCGAGGCAAGCAAATAAGTGCCGTACTCTGCATTAAATGTTGCATCAATAATTTCATTTTCATTAGAATCTTCACATTGCTTCCTCATTATTTTTTATCGGCAGTACCTTTTTTCTTCTGACCTTTCTTTCGGTGACTGTTACGTCATGGCATTGTTATGGTTCAAACTGAATTATGGACACGCCAAAATTTTTATATTTGGTCCAAAATATTTTGCGGAACAAAATAACACGTATTAATTTCTCCATTTTACACTGGAACGTGACGGTGGTGGATTGGAGTATAGTTCGGTGATGCTTATATGAGTTAGAAATGCACAAATTTAACAATACACGCGCTTAATAACATACCAAAGTATCTAGTAGAATAAATCATAAGACACATGAGAAACTTTTAAGACTTCTTATTAACAAAGATTCTGTCGGCTTGCTGGAAAAATTTCGATTGGGCTTTCCAAATAAAACGGAATCACAAATTTTCTTTGTACGGAAACACACAGTTCTTAAATGGTTTCCACTTTCACCACATACGAAATGATAAAGTCCGCAAAGTATTTCATTTTTTTTCACTATTTGTTTGGAGGCTCGCAATTTATAAATATATTTGGCGAGATATATGAGTATGCGTATGTGGCGCCACGGCTACGTTGGTCGAGTCACCGTGCAAGACTGACAGCAAAGTTTCCTAAAAACTAGTGCCGAAGGCACCGCGCAATAACACAAAAATGTAAATATGCCTGCTAATCACCGTGAGACCGCTGATATTGCGCTCATGAAGGTAGCGCAAAACCCCGTATTCAATAGTGTGAACTACTGGATATATAAAATAATAAAATGATTGATTGATTCTTCTCATTATTATTATTTATAAAGAATTATTTTTTTCTTCAAGTTTCATTATTACATGTATTTAATTGTTATTAGAATTTCCAGTAATTAAAATAAGCTTGAATGTAACAGTGATTGAGTTTTCTTAACCCCTTGAGCGGCAAGACCAATTCGCCTCATAGTGCCCAAAATGCGGGGAAAAAAAAGTATTCGGATTGTTACGAAATTTTGTACTCGGAGGCTTTCGGGGTCGCTGATTACGAATCCACTCTCAAAATTTCGAAATTCAAAATGGCGGATCCAATATGGCGGCCGAAAATGCAAAAATTCATTCGAATCGGATAAAAATTAGTACTCGGGGGTTTTCGGGGTCGCTGATTACGAATTCACTCTCAAAATTTCGAAATTCAAAATGGCGGATCCAATATGGCGGCCGAAAATGCAAAAATTCATTCGAATCGGGTAAAAATTAGTACTCGGGAGTTTTCGGGGTCACTGATTACGAATCCACTCCAAATTTCGAAATTCAAAATGGCGGATCCAATATGGCGGCCGAAAATGCAAAAATTCATTCGAATCGGATCAAAATTAGTACTCGGGCGTTTTCGGGGTCGCTGATTACGGATTCACTCTCAAAATTTCGAAATTCAAAATGGCGGATCCAATATGGTGGCCGAAAATGCAAAAATTCATTCGAATCGGATAAAAATTAGTACTCGGGGGTTTTCAGGGTCACTGATTACGAATCCACTCTCAAAATTTTGAAATTCAAAATGGCGGATACAATATGGCGGCCGAAAATGCAAAAATTCAATCAAATCGGATAAAAATTAGTACTCCGGGGTTTCCGGGGTCACTGATAACGAATCCACTCTCAAAATTTCGAAATTCAAAATGGCGGATTCAATATGGCGGCCGAAAATGCAAAAATTCATTCGAATCGGATCAAAATTAGTACTCGGGGGTTTTCGGGGTCGCTGATTACGAATTCACTCTCAAAATTTTGAAATTCAAAATGGCGGATCCAATATGGCAGCCGAAAATGCAAAAATTCATTCGAATCGGGTAAAAATAAGTACTCGGGGGTTTTCGGGGTCGCTGATTACGAATCCGCCCTCAAAATTTATAATTCAAAAAGAATATCTCATATGCCAACGAAAATTGTACAAATTCATTTGAAAAAAATGTAACTGTTCTTGAAATCCAGCAATTGGAAATTTTGTAGTGTTGGTAGCTGATTATGAACATGTAACTAGAACTTACGAATTATCAATTTTTTAATGAAATATTGTGGATTTTGATACTAAACTGATAGCATTAAGTTTTATTCCAACAGACCCGTTAGATTTTTACCGTATTTACTCTTTCAACGTTTTCACCGAATGTAAAAGATCGTAATTTGTTTACACATATTGAGTTTTCTAATTTATACATAAAAGTTCAATTTTGTGGAAAGCTTTTTAAAAATGAGTTCACTCTCAGCTTCAAAAAGTCGAGCAAAAAGAAAATTAGAGTCAAGCTTGTCGAGTTCTGAAGATGATTCCGACATGGATACTTCTGTACCGGACAGTGACGATGATGACGAATGGTTGACCAAAGAAATTGAAGAAGCGGAGGAAATAATCGAAACGGAAGTTCTTCGAAGTGACGATAATGATGATGACGTACCACTCGCAGTACGTTGGGAAAAGTTTCAATCTGACCTAACTTGGAGTCAACGCGGAGTTTTTGATCCAATTGTTCATCCATTTAATGATCCGAATGCGGGTATTCAAACGGCAGTCCAGTTGAATAAAGATAGTACTTCGATCGAAGCTTTCAAGTTGTTTCTTACCCCAGAGTTTATAGAAATGATTTGCGCACAAACGAACATCTATCAACAAGCAAAAGTTGATGTATTGCGTGAAAGTGGAAAATTGAAACTTCGATCGAGAATACTTGAGTGGACACCAGTAACTGCCGATGAAATGTATACATTTCTTGCACTGATTATTCTCATGGGTCTAATCAAAAAGTCAGATATGAAGCAGTACTGGTCGACAAATCCCATATTGGAAACCCCGATATTCGCTAAAACCATGACCCTAAGAAGGTTCGAGAGCATTGCGCGATTGATTCATTTTTCTGAGAACGACAATCAATCTACGGATAAAATTCAAAAAATTCGACCTCTGTTGGAATACTTGGTTGAACGATTCAAAGCTGTTTATCGACCTGGGAAGAATATCGCCATCGATGAATCTCTTCTGAAATTTAAAGGTCGGCTCAGTTTCAGGCAATGCAATCTCCACAAGCGGGCTCGATTCGGAATTAAACTTTACAAAACCTGCGAGTCTAATACAGGATACGTCTACGATTGCTCGATTTATACTGGTAAAGAAACCGATAAATCTAAGGCTAACAAGCAAATTGGAGTTTCTGGAACCGTCGTAAAAACTATGCTAGGAGATCTTGCAGGACAAGGTCGTACACTGTACGTCGACAATTGGTATACCTCACCGGTGCTTTTCAAGCAACTTGTGGACGAGAAGACGAATGCGTGTGGAATGGTGAGAGTAAATCGTAAATATTTACCACAAGTAAATACCAAGGGAATGAAAACTGGTGAGATGCAAGTATTTCATACCCCAAAAATGGCGTTTCTTTGTCGGAAAGATAAAAAAGTTGTTAGCTTGCTCACAACGACGCAACAGCCAGAAATGACAGACACAAAAAAAAAGAGTAGACGAACAGGAGAAGTGATAAGAAAGCCGAATGTCGTCATTTCTTACAACGCAAATATGGGAGGTGTCGACAGATCAGATCAATTATTACAGCCCTACGAGCTTCTCCGTAAATCTCGCAAGTGGTATCATAAAATTTTTCACCACCTTATCGATATTTCGATCTTCAACGCTATGGTTGTGTACAACGCTTTGCATTCGGATGAAACAAAACAAAATCAGCTAAGTTTTCGACAAGCGTTGGTAGAAGAACTGATCAACGAGCATTCCGAACAAAAAGCTACAAGCACGAGAAGAAGGTGTTCAGGCGTAATTGTACCAAAAATTGCTCCACATACTCCAAGCGTGTTGAAATCATCAGACAACAAGCGGTTCAGAAAACGATGCTTTTCTTGTTACGCCGCTGGTAAGAGGACAGATACAAGAACAGTCTGTGTGGAGTGTGGTGACGTACCCCTTTGTCTGAAATGTTTCAGTTCATTTCACAAAAAAAAAATAATTGAATAAAGATTGAACGATTCAGAGCTTTGCAAAAACAAAGGGCACAAAAAGAAAACCCATTAAAAATCGCTAAAGTCAAGGGTCACAATATGAGAATATCAACATAATTGTTGAAAATAAACAAAAAAAGACAAAAAAAAATGATAAAGATGATAAGAAAAACGAAATACTATTGGAAAAAAAAAATGAAAAAAAAAACAAAACAAAAAAAAACAAAAAAAAATGAAAAAAATGAAAAAAAAAAAACAATAAAAAATGAAAAAAAAAAAACAAAAAAAGTAAACGGAGTATAAAGTCCTACGAATGCAACCTCCTCGCGGTATACTCTGGGAGCGTGGATTTAAATTCACCAGCTAATGCACGGGGCAAGTTTGAATAGTATTTGTGTTACATTTATTCACATATAAAACTTGAAAAACTCAGGGTTAAAATAAAATCAATATGAAGAGAAAGGTGCCATTGCAAAAATTTTACATTATCGATTCATATGTGTCGTAGAGAATCTTCTATTTTCAATTTATATACTCCGTAGTCAGTGACCCCGAAGAGTACTAAATTTCGACCGATTCTAATGAATTTTCGGATTTTTCACCACCATATTGGATCCGCCGTTCTGAATTCCGGAAATTCGAGGGCGGATTCTTAATCAGCGACCCCGAAAACCCCTGAATGCCAATTCCTATCCGATTCGAATGAATTTTTGCATTTTCGGCCGCCATATTGGATCCGCCATTTTAAATTTCGAAATTTTGAGAGCGGATTCGTAATCAGCAACCCCGAAAACCCCTGAATGCCAATTCCTATCCGATTCGAATGAATTTTTGCATTTTCGGCCGCCATATTGGATCCGCCATTTTTAATTTCGAAATTTTGAGAGCGGATTCGTAATCAGCGACCCCGAAAACCCCTGAATGCCAATTCCTATCCGATTCGAATGAATTTTTGCATTTTCGGCCGCCATATTGGATCCGCCATTTTAAATTTCGAAATTTTGAGAGCGGATTCGTAATCAGCGACCCCAAAAACCCCTGAGTATCAAATTTGGTGACAATTGATTGACTTAATCACGAGATAATCGATGTGCGCCATATGGCGTCATTGCCGCTTTGGGCCCAGAAAAAATATGCGCCATATGGCGTCATTGCCGCTTAAGGGGTTAATGGCATAGGAAGGAATCATGTGTCCACTGCAATAATTTTTCCTTAGTTTCTCATCATGTCACGGGATGCATTGCAACACTTTCAACAAAATTAATAGAGCGGTATCTGAGCGGAATAAACCGAAACTTTATTCGATCAAGAAATGGTATGAAATGACATCGACAGATGGGTTAAAAAATCGGTTATAGAGCTTCCAAAGGCATTAAGAAGAGTGAAAGTCGGCAAAAATGTAGCGGCGTCTTCAGGAATTCGGGAAATCATAAGATCGAACAAATAATTTTTTTTTCTTCATATACTTGAACACATTTGTATCCGTGATTCGCAAAGAAAGCGAACTATTAAATCCAATTGTCATGTTACAATGTTATTCGTCGAATTTTGAGAAATAATATAAATCATTAAATAATTTTGATTGAAACGTATTTCTTCGAAGCTTATTTCATTAGATAAAGGATCCTTCATAAATTAAGGGGATGCGGGAGTAGATTTTATTACCGACTTTGGTCGGTAAAAACGCGCCTTTCCGTAGTTACCATTATTATCGGGTTAATACGCTACATACGTGTGTGTGCGTGTGTTCGTGTGAGTGTGTGTGTGTGCGTGTGCGTGCGCGTGTGCGTGTGCGTGTGCGTGTGCGTGCGTGTGTGCGTGTGCGTGTGCGTGTGTGTGTGTGCGTGTGCGTGTGCGTGCGCGTGTGCGCGTGCGCGTGCGCGTGCGTGTGCGTGTGCGTGTGCGTGTGCGTGTGCGTGTGCGTGTGCGTGTGCGTGTGCGTGTGCGTGTGTGTGTGTGTGTGTGTGTGTGTGTGTGTGTGTGTGTGTGTGTGTGTGTGTGTGTGTGTGTGTGTGTGTGTGTGTGTGTGTGTGTGTGTGTGTGTGTGTGTGTGTGTGTGTGTGTGTGTGTGTGTGTGTGTGTGTGTGTGTGTGTGTGTGTGTGTGTGTGTGTGTGTGTGTGTGTGTGTGTGTGTGTGTGTGTGTGTGTGTGTGTGTGTGTGTGTGTGTGTGTGTGTGTGTGTGAAAATGAATAAGCAGAAGTGTAAGAAACTTATACACCTCATGGAACGAGTGTTCGCGGTTCAAAGTGAAAAATTGCTTCCTTTGTCAGGTGAGAGGGAGCAATGGATACAATTGGGTAATGAAAATGTAGCGCGGTTAAACAATATTTTGCACGAAGATAAAGCACTCACAGTTCATGGTAGAATGCGAATCCGGACAACGATAACAACGCTCATCACGTTGACGAGAAAATTCGAAAAAAGTAGTGCCGGTGTCGCGCATGAAGCATCGAGTAAAGTGGAATGGAGAGATACCGAGACAGCTTTTAAGCGACGTATACGAACTGGATTGGTGATAAATCTCGGTCAAAAAGATATCAATGATTTTCTGAATGCTGCTGAAGACTCGATTATTCCTCGATTTATAAAGACAATGCAAACTAGTGGAAATCTGACAGTTAACGTGATTCTCTCGGCAAAGTTTTCTCTGACGCAAGGTATCGAAATCACTGAAGATGATAGAACTTTCAATACTGCAAACGAGACGATTTATTCTACAACAAACTTCGACGAATGGTACAAAGAGTCTGCGAAAGATTCTCTCTTGCAACAAATCGAAGATTACGAGGGGAAGGAATCTGGATCGACCATGAGTGAAATTAGAAATCTCGTGGTCAACATGAATCGTTATGTACCGCTACATGGAGGATTGTCAACGTTCGTTTCTGTGCCTCATGAGATCCGGAAAACGCGTGCCATCGTAAATAATAACAATAATGATGAATATTGCTTCCTCTGGTCGGTGACTGCAGCCCTCTCGCCTACAACGGTGAACAGCGAAAGGAAAACATCGTATCCGCACTTTAAGGATGTGTTAAAGTACGACGGTCTGGAGTTTCCAATGAACCTCAAAAATGTGCCACGATTCGAAAAGATGAATGATTTGGCGATTAATATTTATGCCATCGCGAATCGGAAGAAAAAGAAAATTACGATAGAGCCTATATTCTTGAGTAAGCATCGCTCCGATCGACCGACCGTTCATTTACTCATGGTAAATACTAACAACGAATTTGACGAAGACTACGATGAAACGGCGATCCATCACTTTGCACGGATTAAAAATCTGTCGCGATTAGTACGTTCACAAATATCAAAGTACAAAGGAATGAGTTGGATTTTTGATAGATGCTTGTGCCACTTTACAGCAAAAAAACTGTAGACAAACATAGAATCGATTGTATTGAGCATAATAACTGTAGAATGATTCTACCACGTGATGAACAGTCGATCGTGAAATTCAAGAATTTCGAGAGAAAGTTATCAGTACCATTCGCTGTGTACGCCGATTTAGAGTGTCTTTTGGAGCCCACAAATACGTGATTTGGCGGAAATAGTATGGCTTATCAAAATCATGTACCTCATAGTGCAGGGCTTTACTTTCACTGCGATTACTCTGACGCGATCTTCGAGTATCGATCTTTCCGCGGTGAATAGTATATAGAATCATTCGTGAGAGAACTAAAAAAAAATAGCTATCGATGTGAATGCGCGCTTAAATCATGTCCTAAAGATGGAAGAACTCACTGCTGAGATGCAGCAAAACTTTGATTCTGCAACGGTATGTCATATTTGCGAGGGATCGTTTACTCCGCAAAATATCAGAGCACGAGACCATAGTCACTTAACTGGAAAATTTCGAGGTGCTGCCCATCAGGGTGGTAATTTAAATTACACAAAGTCACATGTCATACCGGTGATATTCCATAATTTATCCGGTTATGACTCACACTTCTTGATAAAATCATTAGCAAAAACCTTCAAAGATTTGGTAGAGTTATTACCCGTAAACAAAGAGAAGTACATGTCATTCACAAAAATAGTCGCAGGTACAAAGGTCAAATTCCGATTCATAGACTTGTTTAGATCCATGCCTGCTAGTATCAACAAGCTGGCATCATATCCACCCGATGAGCAGAAACATGTAACGAAACAGTATTGTAGTAGTCCAATGGAGTTTAATTTGTTGACGCGAAAGGGTGTTCTTCCCTACGATTATCTTGATAGTTGGGGAAAACTGGATGACACAGAGTTGCCGAGAAAAGATAAGCTTTTTTCGCAGTTAAACGACAAGGAAATAAGTAACGAGGATTATGCTCACGCACAAAAAGTTTGGCAGGCGTTTAATATCAAAACTCTAGGAGATTATTCAGACTTGTATCTGAAATCAGATGTATTGCTATTGACAGATATTTTCGAAAATTTTCGTCGTACGTGCTCGAGCACGTACAATTTGGATTCATTGCAATACTACACTGCTCCGGGGCTCGCGTTCGATGCAATGCTCAAATGCACTGACGTAGAACTCGAATTACTCAAAGATGTGGATATGCTGCTGTTTCTCGAAAAAGGCATTCGAGGCGGAGTTGCGCAATGTACAAATAGGTATGCGTGCAAAGGTAACAATCGATTCATGCGCGATTATGATCCGACTGTGGATGAATCGTATAATATGTATTACGATGAAAATAATTTGTATTGTGTAGCTATGAGTCAGAATCTTCCTTGCAGTACCTTCGAGTGGCTGGAGGATCCCATGGATTCGGGTATTCCGAATATTCCTGATGATTCCCCGACGGCTTATATATTTGAAGTAGATTTGGAGTACCGGAATGATCTTCATAGAATACACAAAGGTTTGCCTCTATGCCCCGAACACTTTGCTTCGCCAGTCTCTAAATGCGGCGTACCAAAACTAATGACAACTCTGTTACCCAAACAGAAATATGTAATTCATTATCGGAATTTGAAGTAGTGTGTGAGCCTCAGTTTAAAACTTACAAAGATTCATGGAACGTTGACATTCAATCAAAACCCTTGGCTAAAAGAATCCATTAAATTAAATACAGAAATGCGCAAAAGAGCGACCAATGAATTTTCAAAAAATTTCTTCAAATCGATGAACAATGCCGTTTTCGGGAAAACTATGGAACACCCTCGGAAACATAGGAATGTAAGACTCGTGACAAAGTGGACGGGACGGTACGGGGCAAGAGCGCTTATCGCAAGGCCGACTTTTTACAACTGTACCGTTTTCGATGAAGATATGGTGATCATAGAATCGATGAGATCATCCGTTAAATTCACGAAACCGATTTACGCAGGATTTTCCATCCTCGATGTATCGAAAATATACATTTATGATTTCCACTATAATTACATAAAAAATGTATTTCAAGATAACGCTAAATTACTGTACACCGACACCGATAGTCTCATTTATCATATCTCCAATCGGAATGTTTTTGAGCGAATGAAGTGCGATATACTGAGACGGGGTGGCTGCCGCCGAAACCCTATAGGTAAAAGTTTTAACCCGATATTCGAATCGATATTCGAATATGTAACGTTTCCAACGGCAACATCGTGTTTTTGCTATCGGCAACGGATAATAAACACGATGGTGCCCTTGGAAACTGAGGAAACAGTTTCTTAGGTATTATCGATATGTTGATCGATATCGAAAATAACCGTCCTCATCGATAATAAGTGTTTTTGCTATCAGCGACTGCCAGTAAACAGGTAAGCGCCCTTCGGGAATTACCACGGGCGTCAGGCCGTTAAACCGGAATTTTAGTCGAAAACAAGTCTAGGCTAGAGGAGTGGGGAGGTGGGAACCCGCGCATTGATAAGGAAGAGCGCGCGGTACTCCCGCTCTCTAGGTTTTTAGCCGACGTTCGTTGTGGAGAGGTTTCAGCCGCTGCTCTTAGTAGTTACCTCGTGAGAGAGACGGAAAAGAAAGCGACAAAGAGAAAAAACACGGAAGCGAGCGAAGAAACTTTCTGATACCCGAAAATACCGAGCGAAATAATAGCAATTAATAGCAAGCGAGTAATCGAATTTCGTATAGGAGAATCTCTCCGGTACATGCGCAATAGAGCGAAACGGATAGGGAAAAGGCGAGACGAATAAATAGCGCTACAAAGTATAAGATCTAAATGATATTTATTAAGCAGGTGCGAGAGAGTCAGTAGATACATGCAAGTAGGGAACCAGCAGAATCCATAGAAATTGCGAGCGACGTAGCGAGCTACGGAGAAGTGCCGAAAACTGTACAAAAACAGCAAGTCATATCACAGTAATAAAATTAAAAAATGAGGAAACTGCCGCGGTTAACGGAGGCATCTCAGCACTACCTGAGTTGTAGATGGCGCTGAGAGTAATGTAAATTTTGAAAACAATGCCGTAAATACACCCTACTTTTACCTAATAAAACGTTTTAATTATTTATCGATCCCTGCTCGAATCCCGAATCTAATAAAATTAATGTTAACTGGCTAAATATCGTACCATTTACTGGCAGTCGCTGATAGCAAAAACACTTATTATCGTTGAGGACGGTTATTTTCGATATCGATCAACATCTCAATAATACCTAAGAAACCGTTTTCTCAGTTTTCAAGGGCACCATCGTGTTTATTATCCGTTGCCGATAGCAAAAATACGATGTTGCCGTTGGAAACGTTACATATTCGAATATCGATTCGAATATCGATTTAAAACTTTTACCTATAGGGTTCCGGCGGCAGCCACCCCGTCTCATTACTCCCCAGATCGATTAGTCAGAATAATGATTCTCCTATTTTGAAAGAATCGATCTCTCGACAATTGTTAACTCCTGAATACAAAACTGTCCTCAAAACAAAAGTATCAATAATAAAATAAATAATAAAAAATAAAAAATTATATTTGAAGAAAAATTTTATTCTTCGCTTGTATGGGATTCGTACCCGGGGCCCTCAGAATATCGCTCCGCGCTTTAGCGTCCTCGACCATCCTTCTTTCCCCTACGCAACTGTCGCTTGTTGAACAATACGTCTCTCTTTTGACCTCTACAGCGTTTTATTCTAACTTATACTTGAAGGAAAGATACTACATTCTATTCTACATAAAAACAACTTGGAAATTTTATTTTTATTTTTATATTTCAATCTCGCCTTTACACCGACGGTGCATATCCACCGTCGTCTTCACTTTTCTCCCCACTCTCCCGCTCTTCTAAAATCCCCCATTTCCGCAGAAATGCCTCCTCCTCGGGAAGCATTCCTTTCGTCATTTCTTCTTGGTCGACCTCTGGCTCCAGGTCCAACTCCTCCCACTCCTCCCACTTGCTGGAGGAGATGGACCCTTCATCGCCCTCCTCTCGTCGCTGGACCCTTCCGTACTGCTCCTCTTCTCTCGTCTCGCCAATTTGTCCGTATATCCGCTGTTCGAGGGAGGGGTTTTTCCAGTACCCCCCCCCCCCCCCCCCCCTCCGCCGTATGGATTCCGAAATCTTGGCCCCTGGCTGCCCTTCGGGCATAGTCGCCCCGTTTCATCTCCTCCGCCACCTCGTATCCCACACCACCGATGGTGCCATGGAGCTCCACCCACAACTCCGTCACTTCCTCGTCCATTCTGTCAATATACAGGTCCATGACACCCGCTTTTCGGTGGTGTGAGATCCTATAGAATTCGGCGGTCGCCTCCTCCTCCCATCTTTGGCCCATTGCTGGTTGGTGACCATGAAGACCGCACATGATGGCCGTATAGGGCTCGCCAACCACCCACCTCGGCACCGTCCACAAATCTTCAAGCGTTGCTTCCTCCTGGATCCCATAATCTCCGAGCCACATGTTGTAGGGATGAATCTCCGGGTGATCCTCTTGAAGCCTGTAGACTGACCGGAGGAGGTGTTGTCGTCTCCGGTCGTCCTTCACTAGATGGACGTAAAATCGACCCGGAGATTGTAAATTCACGACCCGGCACCCGTATGGCTCGTTGATTCGCAGCCATCCCAGCGGATACCCAATAATCCTCTGCATTTTTCTTTCTTCGGTTCTTTTTCCTTACGGTTGAAACGATAACTATTGACTGTCATCCGTTCCGATTTAATTTTTCTCTTTGGCCTCGAGGCTTTTCTACATCCTACAGACTATTACTATGTACACTCCTCTTTTTCCCTACTTTGTCCCTTCTTATTCCACTTGTACATCAAATTGTGTTGCGCCCTGCGCCAAGTTCCACGATTTTCGAAAATCCACCAATCCTGATTAATCATCTCTCAAAAAATCGGCGAGTTTCGCGCACTCGAAGCTTCTAGCTCCCCCTTCCTCGGTATCCTTCCAGACCCCTCCTTAGAAACCGACATATCTATATCTACACCTATATCTAATCCTATATCTATATCTCTTCCCGCGGACTATTTCGTTAGCGCGGTTTTCCCGTGCCCTCGTCCTTGGTATCTAGCTCCTGTTTTCCGCCGCTACTGCCCCCCGGCATCTCGGTCGTTTTGTATCGTTTCAACATATTAGCGTGAAACTTTCCTCTTTCCTTTTTGCTTTTTACATCCACTAGCAAATACGTAGCGAGTCCCACGCATTTTTTTATTCGACAAGGCCCTTCATACAGCGGCATGAATTTAGCCGTCCTCTGTTGCAGTGGATCTGAAACATTTAGAGCTTTAACTAGCACCAACTCTCCTTCTTCAAGCGTAGTGAGCTTATGGCGCGCATTGAATTTTTCCGCGCGTAATCTCCCCTTCCTCGCGATCCTTTCTCTTGAAAAAATTCCACTTTTCATCTGAGGTTCTCGGGTTAACCTCTTCTCCCGTCATTATTGAAAGGACTCGATTCTATTTCCTGCAAGGCTTTTTCAAACATTGCAGCTCCATAGGCGTGAATTCCGTCGTTTCATGGTGCGTTTGATTTATGCACTCTTGAATTCTCGGTACCCAGGCTGACCAACCTGAATGGTTTTCGGGCAATAGCACCCTGAAGTACCGGCCAAGCTCTCGGTTCACTCGTTCGACTACGTTCCTTGCGGGTGGCGTATTGATGAGAAAACGGCGGCAATATTCTCCTGTTTTAATTTCTCGAGCCAATTCTTTGCTGTAAACTGCGTACCGTGATCGAATTGTATCCTCTTGGGTTTTCCATAACGTGGAATATGATCGTGGAAAATCCTTTATTACCGTCGCAGTATTCGCTTTCTACATTGGATATAATACAACGTATTTACTGAAGGCGTCCAAGGTCACGAGAATATGCTTGACTCCGGCTACAGATGAAGGCAGAGGTCCATAAAAATCAATCGATAATGAATCCCCTGGTTTTTCTGGTATAATCGTTTGCATCTCCGCATAACACGTCTGTACCGCAACTTTGTTTCGCAGGCAAATATCACACGTAGCCAGTACGATGCGTGTTAATCCCGCGAGATGTGGGTACGAGAAATCCTCATCCAGCATCCTAAAACACTTGCCTGCACCGATGTGACCGTAGATCGCATGGCACTCCTTAATTAATGGTCTTATTAAACTTTTTGGAACCACTATCCTCCATACTTGTGTCCTAGATAACCGTTGCAAAATGTCTTTATTTAGCCGATAACCATCCCCTTTTTCTTCGTCTTTCTTTTCCTCCAAAACATCTATGATGACCTTCAAATTTTCATCTTCCCGTTGTATTCGTGCCATTGCCTTTGAATGTTTCTGCAGATCTTTCGAGAGTTTCTCAGCCACCATTTGATTCAAGAAAACAATTCCTCTCTTCTCCTCCAGATAGGGATCTTGTTCGGATATTATGCGGCTGAGCGCATCTGTGGCGATATTCTTCACCCCTGGAATGTGGTCGACCTTAATGTCATAGTCCTGTACCGAGAGTACCCATCTCATCATTCTTTCACTACTGAATCGACAAGTTTTCAGGGAAATTAGCGCTTTATGGTCCGTCTCGATTTGAATCTCCGCGCCTTTCAGGTACGTACGAAACTTTTCGAGGGCCCACACGATTGCTAATAACTATTTTTCGGTCGTCATGTATCGCAGTTCTGGTCCCTCAGGGTGCGGCTTGCGTACGTTATAACGGAAACAGCCTTCTCCTCTCCACATTCGGTTTCTTGAGCGAGCGTAGCACCAAGCGCATATCCACTTGCATCTGTCTTAAGAATATAAGGCTTCCGAGAATCTGGAAAAGTCAACAATATCTCCTCACAAAACAGTTCCTTCACCCTCTCAAAATTCCTGTGCAATCCCTCGTTTCAGTACCACTTATTGTCTTTCCTAGTCAGAACGTTTAATGGTGCGGTCTCTTCTGCATGTTTGTTAGTGAACTTTGTGTAATAATTCACTAAACCAAGGACCTCGTAACTGCTTGACATTTTTCGGAACTGGAAATTCTTTTATCGCTCGTATCTTTTCAGGATCCGGTTTTAGTCCTTCGGTCGTCAGAATATGGCCCAAAAAATTCACTTCTGCCTTGAAAAAATGGGATTTGCTGAATTTCAATGTCATTTCATGCTCTTGAAATCTCTTGAATAATACTCGCATCTGTTCTAGATGCTCCTCGTGTGATGTCGACAAAATGAGCAGATCGCCAACGAAATTAATTACGAACTCCAACCCTTCTAGCACCACATCTAGGGCGCGAATCAAACTCGCTGTACTCGTTTTCAAGCCGAAAGGCGTTACTGTAAACTCGTAACATTTTCCATTGCGCTGGAATGCCGTGTACTTCCTGGAATCTGGATGCAGCGGGATCTGCCAGAAACTGCTGGTCAGATCTACGGTTGACATAACTCTCTTGCCACCGCAACGCTGGAATATTTCTTCTATTGGTGGTGCATTATTATAATCATTCACCAAATACTTATTCAACTCTCGCGCATCCAGGCACAGCCGCACACTGTCATCATCCTTCGTTACCGGCATGAGCGGGTTTATGTAGATGCTCTCTGATTTTTGGATTACTCGTATCTTCAGCATTCGCTCTATCTCATCCTGGACCCGCCCACGCTGCGATAAAGACACCGGATACGTTCGGTGGAAATACGGTTCTGGATTTCCTAATAATAGCTTATGCTCGTACTTCGTCATCCTTCCGGGTACCTTATCGAAGATCTCGCTCGTTTCGTCGACAATTCTCTCAAACTCGTTGATAATTTCTGCGCGAACACTTTTGCACTCCTTCATTTTGTTCAAGAATTCCTCTCTTGTCAGCGATATGCTGGTTTCACCTTCGGGAACACTCTCAGCCTCATACAAACTGCATATTCTTGACGTTTCGTCCACACCTATTTTCGTGGGATCTAACCGATGCGATTCTCCATCCAGGAACTGTGCTACAATATTTTAGTCCACTGCCACCAGTTTATCCCTCCTATCTACCGATATCTTCAACAAAAACATCCCGCCGACTCCGATAATTACTGGCCGGGATAATTTCGGTACGATTAACATCTGAATCAACGCTTTTTGTCCATACGTCTCCGCCTCCACCATGATCTGTTCTTTTACTCTCTCGACTGCTCCACTCATTCCTCCACATACTTTTGTTCCGGTTACCGGAAGTATGGGGCATCCCTCAAAAACTTCCTTATTTTCCAAATAATATTTTCCAGAAATGGCATTCAATTGGCTTCCACAGTCGATCAAACTCAAATTTGTTGAACCCTCCAAAGCCACTGGTGATTCTGGGCATTTCGGATGCTCCTCCTCGTACCATCTTTTGTTGTCTTCAGCTTTTTCGTCCCTCAAAAACTCACGAGGATCCTCCGTCATCGCAGAATAGATCGCCAACTCTCCGTACTGCATAACTTTCTCCATATAACTCCCTTCAGCTGGAATCTGGGGCGTTACGTGCTCCTGCACTCGCCTTGTACTCGCAGAGGCCAGACGCATTTCCTCAAACTTTTATGGTGCGTCACTCTTGCCTCCCGATGCATTGCGCGCCTCCGAAGATTTTCCAGCTTCCACCCCCTCTTTCCCAAATTCCTTCTCCACTTCTACTAGATGCAGTTCTCTCTCTTGTCGCCATCTCTTCTTCTGCTCGCGTCGTTTCTCGTTCATTCTCCTCCTGAATCCTTTTCTCTTCTGTTCCGTTGCGCCACGCCCTTCCTTTTCTACAACTTATTTCTCCTCCACTTTCTTCTCTCCTTTTTCTTCGGGCGCAACGGTTATTCGTTTCCCGGCCCCGTTTTCATCGCCTGTCTTCGCACTTCTGGGGTCATCGTGGCTTCGATAATCGGTCCCATCCTTTGTAATTCATTTATACTAGGTGTTGGTGGCGGCGCCGGCTCTCTAGGCGACATTTCTCGTTTCCACGACACTGTGCTGCGGCTGACGTAGCGGAGGTGCAGCTGCGTACTGCTGACTAGGAGCTTCGTCCGGTCTTCCTTGTTCCCCTCCAACATACTGCCGTTGAGCCGGATAATACGGTCGTGGAGGAGCGCCCCCGTACCGCTGCTGCCCCTGGTACTGTTGTACCTCACTCCGAGATCTGGTCCTGTGGATATTTAGTGGACCCGCCATATCGATGCTCTCCAATAACTCAATAAATTCACGTGTCGTCTTTATCTGTCGCACTCTGACTGCACACCTCACTTCCTCATCGAAATGCCGCGTTAATTTTTGGATTATCATTTCATCCGTCATCTTTTCTGATAAATCACGCGCATTTCCAATGATCAATGTCGCATACTCTGCTCTTGTCCTCCGCTGCGTACCAGGATCATAAACCCCGAACTCCAAATTACTTCTAACCTTGTTCTGCAAGTCCTGGTTCCAATATTGGCTAGCGGAAACGATGGAAAAGGTCACGATGTCATGTTCACCTTGATTTTCCAGGCTCCACCAATTTTCCGCCTTACCTGTCGAAGATTCCCTCAAAACATGGCGGATATCGGTTCCTTCAACTCCTGCTGCCTCACAGTGCTCCTGAAGATTTTTCAAATACCTCATTGGCCTCTCTTTTCCATCCGCAGCAAATCTCGGAATTCTTTGTGGTACTGCCGGTATTCTGGAAAATTCGGTGACATTTCCCGACCCCAATCGAGCTATACGGAGCGTTAGATAACTTTTTCTCCAATTTCTCGATTCGAACAATTGCAGATTTCGTTAAATCTTCATCCCTATCTACTCGATCCATCGCTTGGCCAATCATCTTTCTTATCTGTTCCCTGGCTGATCGATCTTTCCCAATCTCGTCGCAGATTGCTTTGCTGCTGTCATGCTGGGATTGTAAAAGTATTTCTTGGACACTCTCAATCTTCTGGGCCATTCTTATTTCTAATTCCAGAATCTTTTTCTCCACAAAGTCTAACCTTCCCATACTAGTGGTTGACCTTGATTTGCACAATTCATTTCCTTTAATTAATTCTCGAGTCATCCTGGCCCGCTCCTTTCTGATCGTCTGAAGCATTTTTATCACTTCATCGTTTTTGTTCAATTGACGTTCTTCATCGTCTCCCGACTGTGTGCAACCTTGTGTTGGTGGTAGCACCTCATTTGACCCATCGGAGTCGTAACTGTCCTCCGGACGAATTTCTGACATGCGTCCAATTGCTGCTCGATCATCCTCCCTCCCTCCTTTCTCTTAGAAGATGATCAGCGGTCGTCGATTCCCATGTCATGGTTCCACGACTCTCCTCCACA